>JANBPO010000862.1:0-304537 GCA_024336825.1 Amorphophallus titanum
TAGCTGAAACGATCCTCTCAAAGAGTACATCGCAGCTGTCACGTCCACGAGTCGATGAATTGAGAAATAAACTCACGTAGGGTTCCGTAACTAGTACAAGAGAAAAATTCACATGGATCGTAAAACTCAACTCGGGAGCTACAAAAGCGATCCGAAACTCTTCAAAAAGGATCCGAAAGACCTAATAAAGATCCAGCAAAGATCCACTAAGGATCCGAGATATTACATCCTCCCCTCCATTAAGAAATTTCATCCTCAAAATTTAAGGACTAACAAAGGAGAAGCAGGGAAGAACAACCTGATAATACAACTACGAAGTGACATGAATCACGAGAAACATAGCTCAGAGGAACACCGTCAGAACATAATCATGAGCATATGCTCAGGACAGAGCACGACACAAGTGAATGCGAGTCTAACACCTCTGAAACAAGGCAACGTCGCTTACGTCTCACAAGAAAAGAGACACGATTGCTATGATAACAGATCACAAAAATCAAAACGACAGGCATGACAAGCATCAGCTTAAACAAGGAAACACAGTCCTCTCACCCGACAGTCTGACAACATCATCTGCTCCAGTGCCAAAGGTGATAGGGAACACCTGGCACAAAGGACGCCAATGACAAGAACACTGGACCACAAGCGCAATTAAGTCAATCCTCACTCAGATGTTACATCTGATCGAGTCGCAAGCTAACTCCACTAGGGAAGAGGAGTACAGCAATGCTAACTGATAAGACATTGGTCCAAGACAGAAACACAAAATCATATAGAAATAGCACTCGAAATAATAACACGATAGCACCTATAGGATTTTGGCTCCATACAACACACAGAACCATGGAACACAACTGCAAGCAGGGTCACATCAAGGCACAAGAGTAGCTAAACACACGACCATAGAGGATAGGTCATGCATCAAATAGCTCACCAAAAAAGGCCCACGACAACAAGAAACGACAGCAAGAACCACAATCTCAAGGGATGCGTCTCAAGGACTACAGGCACGCCTCGAGAGCACAACACTGGAGAGAAAGAAATGCAGAGTAGAGGGTACTCAATCAGCAGGAATGTCGACAAATTCCCCAACACTCGCCAATGCCGATGCCAACACCAGAAAAATTACCAACAATAGCACGACAATAGATGACATCAAGGCACAGGAAGCCAAGATGAAGTTACAACAAGAAGAAGCAATTCTCTCGACCAGTGGGTTATCAGCCCACACGCTTCCGTTGTGTACTCAAACAACATACACAGACATCAGAAAATAGCCCGGTATTCGCATCTTAGTACACACTCGGAGTCATCACAATTCATGAAAAATCGTAAATAAAATGCCACGAGTGCTGATCTAGCGAATGACTGACCACAAGAAGCCTAAGTGCAAGGAAAGAGAGCACCAACATCAGCACAAAGCACAAGGAAAAATGTAAATCTCAGCTTACCTTTACGTCCTAAAATAATAAATGAGCCCTCACAACGCATCGGCCGTTGGACGCGGCACGACGAACACGATACACAACAGCTCTTAACACAAGAATGCGTCCAAAAGCCATGCAACCGTAAAGTAGAGAGCAGATCAGGCTCAGAATAAAGCTGTCCATACTTAAGTAGACACAGGACAAAGGCATCACTAAGACAGCAATTTCAAGGCTAACCTCAAAAAGACTCCACCAGAAGGGATGAGAAACATCAAGCTCGATTAACAAAAGCTCACTAGGAAGGGAAAATCCTAGCTCGCCTGAGCAACTTCTCAATCATGATATCTAATCGAGCACTCCAACAGGAGCGAGACACATCAGGAGCTGAGCAGACTTAAACTGGGATGACCAAAATAACGTAAAAATATGTACGATCATCAGACTAACGCTAAAAGTCAACAACAACCTGAACAGATTATAGAAAACCTTGAACAAAGTACCGCAGATTTGAGCCTTTTGACGAACACTACCAAGTACAACATGATTGAGACAGACATCATGATGAAAAAAGAAACACCTCGTCACATCCTGACGAGAGCAGGACCATCTCGCACAGTGCCAGAACAGCACGCACAAGACAATGCACAGAAAATGAAGTGATAGAAAATCGCAAAACCTAAGCCGGCAGATTCCACCAGCCTTCAACTGGGCGACTGTACAGGACTTAAGGACTCTGGATACTATATATCTCAGATTCCCATGTACTTCGCACAACAACCGATTCTGGATACCAGATATACCCGATAGGACTATCGAATACACTTGATACCGCTTGGAATTTGCTTTCAAGCTTCTTAAATATCAAAGTCAACTAGTACAACACGATGTTAATTAGTCCACAAATCATTATGAATAATTAAAAGTCTTAAGAAAAGTATTATCCAGGCATTTAAGCTGCTTTTAATTATAAGTCCACACGAGTCTCATGCATTTCGAATTTGATGTGTTTTACGAGAGTGGAGAGTGCATATACTAATTGGAGTTACTAAGTGAAGAGAAGGGGGGCACGAATATTTGTAAAAGATAGAACCCTCCGTGTAGCGAATCAAAACAAATCGCATAAAGGATTCTTTGCTGAGGGATTACAATAAATAAATGCATAGCGGATTAGGCACATGTGGGTTGTCCCTTTGTATGAGATTCGTGGAGAGATTCTCACGTACAAGCAGAAGGCAATATTGTAATCTACTAGAGTTACTGATCAATAAGAGTTACATGTCTCATATACTGAGGCAAAATGAGGACATCCTCAGAGTAGGACGCTGCAGAACACCTCAAACAAGGGAGAGAAGGGGTGCCAGAAGGAGAAAGACAAGAGAGGAGGGAGGGGAAGCAAGCACAAGAGGGGGCTCCAAAAGTTGCGCTCCTATGTGTCCTCTCCTTTATTTATAGTGGGCACAATCCAAGTGCACAACATGAACATTAACTTCAATTTGAAGTAGCCCATGAATTGTTCCAATTGAGTTGATTCAATTCACAATTCAAATCGGAGAATCAAAGAGAGCAATCACATCAGTTCTCTTCTGAGACATAGGAAACTGCCAATTCCAAGTGATGTGTATGCCTCCCCGGTGATGGACACATGACCACATCCCGTTGAATCCGACATCCCACATCGATTACGGAAGGTTGAAAGATGTCATCTTTATCCTCTCATGTTAGCAGATGAGCGTAGCATCTGAGACCGCGATACGCTTTGACCTGTTGGTGCTTCTTGCACCCCATGAAAATTGCCCTGAATGCCACGCCACTCTGTAAATTAAGTCTTATCAAGTATATATGCATGTAAAAGATCTCCGAGTATGTAAAGTCTTTAAACCTCAAAGATGACCTTGAGGTATGTTCAACCCTGATCTTAACCAGGACAAAGGCTCAACCTCAATTGAGCTAGCATCCTAACTGGGTAGAGATCTTCAAACCTCAGGGATAACCCTGAGGTACATGTCCTCCCTGGTCTTAATCAGGTAGAGTATCATACGTCAACCTGAGCTGAGTTGCACCCTCATTTTCTTAACCCCTATTGGGCCACGCACTTGTCTATTGGTCTTAACCAAAGCAAATTACACACAAGGGACGTTCAAGCAATAGAGCACTAGTACACTGGGCAATCAAAGCCTGCTACATTTACAAAAAGAGGTCTTCTTATAAGACACATACGGGGAGAACTAATCCCTTTTATAAGCCTGGGCATGGGAAATCCCTAGACTTATCCTGCTTGGACCCTGCTTAACACAGCGTCCATAAAGTCCTACAAATGTGTCTAGAAGCCTACACCACATTCTAACAAAACTCCTCTGATTTCTTATACTCGGAGACGGTCTCCTGGCCCGCTCACTCATAAGCACGTGCCACATTCTCATTTGCCTCCTTAAAAAGGTGTTCCAACCTCTTCAACTAGTCCCAACCCTAGAGATATAGCTATGTAACTCATGGATCTTAGTGAAGTCAGCCTTAACCACCTCGACCTCTCGCCTGGCCTCCTCCTCTCTCCTAGTGCTATCAAGGACCTTTCTCATGTCGACTTCCAAGGCCTCTGTAGACCACCCAAACGAGTGCTCATTTTACATCGCTACCTCACCACAACAGTCGTAATAAAACCCCTCGCCATTGCCTCAAGCAACTGCACCACCATCTCTGAAAGTCTCAGCATCGACAACCTGAGTGCCTTCTCTATCTCATCCCAAAATAATATCTAGGCAACAAGCCTCCGGAGCTTGTCATCCGGCTGACGCCAGCTTCTAGACTTGCCCACCCCGCGGGTAGCCACCTTTTGCTGGTGAGCGTCCGAGGGACCACAATGGGTCTTTTTTCACTCTTTGCCACCAAAGTTCTTGAAGTGTTACACTCTTTGGACTCTGGCCAAGGCCTATCCTAGCAGACTCGGTCCTCTGTTGTCAGCTCACACGGCCTCTTCCATGTCGACGAAGCTACCTCCAACTCTCAAATGTACATCTCCATCGAAGTGCTGAGAACTTCCTTCAAGCTAACCTCCATCGCCACAACATGAACGGTAGCCTAAAAGCCACAGGTAGCCTTGCCTTTGAAATGAACCAAGGTGTTTGGATTCAATCCGATATAAATAAACATTGATCGCTTGTGGTCGATGGGGATTTCGTCCAACACCTGATCTCCCACATCGTCTGACAATCCGCACTCACGAACACCCTCTTTGACCTTAACTACTGAGTAGTTATCCCGTCGGCCAAGGCAGGGTCTCGTTGTGCGTCCTCAGTGTCTTCTTTCGAGTATCTAGTGCAAAAAAGATTGAGGAGATATCATCCTTTTTTTCTCCAATAAAAAAGGAGAGAAAAGTGGGAAAAGAAAAAAAATCAAAAATCAAAAACAAGTTGACACGCCTGGTCGGACGAGTCCCACCTTCTTCATTCATCAGCAAGGATGATGATGTCATTTTAAAGCCATGATGTCCTCCTCCTTTCTTACAGGAGAGGTAGAGGAGGGTTCTTAGACGCTTCTACTCGAGTGTCCGTTGAGCTAGTCCAAGCTCCACCGGTCCAGGCTCCTCCAGTCCAACTCTCCAACACATATTCCAGCTCCAGTCACCAATGGCGTCTGTTATCATTGGTCCATTGGTTGTTGCGGCGCACGCTCGATACGGCTACCTCACCATGCCAATCGCATTTGGCAGCTTCGAGCTGGTTGTCGGTTCGCCCAATTTCTTGGGCGTAGTCACTGTGAAGACAATTAGCCTGGTCACAACAACGGGTAAAGCGAGCACGCTACCCCCAGTCACTTAAGCAACAACCCGCCCCAACACCAAGTCACAGGTTCCAGCCTCTCCAGTCGCTGCGACCGACTTTTTGTCACAGGCGTCGAAGGTCGCTCCAACAATTTCCCAGGCGGGTTCTCAATCCTGCACCCCAGATATCTCAACAACTCGCGTGCACCCAAAGTCATGGGCCCAATCCCAGCAAGCTCGATCCCTAAGATGGGTATTCTACCCCGGGTATCGACAACCTCAACTTTCGCCAAAAGCATTATACCTCAAGCGATTAAATACCAATTTTTCTCCGTGCATTATCTGGGTGGTACGACATCCTCAGCTCCACAAAAGAAGCGTCGTGGCGGCCATAGACACAGGACCGCCGCATCCCCAGTCACCTCCAATTCCAGCAGGACTATTCTGGTTGGAGATCTTAGAATTCGGCTCGATGGTGGGGCGCCAATTATTCCATGAGACCGACATCTTCCGACTGTTGGGACTTTTAACCGCTTCGAACTCCTACAACGTATGCGGGAGGATGAAGCAAGATTGACAGACGCCACCACTTCAGCTCCGCAACGACAACTGTCTCATCAGGTCGTATCCAGCACTCCCAGGCCCCAACAGGGAGGCGATTACAAACAAGAGCGCTGACCCTGCTTCAAACAAATGTGGGTCACCCAAAAGGAAGCCCAGGCAATCTTAAAAGCACGAGCCGACACATCACTCCAATTACTTAAGCAACGTCAGGTTCGGGATCCAATGGAGCATACATACATCCAACCAACCGGATGCCGCCCGAACGGCAGAGGCTCCCCGCTCTAATAGAAATAGGCGAAAAGAAGCTCGTCGCCGACACGACATGCAACCCGCCTCAAACTTCTCTCGGGACGGCCAAAAGCAAATGTCTGCTGTCTCGACCAGAAGAATTCCTGTATTTGACAGGTTGGGGGCACCCATGCCAACTTGTCCTGATAACCCTCCTAAGAAAAAGAGAATGGTACGGGTCATTAATGATGTCGTACGAGTGTTCACATGTTACACTACCGGCCGACAATCAGAAGATCAACTAGATGATCTGAATGAAACCCTAGCCCATTGGATGCTAGCTCGATCCCAACCACAGACCTCCACGTCGACCAGTGAAGGGGGGGTATCCTCTTCCCGCCCGCCTAGTCAACCTCGAGTTGAAGAAGTTTCTACGGAATGTCATAGTGCCCCGGCGCATGAGGAACGTGTTGTCAACCCAAGACTTGATAGTGAAGGGCAAGGGGTTACAATTGAAACCCTATTAAAGGAAAACTAGTAGTTAACTGCTCTCCCCCAAGAGTTACTACGAGAGCGTGATCTCCAACCGCACCACCCAGTCTGGCCCTCAAATGAGAGATAGGTTCTCCAAGGTAAGCCTAGTGGCGTCAATATCTTGACTTCAGCAACCCAAACACCGGCAACAACAGTACCTCGTGGGGCGCCCGCCGCGGGGGGGGGGGGGGGGGGGGTGGGGGGTGGGTGGGTGGGGGGGGGGGGGGGGGGGGGGGGGGGGGGGGGGGGGGGGGGGGGGGGGGGGGGGGGGGGGGGGGGGGGGGATTTTCCTCATCATCCAGCTCTTCTTCTAAGTCGATTAGCATGACCTCCTTATTTTCAATGATCTCTCCTTCCTTAACCTTATTAAGTAACTCCTATTTAACCCTATGGAATGTGGGATCCTTAATGGCAGGAGTGAGATGCCTATGGATAAGGACAGAGTAAAAGTTCCCTTTAAGAGGGAAGGTCAAGGAGGAACCAAATGAAGTAAGGGTATTAGCTAAGATGTTTTGGTTGCAAGAAAGATGGACAAAGATCAGTTTAAAGAAGAGCTTAGCATAGGTAGACGTGAGTTCTTGGTAGGGTTTAAGCTTAGGATCAAGTGTATGACATTTAGTGAGCACTTGGAGAAGAATAAGCTGACTATCACCTATAATCCGCAATTGGGTGACACCATATAGATAGGTGGCCTCAAGTCTCTCCAGAAGAGCCTCGCATTTAACTATATTCTTTGTAACAGGGAATGCAAGCTGAAAGGCTTGTGGAATGGTGACTCCCTCAGGTGATAGGAGAACAATGTCGATACCCTTACCTTGGTAATTCAGAGCTCCATCAAAATATAATGTCCACATTGGATTGGTAGGCTAATTAACGGGCATTAGTTCCTCATCTGAAAACTTTGATTGAATGGGATCGAATCTTGGGAGAGGGTGATGAGCAAGATGTTCTGCTATGACATAACCTTTAATTACTTTTTACTGAATGTAGGTGATATCAAATTGAGAAAGGAAGCTCTGCCATCATGCTAATCTATTGGTAAGAATAGATTTTTCAATGAGGAATTTGATGAGATTCATGCGAGCAATGGGATAGAGCTCGTGAGCTAAGAAGTAGTGCTTCAATTTCTACAATACATAGACAAGGGCAACACAAGTTTTCTCCATGGCCGTATACCTCTGCTCATAGGGGTTGAGGAGCATAGACAAGTAGTAGGCTGCCCTCTCCTTACCTTCTTCATCGACTTGAGTGAGGATAGCTCCTACTCAGTCATTCAGGACCAAAATATAGAGAATGAGTGGTTTGCCTAGAATCGGTGGACTCATGACAAGAGGATTGGCTACATATTCCGTCAATTTGTCAAAAGTCGCTTGGCACTTGTCATCCCAATGAAATTTGACTCCCAGCTTGGTGAGTTCGTAAAACGGCCTACACCTTTGTGAGTGCTGGGAGACAAATCAGCGAATGAATTGCAATATCTCAATCAATCCTCAAACTTCCTTTAAATTCCTGAGAGGAGGCATATCTCTTATTGCCCTCATCTTGTTGGGATCAATCTCGATGCCCCACTTGCTAACAATGAATCCAAGTAACTTGCCCGACGACATCCCAAACACACACTTCTTGGGGTTTATTTTTAATTGATACTCTCGCGCCATTTGCAGGACCTTGGCCAAAATCCCAGGATGCTCAATCCTAGTCTTTGATTTCACTACCAAGTCATCAACATACACCTCTATATAAATGTTGATCATATCATGCAAATTAGCCATAATGACCCTTTGGTAGGTGGTTCGGGTGTTCTTAAGTCCAAGTGGAATGACCACATAGCAATAAGTTTCCAAAGATGTACTAACAGAAGTCTTCTCTTGGTCCTCTTCAACAAGATGAATTTGATTATAACCGGAGAAGCCATCCATAAACGAGAGAGTCTCGTACCTGTTCACACCTGTTTTATGCAATGAGTTGGGTCATCTCCGTATCTATTTTTATGATGTCATGAGTTATTCGCCGGTTATGGGGTCATTTCTGGTCTTTCTTTTGGGCTTATTTTATGGGTCGCTCTCCCTAGTTGGGCCTAAGCTCCTTCTTTTCTCGCCATCTTAGCTTATTGGGCCTAGATGAGGGCTAGTAAGAATTTTGTTGTGGATTTAATAAGAGATTTATCTTCCTTTATCTCTTTTGCCAGGTCTGATAGCCTAGCGGTCTATCGCATGACTGCCAATGGGCATTGGCAGTCCTTTGCTAGACCGTTAAGAAGTAGAGAGTCCCATTAGGTTTCTTCGTTCTTATCGTCTTGTCATCGACTGAGCCTTGCGGTCTATCGTAAGACCGTTAGGGTAGACAGAGAGTCTTGCTCTGCCTGCACTTCTTCTCTTCATCCGTGGGTGAACTAGACTCCTTAGTTTGGAGATTTTTCTCTCAATATTGATCCTCAGAAGCTTCTGTTTGCTTCTATGGACTCTTGGGAATATTATCCTCGAGATTTATCAAAGCTTAGCCCTATTTTCGTGCTATTATCCCTCCAACTCGACCCAAGATTCTGGCCCACATGGAGAAAGGCCATGGGGAGGATACTGAATGAAGAGAGGAAGTAGGTGAATGGATTTTGTCAGCGTCAAGCTGACACTTGACACACCTACAGACATAAACAACACAATCTTCCTCCATGGTGGGCCAGGAAAAGCCCTACTGAAGGATCTTCTTAGCAAGTATTTGGTTATTCACGTAGCCACTGCACACACCTGAGTGTGCTTCCTCAACATATTTCCAGAGCTCTCGTCAAGACATCTTAAAAGAAGACTAGTAAGGATCCTCTTATATAGCACTCCTCCAACCAGTGTGTACTTTTGGGCCGCTCTCCTTATTACTTTCTTGTCTTTGAGTGTGGCTTCTTCGGGGTAGGACTGATCTTTACAGTATTTGGCAATTTCAAAGAACCATGGTTTTTCCTCATCGGCCAGTTCTTCTTCCAATTCTATCAACATGATTTCTCTCTTCTCAATGATTTCTCCCTCTCGGACCTTCCTTGATAATTTTTCCTTAATCCTTAGGAGGGAAGCATCTGGGACAGTAGGGGTGAGACGCTTGTAGATGGTAATAAACTTAAACCATCTACCTAGAGGGAACATTAAAGAAGATGCCAATGAGGCATGGGCATCGACCAGAATATTCTGGTCACGAGGGACATGGACAAAGATCAACTTGGTGAATAGCTTGGCATAAGCTAAAGTGAGCTCCTGATAAGGCTTGAGCTTGGGATCAAGGGTGTGGTATTTGGTGAGCACCTGGCAGAGAATAAGTTAACTATCACCTACAATTCGCAGCTCGGTGACACCAAGAGAATGGGAGGCTTCTAGGCCAGCTACAAGGGCCTCATATTTTGTTATATTCTTGGTGACTGGGAATGCGAGCTGATATGCCTATGGGATGGTGACACCTTTAGGCGACAGGAGGGCAATGCCGACACCTCTTCCTTAGGAATTCAAAGCTCCATCAATATATTGTGTCCATATGCAATCAGTCGATTGGTTGATAGATATTAGATCCTCATCAGGAAACTCTGATTGGACAGGATCAAATTTGGGGAGAGGATGGTGAGTGAGATGCTCAGCTATGGCATAGCCCTTAATCACCTTTTGCTGAATATAGGTGATGTCAAATTGGGAGAGAGAGCTTTGCCAGCCTATCAGCATGAACAGATTTCTCCAGAAGGAACTTGATAGCATTCATTTGAGCGATCAGATGGACTTCATGAGCCAGAAATTAGTGTTTCAATTTCTGTACCACCCAGACAAGGGCGGCACAAGTTTTCTCCATAGCCGTGTATTTATGCTCACAGGGATTTAGAAGTTTGGACAAGTAATAGGATGCCCTTTCCTTGCCCTTTTCATTGGTTTGCACCAGAATAGCTCCTAAAGAGTCATTCAGGATCGAGACATAAAAGATCAGAGGTTTACCTAGTGTGGGTGGAATGAGAACGGGTGGATTAGCCAGATATTCCTTTAATCCTATGAAAGCTTTTTGGCAGTTAGAAACATAATGAAATTCTACACCTGGCTTGGTCAACTTGTAGAAAGGTTTACACCTTTGTGAGCGCTGAGACACAAACTGGCGAATGAATGACAACCTCCCAATTAAACCTTAAACTTCTCTCAAATTTTTCAGAGGGGGCATGTCCCTAATTGCCTTAGCTTTGTTGCGGTCTATCTCAATATCCCTTTTACTCACGATGAAGCCTAACAATTTGCCTGATGAAATGCCAAATACACACTTCTTTGGATTCATTATCAATTGGAATTACCTTGACCTTTGCAACACCTTAGTTAGAACTTTTGGGTGTTCTACCCTAGTCTTTGATTTCACCAACAAATCATCCACATACACCTCCAAATATACATACATCATGTCATGAAATATCGTCATCATGGCCCTTTGGTAAGTAGCTCTAGCATTCTTTAACCCAAATGGCATGATCACATAACAATAAGTTCCCAAGGTGTGGTGAATGATGTCTTCTCCTGATCCTCTTCTGCCAAACAAATTTAATTGTATCCTGAAAATTCGTCCATAAATAAGAGGGTTTCATATCCTGTCGTATTGTCAATCAACACATTAATGTGAGGCAAGGGAAAGTCATCCTTTGGACACACGCGGTTAAGGCCCCGGAAGTCAATACAGATCCCAACCTTTCCATCCTTCTTCATGACTGGGACAATATTTGCCACCCACTAAGGATAAAGGACAAATCTAATAAACCTAGCTTTATGGAACTTGTTGACCTCTTCTTTCATTTTCAAAGCCATTTGAGGGTAGAAATGTCTTAACCTTTGCTTTATCGAGATGGACCCCGATTTTAAAGTTAAATAGTGTTCAACCAGGGTGGAATCTAAACCTGGCATATCCTTGTAGCTCCATGCGATCGTGCCCATATACTCATTGAGAATCTCAATTAATGTATCTTCTTCAAATGATGGCAAATTGTCACTTATGAGGATGATCCTAGGGTCTTCCTCGGTTCTCAAGCTAATTTCCTTGGTGGATTTTTCTATGGCAGCTGACGGCTCATCAAATCTTCTCATCCCACTAGCATAGGCGTCAACCGCGTCCTCATATTCTTCGTCACCTTCTTCAATAGGATATTCTTCATCCGTGATCTCATAGACTCCATACCCTTTATCGATTACACAATTCTCCTCACATTCTATCTCCGGCAGTTGTATGAGATTTTCTAACAGTTGAGGAATGTCTAGGCATGCTCGACACCTGTTGGCTAGATCTAAAAGGAACCGATGAGGGATTTTCCTACCCTTGGATTTTCTTTTGGGTACTACTCTTGACGCATTATTCCTAACCTAACTGACCTATCCTATAGAAGAAGAAGAAGCTGATGAATGTACAAGAAAAGACCCCTCAGCGGAGGGGTAAAGAAGGTCACTCAGAGGACCTTAGATGAGTGACCCATAAGTTGGGGCGCACTCATGGGAGATGTAGGAGGTCTCCTCAAAGAAAATGCGTTGTTGAGGAGTTTGAAAAATGACATTTTTTTCGTTTTCATTTTTGATAACAAAATAATTAAATGAAGGAGAAGAAATGAGAATTATAGCTAATGGGTTCAGGGGCTCATAGAGCAGATCATGACTGAACATTTTACACGGGTTGAAGAACCCACGCAGGAATGTAAGTAGAGAAGGGGACCTGAGAAGATCATCAGACAACCGTCTGGCCCAGGAGGAAGTCAGCAACAAAGGCTGAAGAGAATGAATGGAGAAAATGACGAAAAGTGATCCGTCAATGGTCACATCCTCTTGGCGAGGATGGATTGGACTTTTAGCAACAATCGTGGCATCTCCTGGCATATCGGAGATCAAAGGCGGCTCTTCTAGGTGTGGAGGCATGAACATTCTCTGCAGTGCGATGGAAACATTGAGAATGTCAAACCATTTGTACCACTCATACTCCGGATCATCAATCGTTGCTCTTTTGAGGGCCCTCAAGTATCCCTCAGCTAAATAGGCAACCTGGGACCCCCCATGTGTCTCCTGTGAATAATCCCCCATCTGAACAACAGGCCCCTTTCTGAAATGAGAATACAAGGACCACTCCAAGGATTTTTCATCTACTTCAATTGGCCCTTCGAAGCCTAGACCGGCCCTAAGAATTAACATTATTTTCTTCAACAGTCTCAACCTCCCCTGTGATTGTGCCCCTAAGCCTTTGCCCGGTTGGTAGCCCATATTCATCATAATCTCCCATCTCTTAGAACGGGGAGGGAGATACGGCATTGGTGTCGGAAGCGACTTCTCTTGTGTTGATGGGGCACGGCACGGGTCACATACGTCCAACAACGACAGTATGGGTCGGTGGGTCGGCCAAACAGAGGGTAGGGAAGTGGTAATAACATCTACCAGAGGAAGGATGGGCATGCTCAATACCTTGACAATTCACCCCTTGTATGGAAACTTCAAACATTGATGGTTGGTAGAAGGGACGATGTTTATTGCTTCTATGTAGGGACAGCCCAATATGCCCTTAAAAGTCTGGTCCATGTCAAGAATATGAAATTCTGTAGGAACCACAACAGGACCCACTTCTACATCAAGACTGATCATCCCCTTCGGCGGCCTTTTACTATTATCATATGCTATGACCGTGATTGCCGAAGGCCTTATTTGTTCTGTGTCTGCCCCACATAATTGGAGGGTGCTCATGAAAGTCACATTGATTGATGCACCTGTATCCACCAAACATGGGTCCACAGACACCCCATTGATCTTTACCGCAATACACAAGGCATATTTTCGAGCCTCCTTAGGGGAGAGCTCATAATCATGAAACATGATGGTCGGCTATGTGTTGGTTGGCATTAGCATTGTGGGGATCTTTTCTGTTGGGAGGTCTTCATTTACTATGACCTTCTAAAGATATTCCATTAAAGCTTCTTGATGGGATTTAGACCTCTTAATCAACTCAAGGATAGAGATCTGGACAGGTGCCTTATCTAGATGCTTCAATATGTCATACTGTGTCCCAGGGGTGGAGTCCTCTAACTGCTCTTCAGTCCTTCTATCTAGCTGAGATTATTCTTGGGCCTGACTATTCTAAGGGAAGACTCGATGGAAGATCCTTCCACTCTGGAGCACCATAACTTGTGGCTTTTGCACCTCTATAGGGTTGATTATGGGTTTAAGAAGGGGTTTAAGTGGTAAGGGTGGAGGAACAGTTGGTGGAGTAGGGGTAATGATGGGTAGAGGGATCTTGGTAAGAGGCTTGTTTGGTAGATACGGAGTGGGAGTGGATAGAGCCTTGGATGGGTGGTGAATGATGAGAGGTTTAGAAGGCATGGGTGGAGGCGCGGCGGAAGTCGATGGGGCCTCGGATGGACGGTGAATAATGAGGGGTTTAGAAGGCATGGGTGGAGGCGTGGCGGAAGTAGATGGGGCCTCAGATGGATGGTGAATAATGAGGAGTCTCAAGGGTACAGGTAGAGGTATGGTGGGGGATTTTTATTGGTGGATCAGCGTGGGGTTAGTTACATTTAATTCTACACTCAGATACCGGGGATTTAATGAATGAGCAAAGATGGAAGGCTGCCTCAGGGGTAGATGATCCATCTTTGCCATGCCTTGTTACCCAATCTTGCCTTCAAACAGGCCAAATGAATCTTACATCTAGGTCCTCCTAATTTCTAAACTGAAAAAAAAATAAAGAATGATATCATCGCACAAACGTACACGCATCGTCGTTGCCGATAGAATGCCTCGTGACGTAGGTGCCTCAGCCGCTGGTAAAGATCCACTCTCTCCACTTTGGTGGCTCTGAACCATCGACACTCACACATGGTAATTGCGTAGCCTCACATAAGAGACCCCTCAGATTGATCTCAGATGCCATGGAACGACCCTGCTCTGTTGTGCGAACAGTATCGAATTTGCAGGCCGGTCAAGCCAAATGGCAAAGATCAAGTGAGACAAATCGAAGGATGTGTGAAGCCCCAGAGCTGCAAAATGTAAAATCAACATAAGATACAGACAACAGCCCTTCCCTAACATTTCGATATACCTAACAGCTCTGCCATGCTATTATTGTATATGCAAAAATCCCTATTATATATGCAGAGAGCAATTTATCAATTCAGCTCCACCAATTCTGATCTCTGTAAAACTAATGCCTAAAAGGCACCTGCCACTGCCGTCTAATTCTGAGCTGTAACATATGACAATTGGAACAGTATGCACATTCCTCAATTTTCTATATATCCATGTAGATTGGAGCAAATAATGCTAATAGCAACCATAGGATTAGAAAAATATTGTTCCCCTCTAAGAGGCATTAAAGAAAATTAGGAGAACATCTCAAACTGAAAAGTCTAAAAGCAACTACGGTATTACGAGTGTGAAACAAAACAGTAATTAGTCCAGAACACAAAAGGATTACCTCAACATTCTTCAGTTCAAATTCTGGACTATAAGCCAAACATAAGTTGCCAAAAGTGTCAGAGGGACCACTTGTTCCATGCAACCTTGGAAACAAAACTCCAGTTATGAGGATCATCACGAAGACATGAGATTTAACCCCACACAATCCCAAAGCATGAAATAAAACTAAAGGCAGTCTAACAAAGGGGAAATATAAAACATAACTTACGGACCTGCGCAAAGGAGGAGGAGGAGGAGGGAAAGAAAAAGAAGTAAGAACTGAACCCAAAATGGAGGAGTAACTCACAGATCCTCATCCAAGCACAAAGCAAAGCTGCCACCACCACCAAACGCCAATAATTCATTCAAGCACAGGTAATAATACCTGTTTGCACCTGTACCTCTTGCAAAATTAGTCTCCTGAGGAGTTCAGGGTATTAGATAACATGGTGACACAAACAAAGAAGTGACCATAAAAATATCATGTTTGAAAGGATGGTGTAGCTGTAATTATTTTCCTTCTCCCAGATTGCACACCACCTCTGCTATAATGTTACTTGTTGAATTTCAATTTTCTACTTCAACAAATTATTTCTTGTTTTGAGGATCTGATCACTGAGGCTTGTAGAACCATCTATATTAACTGTCCAACATAAGGATGCTAATTACCTGCGTATGAAATCTGACTAATTTAAAGTCCAGCGTTATGGACTCCAAGTTTAACCTATGGTGAGGAGGGAAAGGCTGTCCTGTGTTTATCTTGCATGTCAGGTCAATATCACAGAGGACATTAAGCATCTATCACGGTTAAATCCCTCAACTGAAGTATAAACACAGAGTCTACCAAATGCTGATAATTACGTATACGTGTCTTCATTGCAGTGGAACACAAATTATTGTTAGTTCAAAACATTTGCTCCCATCTATCGATGTTGAAGCATATAGGTTCTTTTCTAGAGGGAATGCTATCTATGGAAAGAAAACCAAGGATAGATGATATCTGTTTGGTGCCATGACCCTGGGCCATTTCTGTTCAAGTACATGCTCTCTAGGAGGTCTTCTACCCAGCCAATACAAAATATAATCATGTCATGGACCAATTTCCAGCAAGGTTTGCAGAACTGGAACCGGTTCTGGGACCGGTCAGTGCCGGTTCCAGTCTCGGTTCCAGTTGAGATCGGGAACCAACCGGTTCCAATGTTTGTGACCCAGTTGCCTCAAATACATATATACTAAATTTAAAAACAGCATAGAACCCTAATCTCAAGTCATTAGAGCTCGGTTTGAGGTTTAAACCTTAATATCACTAGATCAAGTGAGATTTAAATCCTAATCTCACTTCAACTTAAACCCTAATCTCAAGGAGATTTAAACTCTTAACCAATTTGATTTTCAGAAAGTGCTGTTTAATAACAATACATATTTCCATATTTTCTCAACCAATTTAATCTAAGTCTAGATAAATTCAGATTCTGAAAGACTCAATTAGGCATGACATGTACCATTTGTTCTTATTGATATAGGAGCCATGCATTCTTTTATTTCTCAAAGTTTTGTTAAGCCTTTATCTGTGGAATCGACATTGATGAACTCTCAATTGGAAATATCAACCCCTATTAGTTCGGGTTTAGTAATTAAGTACTATTATCCTTCTAGTAAGGTCTTGGTGAATGGGCTAAATATGCCAGCTGATCTAGTTTGTATGAAGATGAAGGATTATGATGTAATCCTAAGAGCTAATTGGTTAGCTAGATATGGGGCTAGTGTTCACTGTAAATGTAGCTCCGTGTCTTTCTCGGGTAACCCCAAACTTTCTTTTGTTTGGGTTATACATTCTAAGTTAGTGCCGCTTATTTTGGCACTCCGAGCTGAGTAGCTATTGAGGAAGGGATGTCAGGCATTTTTGGCACTGGTGACCGGTAAGAAGGAGCTAGAGTTGAAGGACATTCTGATTGTCAGAGATTTCCCAGATCTATTTCCTGACGATCTGCCTAGACTTCCACTAGAGAGAGAGGTAGTCTTCTCCATTGATTTAGTTCCTTGCACGTCCCTAGTTTCATCGTATGTATCCTACGGAGTTTAGAGAATTGAAAGAGCAATTAATGGAGTTGCTTGAGAAGGAGTTTATTCATCCAAGTACATCCACGTGGGGAGCCCCAGTGTTATTTGTAAGGAAGAAAGATGGCTCTCTGAGGCTGTGTATTGATTACCGCCATCTTAACCAGCTTACTATCAAGAATAAGTATCCACTATCGAGAATAGATGAGCTGTTCGACCAGATAGCAGGAGCACAGTATTTTTTCCAGATTGATCTTCGATCAGGGTATCATCAGTTGTGGATCAATGATGAAGATATTTTCAAGATAGCATTCTGAAGCAGGTATGGGCATTTCAAATTTGTAGTAATACCTTTTGGTCTAACAAATGCTCCTGCAGCTTTCATGCAGTTAATGAACAATGTGTTTCGGCCCTACTTAGATCAGTGGGTTGTGATTTTTATTGATGATATTTTGATATACTCCAAGAGCGAGAAGGAACATGCAGAACATTTGAGGATGGCATTGCAGATATTAAGGGATCATCAATTGAATGCCAAGTTTAGTAAGTGTGAGTTCTGGTTGCAAGAAGTATCTTTTCTAGGGCACATTATTACTAAAGATGGAATTGTTGTAGACCCTTCTAAGGTAGAGGCGGTAAGGAACTGGGAGAGGCTTGTGAATGTAACCGAAGTGAGAAGTTTTCTTGGCCTAGCAGGCTATTATCGGAGATTCATTCAGGATTTCTCCAAGATTGTGGTACCCTTGACTAGATTAACCCGCAAGGAGAACCGATTCGAGTGCTCAGAAGATTGTGAAAGGAGTTTCCAGACTCTAAAGGAGTGTTTGACCACTACCCCTATGTTGACCTTGCCTTCGAGAGAAGGAGGTTTTGAAGTCTATACTGATGCCTCAGGCATTGGCCTAGGTTGTGTGCTTATGTAGCATCACAGGGTGTTAGCCTATTCTTCTAGACAGCCGAGGAAGCACGAAGAGAATTATCATGTCCATGACTTGGAACTCGCGGTAGTGGTGTTTGCTTTGAAAATTTGGAGGCATTACTTGTATGGAGAGACTTTTACTGTGTTTTCTGATCATAAGAGCCTTAAGTATCTGTTCTCCCAGAAAGAGCTTAATATGAGGCAGAGAAGGTGGCTTGAGTATTTGAAGGATTTTAATTTCTCTATAGAATATCACCTTGGGAAAGGAAATGTGGTGGCTGATGCCTTGAGTCGCAAGCTGATGGCTAAGTTGTAAAGTCTCATGTTGCAAGAATGCAGACTGTTGGAACAATTGGCTAGTCTAGATCTTAATGCTATTAAGGGTAGGGTCATGATTACTCAGGTACAGCTTCGTCCGGAGCTGTTGATGGAAATTAAGATGCTGCAAGATAACGATCCAGTGCTAGTGGAGATCAAGGGAAGTCTAAGTAATAGCAAATTTTGTGTTAGCCGAGGATGGTAGGTTGTTATTCTGAGGAAGAACATGCATCCCAGATTTAGCCGAAGTGAAAAGTAAGATTCTTGAGGATGCCCATAGAACCAAATATACTATTCACCCTGGAGCCACTAAGATATACCGAGATTTAAAGAGGAGGTTTTGGTGGCGTTTTAAACCTACATTAAACATATGATACTTTCATACCAAAACATATACTCTTGTATTAATGCCATATTTTCATATCCTTCATGGATTTATTTTAATGATGATTGATCGCTATTTTTACCATGATCTCTTCTTATCTATAGTCTTTCTTTAGTATTCGTACCCCGGTGTGTGGTCATTAGTTACACTTTGCACTGCTAGGCACACCTCTTGGACTTGTGATCCTCTTTGTTGGATATCCCTTCTGCCGAACTAGGTGATCTTATTTCAAGACCTCCGTAAGTCTCCGTGAGCTTGGGATTCTCACTAGGATGTCGAGCTGGTTGTACCCTCAAAATCTAATGAAGTAGAATGCACCTATCATACCGTTGGTTTTTTGAGTCCTGACTAGAAGTGGCCCTCAGGAGACCGCTACTATCTAGTTGAGGCCAGCCTGTGATCGCGTCTGTCTCTGCGTCGAGCCTTCTTGTTCTGGCTTCGACCCCATCAAGAAACGGTCCTGACTCGACTGCCTCTATGTAGCAGTGGCTCTGTCTTGACCGCCTTTGTCAAGAAATGATCTAGGAAATGATCGCCTTTTTTCAGACCCTGTCTAACCCGAGGTTTGATCCTAGGGTTAGTTTTTCCTAAGTTTCTAGATGGTCTATTGATTGTCTGGAATCTAACGCCTTGTCAATAAGCTATTAATGACTTATGTAAAGTAAAGAATGTACCGTTATGCTGTCAGATTCCTTCCGTGACATGACCTTATCTTAAATCACTCTTTGAACTCTCATGGTCTTACTTTGGTGCATTCTTTTCATTGGTTACATTATCATGGAACTATGTTGAATTGTCTATTATTGGCCAACTTTATTATTCTCATTGAAGTAGCTTGATTTATAACTTGAAGATGCAAGAGCGGGCATGGACAATGTCCAAGGGCTCAACTCTAGTCCCTCGATAGATGGCCAAAAATATACTATCAACCATGGGGTATGATGAATACTGGCGTCGCATTACGTCAGGAATACATTTTTCATAAACGGGTGAAATCCACGAACTCGCATGAGGTAATCTTGTGAAATTACATGCTTGCTAGTACATTCTCGTTACATGACTTTCTAGTGCATAGCCTTTATGGTTATGAAAAGTACATTCTTGTTCATGAAAGGCCAAATTACATTCATGTTATATTCTTGCTTGATCATATTTCTAGTCTCCAAGAATTCTCATATTTCAACTTGATCGTATCTTGTTACTTGTGTTATTTACATGTTTCATCGTATTATCATGACTTATACTTTAAAGCTAAAATGTTAATTACTTAAACAATCCCTTCATGTTGATGTGAAGATACCTACTGAGAAAGTGTGCTCATTACCCTACTTTTCAATCTTTTTCAGGAAACTCTAGCAGGACAGATTCAGACTATTCAAGTGATCGATCCGAGAGTGAGTAAAGAAGGAGTAAGGCCTTAGATTGTCATTAGTGATAGTCAAGTGTCAATTGTGTAAATTTTTTTATGTCCAGTTAATCAAAGAGTCAATAGTATGTACTTTTGATGATTATTCAATAAAGATTAAGGATTTTGTGTAAATATTAGACATTCATTTTATGTATGGATGTGATTGCACTCTTATTATATTACTAGCTTGAGGCGTACTAGCCGACTGTTCATGGTTCCCAAACTTCTTCCGCTATACATAAAACTTAGGGCATGAGAGTTAAGTTGGTATCAAAGCCTTGGCATAACTATGTCCTAGGAAAAAATGTCATGACATAGGCTAAGTCCAAGGTTAAGGACCCATACCCATGAAATAAGGAAGGAAGTTTCAAACCCTGTGAGAATGGGTAGAGCCGGGATAAGATAGTTATTTAGAACTTATCTCTAAAGTTAACTTCCTTTAATTCTACAGGAATTAACTAATTGAGTATCCTCTCAGGACTATGTTGACTGGGATGGGATGCAATAGACTGTTGCAGGTCTCACCCCGGCCATGCAAAATATGACTCAAGCTGGCGCAAGGGTTGGTGCCGACGACCAACACCGCAACTTTTGAAGTCTAAATCCTCCAAGGTTTACTGGTTCTTCCAATCCAAATATAGCTGAAAGCTGGATAGATGAGATGAATCGTATATTCGAGGTCATGCAATGTGCTGACCAAGAGAAGGTTTGTCTCGCCACGTTGTAACTCAACAAGGATGCACGTACCTGGTGGAAATCTATTCCTGCACCACCTCAAGATGCACCACATATTGGGGAGGGATTCCTCACACTCTTCTGTGATGGTCATGTTTCCTTTTGTCCATTTCTGTATTTTTTTATTGCTCCTGTTGTTAAAGGTAGAAATTCCTATAGTACTACTACAGTTATAGTTTTTATAAAGTAGTCAAAACATTGTCAATGTGCTTCCTTGCTTTTGTCTAAACCCTTCTACTGGAAGTAGGTGCATGTTGTCTCCTTGAAGTATTTCTGTGTTATTAGCTTTTTATAGTTTCTTGGTTTTGCATGAAGTTCTTTACAGATCACATCTTGCAACATGTGCAAATATTCAGAGAGCCTTTTTTCCCCTTGTCTGGTCTAGGTAGCATTTGGAAAGATGGCCTGGATTATTCTAGTTTTAGGCAATTAGTATATCTTCCTCAAATAATGTTTGAGTGACAGATCCCTGAGAAGTGTTTGAGCATTTAGTTTGAACCCACAGGTCGTCTATTCCAGTATTTTTCTTCCAAAAGACATTGTGAATTGTGCCACCAATTTTATTTCAAACAAATAGAGGTAGTACAAGTGAGTGAGACAGAGGTTTCTAAACCCTAAACCCCATACAAAATTAAAGTAAAAGTGGTAGATTTCCACCTTTCCCTCCTCTCTCATCATCTGCTCCTCAGTGTAACACATACTCTACCGGCATGCATTCTTTTGGTTGATCCCGAGGAAGGGATTTGCCATTTTGAGTTAAAACCACCCTTGCTAGCTGGTCCCAACATGCAAAATTGAATTGGATGGCAACTTTTATGTGATTGCAAAATCTCTCAAAGGAGGTATAGATGTTTGTGAATCGTCATGCTCCATCCTCAAGATTTCTAGTGATTTGCAGCTAAGAATTGTATGCAAATGCAACTTAGTTGAGAATTGAGATGAGAAGGTTGCTTTATCTTGTTGCTATGTTTTTTCAGGCGAGTTAAAGTGCCTAGCAGATGCACCATGAGTAACGTGTAGCATTTGGCAGAACTGAACCAGAACAGAAAACACTATATCTTCTTCATGCAAGTACCAAAGTTCCCCCTTCTATCTATAAATATAAAGGCTTAATTAAGATTCACAAGGAAATGTGCTTTTTTTAACCAATTCTTTTGGTCTGGAGTGAGAACTTAGAAGGCACTGTTAATTTTAAAATACCACATCATATTATTGAAGAATGAGAAGATGCATCTTTCTGATACCTCGTGGCCTTAACATGACTCATTAGCCATGCTAGTGTCTAACTGAGTTGGGGGCTGTTAGTTACCAAATGCTGTGTTGGTTTAAGAGACCTCTAGGGTTAAAAATAATAGAATAGCTGTGATGGAACATAAATAAGTGAGCAAGTCTTTTAGAATTGCATGGCAGGGACAAGCAATTAATGCCTATCTACCACAGAAGAAATCTCAATCTCCCTTAACCAGATGTGGATAGTAAAGCCAAAAGAAGGCAACAATAAATGACCTGAAGTGACATGCTCATCGAATGGACTTACCATAAAGCAGAACATAACAGAACAGAATGGAAAGCCTGGATTGAGTCACTAAAAAGTAACACAACTCGGCCTCTGCCGCAGTGTCCTAGCAGGAACTGATATCCTGGCAGGGGAGATAAGGACTTAGAGCTAGTTGAGTCAGCTAGTTTACACACTATTGTCTTCTCCTAGAAGTCAACCATATGTGTGCACAAGTGAAAGACCACTTATTATCTTACTGGACAATAGACACAGGGGACTTGGACTCTGGTCTCTGTACAAAAGGGCAGCTCTAGGTCCTGGTCATGTCTCAACATAGAATGGATTTAACCATGGCACCTTGACCTCATGGGACCCACAGAATAGAGGTTCCTGCTGTGTGGCGTTACTCTACCACAGACAATAAAGATGAGAACTTCTGTTAAATCTGAAAAACAAAAGCATGTTGACCCCCTAGAAACATAACCCAATAGCAGTACATTAACATTACAAAATTATTAACCATATATTCCATGCCATTGTGTTAATACCGTATCTTACATACTCTTTAAAATGTTAACAATATCAAGCTTCTCCTTTTATGACAATTCTATGGTACACTCAGTGTGTCAAAACAGTCCTTAACCAAGAGCCGCGTGATCATGATAGTGAAGTCCTTTACCCAACTTTTATTGCAACTGCCTCTTCAAAATCCATGTAGTAAGTTTAGTTTCTCTGGAGTGTTAAAAAGAAAATCTTATATCCTTATGTTTAATACCCATTTTCACATTTGAGTGCATGATAGTGTGTGGGTTTGATTTAACATGTATACCAAAAATTTAATTGAAAAAATAAATTGGTTCGATGTTTGTTGAGGTTCGGCACCAGCAAACTCCTGCATTCTCGTAAATACATTTGATGACTGGAGCGCTCAGGGAGCAAACTCTGGTAATAGAGAGCATACCCAGGCATTAAAGAAATGAAGCGGACCAACAGTCTGCACATTCCGTGGGAGACGAGAATGATGAAGATCTCCCAGCATCTTGTAAGCCAAACATAGTGCGTCTGGGTAGAGAGATCATTTCACACCCCACGCCATCAAGCACGCTGGGTATACAGCCTCATCGTGGATTACTGTCTCGTCCCCCTGCGGGAGAGCAAATGTACATAGCCAATATGTCAGATAGGCTGCACAGTGCATGATAGGGTCTACTCCTGTCGGGTTAGGGCCGCTTCGCCACCCCTTGAGGAGGGAAGGAGATAGATGAGTCTTTCGACGAGCCTGCTTCTTCAGCTTACTTGTAACCAAAGTTTCTACCAAACCGGAAGGGGAAGTACGGCTCCAAGTAGGTACTTTCGCCCTTCCTGAAGACTAAAACAGTAGGCCTGTGGATAGTGCCTAGTCTACCAGCTCCAGCTCCAGGGATAGCTTGGTGCAGACTTTGCCTGAAACAGGATGTATATGTTCCTCTACTTCACCAAACTTGCATTCTCGCAAGTAGTTCACTAAAGGGCTGGCATTGGCAGCCAGACGCCAGAAATATAAAGCTCCGGGAGCATTCACTGGCACTCTTGTTAGTTGCCCCCTCATAGCAAAAAATTGGTTTGATGTTTGCTGTGGTTTGGCACCAGCAAACTCCTGCATTCTCGAAAATACATTTGATAACTGGAGCGCTCGGGGAGCAAACTCTGGTAATAGAGAGTATACCCAGGCATTAAAGAAATGAAGCGGACCAACAGTCTGCACATTCCGCGGGAGACGAGAATGATGAAGATCTCCCAGCATCTTGTAAGCCAAACATAGTGCATCTGGGTAGAGAGATAATTTCACACCCCACGCCATCAAGCACACTGGGTATATAGCCTCAGCGCGGATTACTATCTCGTCCCCCTACGGGAGAGCAAATGTACACAACCAATACGTCAGATAGGCTGCACAGTGCGTGATAGGGTCTACTCCTGTCGGGTTAGGGCCGCTTCGCTGCCCCTTGAGGAGGGAAGGAGATAGATGAGTCTTTCGACGAGCCCGCTTCTTCAGCTTACTTGGAGCTGCCTCGAAAGAATGAAAGTCTTTGTACTGCTTCTTGCCTCCAAAGAAATACTCTAACCATAATCCCATCTGCACCCGCTTCCTCTCCTTGCGCGAACGGGTGTTGAAGAAGAAGTTTTTGGGACTTCCTAAATTGACAGCCATAATGTCCGATATACCTTCATAAGATACCGATATGCGTACCCAAGGTAGTAACAGCCTTCACCATCCGTGCGGTCTTTGAGCCAGTCAGGCTAGCACACTTCTTCGTATGGTTCGCCATCGATGGGGAGACCTAACAGTTGATGCAGACTCCATAAATCTAGAGAAGTCTCCCCTTCTGTTGTGTAAAATGTGTTGAACTCTAGGCAGAACACCTCCATCATCCTGCAGTATAAACCTTTGAAAATTGGGTACCAGAAGCAAGAAGCATAAACACTATGATACACCCCAGCTCTCATCAGAATAGGCCCATAGTTCTAAAGCACATACTCCATGAATTCCACTGCTCCGTCACGGAATGCATGAGCGTCAGTGGCCTTCAAATCTGCAAACCAGCCAATAGCAACTTGATGCTTAAACCTGACCGCCAAGTAATCCAAGAGGAATGGTTCCTCTCTAAACCCACTTTAACGGGGCGAAGAAAAGGCCGAACGTATGCTTCTCTTTATGAAGATTCGCCGTTGATAGGTCCCACTTGGCCGGGGTAAATTCTGGGGTTCAGGTTAGCATCCCTTGGTCGGGTGTCAGTTCCAACACACCGGTGATGGCTCCCCAATCACAGGCTTCTCCCGGAAGATAGATTGGCTCACTCCTGACTACTGATTCGAGCATGTTGTTTCGACCCGATAGTATGCTATACTCAGCCCCCCGGACGGCCAGAATATCTCACTTTCCCATAAGATTGAAGTGGCTTAGGAAAGATATTAAGTGCTTGTCCTTTGGGAAGCTTACTCTGTAACCCTGGCTTCATCCGAATGAAAACTGACCCTTGTCGAAAAGAGTCAGTCACTCGACGTCCATAGAATCAGTCTCTGAGTCAGAAGACTCTGATACCATTGCTACATGTCTCCGACCCTAGTTGAGATGAAACTCGTCTGATAGAGAGAAACGACTCTAAATGATGGAAATCGAATATCTTCACGGATGCACAATTGAGGGATTTCTCTATCAGGTGGATCAACAGAAAGAGTATAGAAATTAAGTTTAGAAAGATCAAACTCGGGTCGAAGCGCGATGTCACTTTCTTTAGAGTCGTTTCACCCCTACACAGTGCAATAGACTCCACGGCGAAACTTCTTCCAAGATACGACGACCCAAACGATGACAACGCAAAAATACACTCTAAGTTGCGACGCCGGGATGAACACCACGGTGACTACTTCGAGATCTTGCAGAGAAAGATGACAGAGAGGAGAAAACGAGAGGAAGATCAGTTCGCTGCTTGTCCCAATCCTAGGAAGAACTGTCTTCCTAAATAGTCTCCCACCGAGAGTCCAAAACGGTCAAGCACACGAACAGACACTCACGTTCCCAAAAAGATGCGGGAGAGAATCCAAGGAGACGCGAAGGAAACTCAAGGGACGTGCCGGTCAAATGGTCAAAAAATAAAATAAAAATAAAGGTCAAATATTGTACACACGCATGCACGACACGACGTCGTCAAGATAAGGCAATACACGCACGTGTGTGATATAGAATAAGGTCCAAGGAGCCCACAAGCTCAGTTGTCCCAACTACCATAATCTCCCCAAAGGAGTACACAAGGTAGCAAAGAGTCACAATTAAAAGAAGATGAAAACTTTTTCCATCTTTCAATGTGGGACAAAACCACACCGGAAATCAAACTTTGATAATTTTAAGGTATTAAATCCAACAATATATCCCGAGGCGGATAAGTTAAGGTAGGTTGAGCCTTGGCCCGCCTGTCATGGCCCAACTAGGGCCCAACAAAGCCACGTCAGCCCCTCAGAGATATCACAGCCCGCGGTATGAGAGCCGTAATGCTCGCCCAACCGGAAAAGCGCCGATGCCGTTACGGGGCCCCCTTCGAGGACGGTTGGGTCACGCCTGTAATGTCGAGATCCTTGTCACGAGACTTCTCTTCCCGAATTGACATGTGCACAACATACAACTCTCTCCACGATCAAAAGGACATTACTCCACGACCTACGCACTTTCTCCATTGAGGAACGAGCCATCACTGTCAGGACAATCCATATAAATGGGCTCTCGATTAAGCGCACAGGGGGACATGGACATACGGAGACTGAGACACGCAGAGAGAGAAGAAACAATATTTGCCCACCACTCCGAGCACTCTCTGGACTTCTCGAGCACTCCAGGAGCCATTGTTCGTACACACAAACTTGTCCACTCCACTCTTAAGCACTTTCTCCCCTCTCTCCTTCTAATAGTCTTCTCGAAAGTGTGTTCCTAATTTAAGTATCAGAGGGTTATCCCTTGGAGTAGAGCTCAAGACTTTTTCTTACATCGTCTCTCTAATATTTGAAGGTTTATTAGATTAGATCATCTGATTTAAAGTATAAAGATGTAGAGTGGAGAGAATTTCAGTATTGTAACTATATTATAATTTTATTATTGTAACATTTCACTTGCATACTAATTTATGTTCAGTTAAACTATAAAAAACATGGGATGTGCAATCTGGATCGTAATCACATGCTCTAATACTACATGAAAGTTACTGGACTGCGTCATCCAACTCAAAATTTTAAAGCGTTAAATAGAGCGGACTCTATTATAATAAGTTCTTCTTATTTTATCTATATTTCAATATATGATCATTCTAACAGTACTGCCTCCTAAACTCTTTCGATGATAGTAAAGGGGTCTCTAATTGTAAACTATGGAAGGTCTGTACGCAACAACTTGGATGCTACTTTCATAAAGGTTCCCAAGCCTTATTTACTCAGACAGTCCCCACGAAAGGTACCCTTGACAGCCGTATGATTCCCAAAGGTGATCAGAAACATAATCGTATAAGTCACTATTTTGTTCCATTAAAGCAGGTGACTAATGATGTTCACTAGGTGAAGCGTTTCAAATGAAGGGTGCTGGGCAATTTAGGAAGGTGGCTTCCATGCACACCAACTTGGAGTTTGGTTAAGATGATGAGTAATGGTTCTTTTGCGTATAAACCACCAATAGCAGTGAAATGTCAAAAATAATGTTCCCAAAAATGTATTAGCATATATCTATGTCATTACTTTTAACTAAATGTTACAAAATGTCATCAAAATTAACTTCCATCGATAGAAAGATGAACATTCCATAAAGAGACTATCATTTTCACTACTTAGTCATTTTATGATGAAAATATTAATTTCTTCACTGATTGTATAAATGAAAAAGGAGTGTACAAGTGTAAGAAAGCTCCCAAAAAAGAGATCCAATACAAACACACCAAGGCGGTGTGTGACCAATTACCCTCCCAACAAAAAAAAAGGTGAGTTAAGGGCGTTCACATTACAAAACAATTCCACCCATTCCCTCACTCTAGTACAAATGAAAGAAATAAGAGAATCTTCCACTCTAGCTTCCCATCTAAAAATCTGGTTGTTCCTTTCGCCCGAAAGGGACCAAAGAGTGGGATGCAAAATAAGCCACCAGACAACACGATCACCTCTGATGGGCCAAGACCTGCCCTATGACTTGATGAAGGACTAGATATCCGTCTGATGGCCAAAGTCACATTGGGCTTTGGAAGCCAACCCCTCCCACACAGTCTGTGCATACTGACAACCAACAAATAGATGGTCCACAGACTTGCCCTGTAGGCCACATAAGTAGCAAGAGTGCTGGATATCTAGAAGGAAGCGCCTGAGCCAATCTCTAGTTGAAAGCCTTCCATGGGAAATCCTCCAATAAGAATCTTCACCTTCAAAGGACTCTTTGGTCCCCAAATGTGGGGAACAAAAGCGTGACGCAGGGCACCATCTGAGATGACGATATAAGCAGACCTCACAGAGAAATGCCTATCCCTGTCCCACCTCCACGACCATGCATCCTCGCAGAGGGGCAAGGGGCGAAGTCCAGGAGGAAGAAAAGGTTTCGAAGCCTCTCCAACTTGGCACTCTAGAGACCCCTCCTGAGAGTCGGTGCCCAGGTACCCTCTGAAAGGTGGGGGTCGAAGACACGGTCGACGATCCCAAGAGGGTCTGCTGAGATCGCGAACAAATCAGGAAAAGAGATCTCTAAAGAGAAGTCATCACATCATTTGTCCTTCCAGAAAGGGCACTGGTTGTCTTTTCCTAGACGGACTCAGACCCTAGAGGAAAGGAGGTCCCTGCAAGAAAAGATGCCACGCTAGATAGGAGACGTTTGGGCTAGAGGTGGAAAATCTAGATCCCAAACTCTCCTCCTCTCAAAGTACCTATACCTGATGAGCTACGCCCAGAGACCCTCATCTCTTGATCCCAACCTCCAAATCTACTTACTTAGAAGAGCTATGTTAAAGTCGCCCACCTTCTTGATGCCAATACCCCCTTGCTCCTTAGGAGTAGCCACTCTCCCTCACGCAATGTCATGCCAATCCCTACACCTCCCATCACTGCCATGCCAAAAAAACCTACCTTGAATATATTCACTTTTCTTCGACATTGTCTCAAGAATGCGAAACACAGAGAGAAAGTAGATAGGTAAATTATCTAGAATTGGCCTACACAGGACTAGTCTACCCCCATATGATAGAAGCCTCGCCTTCTAGACCGCTAGCCTTGCCTCATATCTCTGAATAACAGGGGTCCAATCTGCACACCTAAGAGCACTTGGGGTAAGGGGGAGCCCAAATAGGAAATGGGGAAAGTCCCTGTTTGACAACCTAAGATCCGAACTAACCTGTAAAGTATTCTGTCATCCATATTAACTCCAATAGCCACACTCTTGCTGAAATTCACCTTCAAGCCCGTAGTGTCCTCTGGTAGCTCCAACAAAGCCCTTGCCACATACATCTGTCTCTCATCCTCTACCAGGAAAAGAATGCTATTATCGACATACTGTAAAAAGGTAATCGAGAGATGACCTCTCCCAACCTGAAATCCTCTAATCAAACCAACGGCCTTTGCTCTTTATCAAACCTTACTTATAACACCAGCTACTAGCACAAAAAGGAGGGGAGACATAGGATCTCCTTACTTGAGGCCCCTGCCACAATGGAAGAAGGAAGATGGCTTTCCATTAATAAGCACCTCAAAGGAGGTAGAAGAAATGCAAGCCCTGATACATTGGATCCATGTGTCACCAAAATCGATCATCTCCAGCACATCAGAAAGGCACGACCAATTGGCCCTATCATAGGCCTTTTCAAATCCAGCTTCAAGACCAACCCTCCCCTCCTCTGTAACTTCATAGCATATAAACACTCATGGGCCGCCAAAAAGTTATCTTGAATATGACGTCCACTGATAAAAGCTCCATGGAAATACCTGACCATCTTGTCCATGACATCTACCAATCTCCTTGCCAACAATTTAGTAATGATTTTGTATCTTCCATTCAACAGGCTGATAGGCCTTAAATCACTGAAGTCCTGTGCCCCCTACTTCTTGGGAATGAGAACAATGAGAGTTTTATTAATACCTCCCAAGTTTGCTCCCAAAAGTCACCCAATCACCCATAATTCGTGGATCTGGTCTGGAGGATGTCCAAGGACCATTCAAAGGTTATAAAACAAACACAAGAGGGTTGGGAAACCCTAATGCTCCAAGGGGAACAAGAGGGTATCAAGGGAGGCTAAGGAGGAGATCCACGGGTACTGTAGCACCTCCGTGAACAGTACTTCGGGCTGAGTTCTTCATCCATCCAAGGTGTTTTGAAGCTGTTCTTTGAAGCCATCAACTTCCAAGAAGGTGAAGAAGCAATCCGGGTTCAAGAGAGCATCCATCATCCTCTTCATCCACTCAAGAAGATTCAAGGAAGGTGATTCAAAGAAGGTGAATCAAGGAAGTTCGTTGTGCAAGGAAGAAGAGATCATTGTTGCTAAACCAAGAAGAGCTTTTGTAAGAGAGAAGAAGCCGTTGTTGCCGATCTACATCGCATTTCAGACAAGGATCATCTTGCTGCTATCTTTGATCATATCACCCTCTCTTGCTTGAGCATTTTCATATTTGTTCCTTTCATTATTTTGTTTAAACACTAAAGTTAAGATTTGCCCCTACCGTGGTTAGTAGGAAGGCAGTTGGAGGGTGTTCCAAGCTATGGTTATATAGTCCCTACCGGTGGTTTGTAGGAAGGCAATTGGTGGTTCTCTGATTTGCAGGTTGGTGTGTTGCACTAGTGAAGTCTCACCAGGATTTGGTAAGGGGTGGACGTAGGACTGGGGATTCAGTCTGAACCATCTTAAAATCTATTGTTCCGTGGTGTGTTTGTGTGATTGATTCATTCTAGATGCATGCTTAAGCTTGAATCGACTCGAATCGCTACATAACTAGTTCATCATGCCAAGTAAATCATATTGTCCTTCATTAAGCTAGTTCTATTCCACTGCAATTTATTTTAACTAGCTATAAAGGGGGTTGCATTGTGAAAAGAGGGGCAGATCTATTCACCCCTCCCCTCTAGATTCGCCATCCACTACTGAACATGTTGAACGTTGTATTTTCATTGTGCTCTGTGGCGTCAGAGATGATGTGTCGATCCCCATTATTTTTACGCATTTCATGACAGGATTGGGCGGAGTTGTCCCAGTGAGCTATAAGTCCTACGCTTATGCTTGTGAATGGACTGTGTTAGTCCCAAACTTGGTTTTAGATTATGCGACGGTGGCTTGGTTCGTTGCCCAGATTGTGGAATTTTCGAGCCATTATGCATAGCCTTGGAATGCACCGAGCAAGGTGATAGATGAGTCGTGAACGTTCAGTGGGGAGTTCAAGAGTCGAGGATGAGCATTGGCATGGGCCGATCCTGGTTTGTGTTATGGCTCTAGGTGTGGTGGTCCACATGTTATCAGCTCAGGAGATGGATATTTTAAGGACCCGAGCGTCGAGAATGGATTGGTGTAGCAGGGATAGATTCGACGGAATGATGTCCGGTGGTTAGAGACGTCCTAGACTTTGAGCCTGGCATGTTTTGCGGATTTTCTTTGCTCCTTGACAAGCATTTGGCACGTTCTTGGTTTCGAGCTCTGAGTTAGGAGTAGATAGGGAGTGTGTGTCAACATCTAGCTCAATTGCTATGGCAGAGTGTGGCTGGCAATTAGTAGAGCCAATGCTCTAGGCGTGGTGAGTTGCAGTTCTGGGAATTGCAACGATAGTGCATCAGGAGTGTGGTCCCACATGACTCTTGGCAAGTGTTGTTGGAGAAGCTGACCTGATGGTAAAGATGGTTTTCCCTGGTGCTGGAAGGTGCGATTCCCAGCATGCGCAAGGTTTGAGGTTAGGTCAAGCGTGGAGATCTCTCGATTTGTCAGAGGTATCCTAGTTTCTCCTTGGTCGGAGGGAATCGCATTTTGCTAAGCACCCTCATCTTGCATCACATGTTTGGATTGGTTGGCCTCCTCTCGTGTGAGCCATGAAGTTCGTGCGAGACGAGTTTGGGGTTGTGGCAAGGTGACTGTCAGTGAAGAGTGATGCCCATCCCGTGATGCATAAAGGTGCATTGGCATCATTCCAGAAGGATAAGTGCCAGTTGGATAGTGCTTGCAAAGACTCATGGCTGGCATTGTGATTCCTGATGCATCGTTAATCGGAGCTTGCAGAGTTGTAGGAGGATAGCCAGAATAAGAGAGAGAGTTTGTGCTCTGGGTTCGAGGTAATCGAGCTTTCCTTACCCTATTTTTTTGTAGTTAGCCAACCGAGTTGAGGATCGTCGGGATGGTGGATCTTGAGTCATCTGTGTTCGCTGTGTACATGGATCATAGTGCGCAGCAGAAGCCTAGTGGGCCCATGACCCACAGGTCTAAAATCGTAGCGTTGGTTGCTACGGGTGGATTCCCGAGGAAGTGTAGAGCATCAGAGGTTTGGTTCCTCGACGTAATATTATTTTTGACTGAGAGAGCCATGGAGTTGTCATTCCATTGCTGGAGTTATTATGGTTTGTGGCATTGGTAGGATGGAGAGTTGGGAAAATATGATGGCAAGTTGCTACATGAGTACCCTGTTCATTGGTTGGAAGCTATGTTGGGTGTTGGAGTTAGACCCGGATGGGGTTGCTATGGAAACTGCCAGACAGAGGATGAAGATGTGATGGTTAGAGTCAATAAGCTGTAGGCTCGACCCATGTTGGAAGCTATATCGTCGGATGAGATCGTGGTTCTGGAGAAGTGATCTCTGAGATATTATGGGTCCCAGTTGGTATCTATGAGCGACTGGTAAGGCTAGCCATGTGGTCAACCATGGCAAGGTCTGTGATGTTAGGGGACCCATGTGCATTTGTCACGGCGTCGTGAACTAGGTTGCTGAGATAGCAGGTGGCACCTCTCTAGTCTTAAAGATGTATGTCGTGGATTCTAAGAGATCGTGTCCTGTGGCTCTGTGGCGATAGCGGAGCCGAGGAATGGCAGGTGTCCATTTTGAATAATTGTAATGAAGCTGGGATGAGTCAGTATAATGGACAATGCCTGTGCATGGAGGTCCCTAGAGGGACGGTGGCGTTGGATGGTGGTCCGTGGTATGTGACTCGTATGGGGGGATTTCTTAGTAAGCCCGAGCCGAGTGGTGTGTGGACCGAGGATTGTAGAATTCTACTATGTGATTTTGCCGTGCTCCCCTGAGAGGGTGGAGTTGGTGTGAGGATTAGCATCGGATGTAGTGTCCATATGAGGATCAGCCAGTGATATAGTGATGGTCTGTGCATGGGTCAATAGATGGCCTGTTGAGAGTTGGATTGTGCTTATCGGATCTGGTGAAGGACCAGGAAAGGAGGAAGAAGTGAGTAAGTCAAGGTTTCCCATTGACGAATAGATGGTAATTGACGATTGATCTTTCACAGACAGAAGATGCCAGTTGTAGTGGCTCGAGAATGGTGAGAGCTGTATGTACAAGCGAGGCCTTTGGTCACCAAGTTTAAGATGTGTCTTTCCCCAGATTGGATCTGGGGTTTGTTGAAGGTTTGTGTTTGGAACAGAGTTGGTCCAGTGCTGCCATTGGTGTTTGGCTTGCCAGGTATAAGTTGGTGCATGGCGTAGAGCCGATGAATTTGTCATAGTTTGTTGGGATGACGGTGTGAGCTGGTGGAGGCTCAGTATTGGTTGTCCCTGGCGTAGGATGTGAGATCAGTCAGCTGGCAGCAAAGCTGATATTTGATAGGTCCGCCGAGCGTGAGATTTTATCGGTGGCTATTTCTCGTGTTGAGGATTGTGTCTCCTCGGTGAGTGAGAGGGTAGCAGTGATGCCATGATTGGATTTTCGTTGTGGCTGAGGTGATGCCAGCCTTATTCCCTTGTGTGTTATGCCTGCTCTGATGATTGATGTGCATTGGGCTATGAGCGAGGCGTGTCGTTCTTGATTAAGGTCTGGCTGTGTCTCTCAAGATCTATGTCATCGCGAGTGTCGAGGTTTTGGCTAGAGCTCTGGGAGCATTGCCAGTCAGATGTGTTGTTCTTCCCCTTGAGTTTATGGTTGCCTCAAATTTCAAGGATAAAATTTCTGTAAGGAGGGGAGAACTATAACACCTCGAATTTTCTAGATCTGCATCCGTGAGTTCGGAGCGCCTTGGTGAGTCCCGGAGTGTGTTTTACGATTTACGTGGGTTTTTCCCTATCGAGCTTTCGGAACCTTGTGTAGGGCGAATCGACGCGTTGTCAAGCTCTGGGACGTTGCAAGTGCATTGTACATTTTTCGAGGACCATGGGGAGTATTTTTCCTATTCTTGTATTTTCCCAAATTTTAAATCCATAAAATAATTCCTATTTAAACCCCCCTTTCTCTCTCTCCCAATCTCTCATTTTCTCTCCCTCTCCCTCTCTCTTCCCACATCCTCCCCTCTCCTCCTCTCTTCTTCGGGCGGCCGACGGAGGCAGATGAGGGCGAGGCGATGTTCGTGGGGTGAGGAGCAATGTGAACGGGATGAGGATCGAGGTGGTGGAGGCACGGCGAGGGTTCACCTGCGAGTTCGTGAACCGGTTATGGTTTCGTGGGCGTTTCGCATGGAAACGACGTTCACAACACATGAAATCTTCAGTGGAAGTAGGGGGATGGTTCCCCGTCTTATGTATTTCATTTCGCATGGATTTGGTAGGCCGTGGTGAGTCGAGCAGGATTTATTTCACGCTGGGAGGTTAAAACCATGTTTTAGGGTGTGCGACAGATTCCTCAAATTGAATGTCATTTTCCTGTTTATTTATGCACTTTTTGGTGTTTTGGGACTCGGGGGATGGTCCCCGATGTTTTCCTCTTCGATCAGGGTCGAGTGGGCGTAGAACCAGACTTTGGGGTTGAGTCCGGTCGTGTTTCTACTATTTTCAGTTGACCAATGGGTTGGCATTGGTGGACCGAATGGCATTCACCAAAGACGGGCATTCTTGCCATTTTGGTCGACCGACTAGTTTGGTCTGGTCGATCGATCTGGGCTAGACCCCCAAGGCCCGTTGGGCGGTCGACCACCCATTTAGGGCTGGTCGACCGACCCCTATAGGTCGACCAGGGGTGGGATGCTTGCGCCTGGCCCGAGTGATGTACTTAAGGACCGCCGCCTCCCAGTAGTTGAGGTCATGAGCCTTGACGTAATCAAAGGGCTCGATCTTCCCCGCGTAGTGCTCGGGAGGCGCAACCCTGGCCGTCAAGGTGTCCGGCTCCAGGGGCGGGCCGTCTGGCCGGATTACCCGGAGGTTGCGCAGCTTCTCGGCAAGCTCGGCGTGATGGTTGGTCGGCACGTCGTCCGGCTCCACGGGCGGCCCGTCGTGGGTTACCTCCCGGACGTTGCGCAGCCGCTCATCAAGGGGTTCATCCTCCTCCGCCCACTTGAACGCGACGGTGGGGCCGTTCGGAACCATCTCCCCTTCTTCGTCCGGGTCCTCGGTCGGGCCCACGCTGTAGTGATACTCGTACCAGCCGTTGACGGGGGTGACGACGAGGGCCATGAGCTGGGGATGGCTCAGCTTCGGTCGGGGGGTCACCGGGGGGTCTATGTCGTCCCACATGGCTTGTATCTCCTCGCAGGGCCAGGTGTCGCCGCACACGCAGCGTTCACCCTCCACCCAGTAGTGCTGTACAGGCTTCTTGTACGCGTTTTCGTACATGGGGTCGTCGCCGGTCATGATGCCGCCTCGGCCTTCTTGTACAGATGATGGATGAGCCAGACGGAGCCTGCCGCGAGGACGACGCTCCCGGCCCTCGTCTCCCCGGCGCGCAGGGCCTTGCGGGAGTGATGGGACAGTGGCGCGAAGGGGAGCCGCGTACCGAGTGCGATCCCTTCCAGGACCACGAACGCCCCGGCCCAGGACGCCCAGGCGATGCGCCAGTTACGTTCAGAGTTCATCGTCGTCCCTTTCGGGGTTGGGGTCTCGGTCCGGGAGAAAGAAGAGCAGGGCGAACGCGGCGAGGATGAATCCCGCCAACAGGTAAACGATCATCGGTCGCGAATCCTTTCTAGTTCCTCTTCCATCGCATTCCGGTCGTACCGATCCCAGGGGTTCGGCAGGTTCCACCCGATCGTGATCACGACACGTTCGGCGGGGTTCGTCGCGAGGAGGATGCGGCCGGATACCCGGTTCTCACACCCCGGATACTTCACGGACGGGGAGAGCCGGTCGGGACGTAGAAGGGCAGTGCGAATCTCTTCCGCGTCCAACGCCATGTCAAGTGCGCGTTCGATTGCGTGATTCGAGAGATACCAGCCTTCCATTGATCATCCCATCTTTCGCTCTTGGGCCCGGTACGCGGACCGGATAGTTGCCTCGGCCTGGCGATACCCCCCGTTGCCGCCAAGCTGTACGTACTCATCCGCGAGGAGCTTTACCGTCTCCTCAATCGGGAAGCCGTCGTTGCAGGCTGCGCGCGCCGCCCAGAACATCGCGTTGTTCAGGTTTCCATCGGGGGCGTTCCGTACGGTCTCCAACAGCCCGTGCACGGCGAACACCCGGGGCTGCTGAAAGGGGGGTTTCGGGGGGCGGTAGGGCTCCCGGTACTTGCACAGGGCCACCAGCCAATCAGGGGCGGGCGCGACCTCTTCGGGGCACGACGTGTCCGCCTCGTACCGGCCCTTCGGGGTGATGCTCCCCGCGCCGAGGACGTAGCCGCCCTTCTCGCCGCCGTTCCCCCGCACGTCAAGAAGGCCCTTGACGGGACTCTCCTGCGACGACTGGACGTTGGTGGGCCACCTGTAGTAGAAGTGCCTGCCGCCGCTCCCCGTGGCCACCTGGTAGGTGTCGAACGCCTGCCAGGCATCTTCCCGGCCGTACCGCTCGGCCACCCGGAAGAACGCAACCTCCCCGTCCACCCGGGGGCCGTCGCCGGGCCGCTCCCAGGGGGTTCCCTTGAGAAGATCGTTTTCCTTCGGCCGGTCGCAGTCAACGACGAACAGGCCGGAGGGCTTGCACGCGATGCCGATGTTGCACATGGGCGCGTACGTCCACCACTCAACGATCTTGTTTACGTCGTTGGTTGCCGCGTCGCCCCACTTGAGGCGCCACGGGGCGTCCTTCGGGTCGCGTTCCTGGTAGAGCCGCGCCGGAAGCTTGTCGCCCGGCTCGACCGGGAAGATATGGAAGCCCTTTGCCTGTGCTTCGAGCGCATACCGGAGAAGGCTAGGAATCCGCGCCATCCTCTTCGCCCTCTTCTTCGTCTAGTTCGCGAATATGCACGGCGGTGACGGTTACACCTTCGTCGTCTATGTGGTCACCGGCAAGCCATGAGCCGGTTTCCAACAGGTCGTCAACCTCGAACGGCATCCCGAACTCGGTGAGTACCTGGGCTGGGAGGAGGGCGCGGCCCCCAGAGGGGTTCACCCTCCTAGGGGGCGCGGCCACGCCCTGGGGTGAACTGCCCCCGGGTGCACCGCAACCCCGAGGGATGGCTCAGAGGGGTCTTCTCTTATTGTCAGGGGGTGTCCTTTGAAGGACGGGGTGCTTGAAAATGCTGGGATTAGCCCATGAGGGCTTGTTGTTGTTGCGTCATAACTGCCACTCGCATGGTGTTCGGGTAAATGCCTGACACACCCCCCGGGTCATCGAACGGCCTGGATAACTAGCTGAGGGGCCTAGGAATGGGCCTTGGGCTAAGGATTTGGGCTGGTAGTAGCTAAGGAAGGCACTTGGGGTACGTGGGCCTGGCCTCGAGGCGTGTGCTGCCTTGCACGGCTAGTTGACAGGGTAGTCTCGGGTTGGCCCGAGAGCTAAAGACAAGTGGCTCATCGCCACGTGTCTGAGGGTCAGGGGTGGCCCCTACTTGCTGGAGGGTCGTTGTAGGACCTGACTAGTGTGCTGGAGCCGTGGGTTGACCCGCGGTTTGTTGTAAAAGGGTTGGAGTGTATACGCCCACAAGGTGTTCGAGGAAATGCCCGACACACCTGTGTGAGCCATATACGCTTGTCGTGGGCCTCCAAAGCCTGTGGTTGACTTAATTTAGTATCCCTTTGAGCTTGGAAGGTTAAAAGGTGACATCTTGGGGTAGGCCCCGGCCTCGTTGTGTCTTGTAGTTGGAGCACTCCCGAGTTGGCCCGGGTGGCCGTGTGAAGCACGGGCAAAGCCCGCAACTAAGCAGTCGAGAGTGGTCCCGATTAATTGCTGGCGTAGCCGTATGTCACGACAAACTGGTTAGGGCCCTAGGTTGAGCCCTCTGGGTTGTAGGAAGGGCCGAGTAGCCCATGCCTTGAAGGTTTTCGAGGAAATTTTCAAACCCTTATTCCTAAGTATTTCACTGGAAAATTATCTGGGTACAATAGTCACCTTTCAAATACAACCAAGGGAAGATTCGTGGACCGAGGTCAGGTTGAAAAAGAATCCTCAACCCAATTATTCCAAGCCAGTGAGACATCAACGCTCCTCTGGGTCCATGACAACCCTGATGCCACAATTTTCTCCACTTCCCATGAAGTGGCTATCACCAAGAAATGAGAAAGAAAGAGGAAGAAAGATTTGAAGAGAAAGCTAAAGAGGCAAGCGGAGTCAGCAGCCACCCTCCAAGCCCCTGCTGAGCTAACACCACTCCAACGGTTATAGAAGCTTGTCGACGATCTAGAGGAATATGTTCCCCCCCGTCCTACGGGGGCTATCCCATTGAATGAATATATTCATTGGGAAGAAATGAAGAAGAGAACCCTCTTGAAGAAGTGGATACACAAAATGATCCATAGGGCTAAAGAGGGTGAAAATCTTTCCATCCCTGAAGAGTTGTATGTGCTCTATAAAGACAAGGAGATTACCACTCACCAACTTGAGGAATTACTCCAGAACCTCAGCTGCAACATGGTGGCTATCCCTCCGCTCGATAATATCAACAACTCTCGGAGAAACGACCCAGTGGCCTTCCGAACAAGATGAAGGGGCACTACCTCTCCTAATAGACGCCTTCCCGCCGAAGGCGGAGGACACACTCAGACCCAGGGCCGAGGGAGCGATCGCGAACGTGGAGCAGCAGGGCGTGGGTGGAACCTAGAGCTCTCCTTCCAATGACCCAGGGTTCACCCAGACCGAGTCATTGTGTTTCATGGGGAAGAGCCTGGCCCTATTATGGGATTCTCCTTATGTGTTCCCTCTGATGAAGAGGACCCATTGGCTGATCCCCCAGCATTATCTTCAGCACCCCTCTTACCACCAATACCTGCTCTGACTAGAGTCGAAGAGCAAGCGGGACCGTCCGGCAAGGATGACCCGACCCAATACACATTTATGAATTAACGATAATGAGACTCTTCATTCAAATATTCATTTTCCTTAATAAAAATCATTGACCTGAATGAGTCTAAATTTTGGAACTTTTTTGTAAATGATGAGAATAGTAACAAGTGTGTTGCTAAAAATATTATCAATAAAGTTTACAATGGCTGGTGTCGACCTTGCAGGCGGAGCTGGCGGCTGCGGAGTGTCACCTAGCAACACTGGAGGGAAGTGAGCCTGGGCTCTGATTGTATCGCCCCTATTTTTCTCCTTTTTTTATTATCCAGACTATATGTCTTTTGTTACCCCAAGGGCATGTCTTGGGCTCCTTTTTATAGAGTATCAATGACAAACTCGCTCCGCTGCGAGACGGGCCGGCGGCAGGTGGAGGTCACCGACGCGGACGTGGCCTCGCCGAAGGCCGGCGAACTTCTGACGCTCGCCTCCGGCAAGGTGCGGTCCGCCGTGCCCGTCACGGTCGTGACCAACGAGGAGAGCGGCGGCAAGCTGGCGGTCGCCCGCGCCAGTCCCGACCTGCCGGCCCTCGACGGCTTCCGCCGGACCGGCCAGATCGCGGTAAGCATGGGGTTCAAGGCCTACGCCCTGTCGGCCACGCCGCCCGAAAAGGCCGCCATCGCCCGCTTCTTCAGCGCGTGCGAGCGGAAATAGGCGACCACGCCTAGAGCGGGTTGAGGAAAAGTGGATCCGGCTTTCCGCCCGCAACCCGCTCTAAATTTAGGATTCCAAAGCACGATTCAGCGGCCAGGCGATTCCGCCGGGCCATCGTGCCTTAAGCCGCGTTCAGCCACTCCGCCGGGCGCTTGCCGAGCTGGGCCACCAGCCGCGGGCCCTGCCACAGCTCGACCGCGTTGGTCGGGCGGAACAGTTCGGCCGCCAGCTTGGCGTCGAGGTCGTCGCGGCAGCTCAGGTCGAGCCCACGGATGAAGTGGTCGCGGTCGTCCAACAGGTAAAGCCGATAGTGGGACACGAAGCCTTCTCCCAGAGGACCAGGACCGGATCGACGACTATATTGAAACGGGAGCGGGCCCCCGGCTCGCTCAGGAGGCGAGTCAGCGCCCCAATTGGGGCGGGTTTGCGGCTGGCCCGTGGCGGCGCGCTGAGGCGCCTTGCCGCAGCCGGCCTAGTCATAAGTGACGAAGGAGAAGGCGTTGCCGTCCGGATCGCGCACCTGGAAATCGGTCCCGCCCCAGGCCTGATGCGCCAGCGGCTGGACGAACGCCACGCCGCGCGCGGCGAATTCGGCGTGGAGCGCCGTCCCGTCCGAGACCTCGATGGTGGCCGGGATCAGCGACTCCTCGCCGGCCGCCCGCTCGGCGAACCAGGTCCGGTGCACGAAGCGCAGGTGCAGGCAGGCCTCGCCGCGCGACACCGAGCCGTAGAACGGCGGGGCGCCGTGCAGGAACTCGACCTGGAACCCCAGACTGTCACGGAAGACGGCGCGGCCCGCGGCACATCGCTGACGAAGAAGATCGGCGTGGCCGACTTGAGCGTGACGCCTGGCATGGGCCCCTCCAGCCTTTCCGCCGCCGACGCTAGAGCGGGTTGGGGAAGCGTGGGAACCGGTTTTCCGCCGGCAACCTGCGCCGACTCCGAGATACTGGAACGCGACGCCGGCCCGCGGTCACCCTGCTCACCGAATGGGCGGCCGGGACGGTTGTGTATCGTTGTGTCGGGACGACGACATCTTTCTTTCGAATCTCGGGCGAAAGGGAGAGCATGCGAAATCCCGCCTCCGACAGCGCCTACGTTTTTCTCGGCATCACCGCGGCCGGCGACTGCCCGGCCATGGAGCTGGTGGTGTGCGCCAATCCGGACGACGCCGTCGCGCGCGCGCGAAGCTGGCTGGCCTCGCACCGCACCTGCGTCCGGGCGCAGGTCTGGAAGGACGACGTCCTGCTCGCCGATGTGATCGGCGAACGCGCCCCCGCGCTCAAGTAGCGCCAATCACGCGCTCGAATAGCGCGCAGCGCCATAGCGCAACACGTCACGCGCTCAAGCAGCGCGTAGCGCGGTAGCGCAACACGTCACGCGCTCAAGCAGCGCGAAGTGCGGTAGCGCAACAAGCCCCCCCGGACACAACCCCTTCGCGATTTTCCTTGACCAAGCTCAACCGTAGATTTTCCATCCTCAGCAGTGCGCTTGGTCTGTCTCTGCGGTCCGCCCGAGGGGCTGATGGAACTGGTTATCGGCGCAGCCGTCGCACTGCTGGCACTGGCCTGCCTGCTCGCGTTCGCCCCCCGTCTGGGCGGACGGGGACAAGAGGCGCGCTCGAAAGGGCTCGGCCTCCTGCAGGCCATCTTCGGCCTGGCCGGCATCGTGCTCATCGCCGAGTGGTACCTGGTCGAGCAGCCGGACGCGGCCAGGCTCAAGTTCGACCAATCCGTGACGGGCGCGCCGCTCGGCAAGTCGCAGGCGCTGGTGACGATCGAAGTCTCCATCACCAACGTCGGCGGGCATTCCGATCACTTCGACCGGCTGCCCTACAAGATCTTCGTGCAGCAGGTCACGCCGCTGCCCGACAGCCTGATCTCCTTCACCCAGCCCGCGCCCTACGGCTCGGGCCGGGTCTGGCGCGCCGACAACTGGGGAACCCTGGCCTCCACCCACAGGCGGCACAAATGAGGGACGAGAGAGTGAAACCTACGGGTGTAGCCCATTTGAAAGTGCTATCTATTTTTTTGTCTTCATTTCGTATCGTAATCCGGAGAGTAGGCTTCGATTGAAATTGGGAGAGTAGGTTTTGAGAGCCGAAATTGAGAGGGCAAACCGTGAGAGCCAAAATTAGGAGAGCAGGTCCTGAGTGCCAAAATTGAGAGAGCGGACTTTGAGAGCCAAAATTGAGAGAGTAGGTTGCGAGAGACAAAATTGGGAGAGTAGACTTTGAAAGCCAAAATTGAGAGAGCAGGCTGTGAGAGCCAAAATTACTACAACAGGCTGTGAGAGCCGAAATCGAGGGCAGGCTTTGCCAAGTCGAAATCGGGAGAGCAGGCTTTAAGAGCCGAAATTGAGAGAGCAGGTTGTGAGAGTCGAAATTGAGAGAGTAGGCTTTGAGAGCCGAAATTAAGAGAGTAGGCTACGAGAGCTAACATTGGGAGAGCAGGCTGCGAGAGCCAAAATCGAGAGCAGACTTTGCCAAGTCGAAATCGAGAGAGCGGACATTGAGAGCCGAAATTGAGAGAGCAGACTACAAGAGTCAAAATTGAGAGAGTTTTCATTCATTCATTTTATTTTCATTTGTTTTCTCTTGTTATTATCTTTTTTATTCAGGCATGCAAGCATTCACTATGACAAGCATAGCATAAGTAAGTATATACAAGGTAGCCCCCCTCTATCTGGGATAGGATAAGAATAGTCCATAACTCACAGACATAGCGTGGCCCATGAAGCATAACTAAGGGGGGTGGTGCATTTGTCAATAGGACATCGCATAGCCTATGTGCATAGCTTAAACTACAATCTTCACCTGAGACAGTTTCTCCGTGGTGCAGAAGTGCAGGTATGTGAGCAATGAGCCCTAAACATAGGGATATGAAGGCTTTCCAAGTAACACTTGAGGATTACTCTTTTACCTACACATACATTTTAGATTTTTGATTTTTGGTAGCTTCACATAGCCCCATTGTTTATTCTCACTTGCGGACTTCATCGTTTGATGTGAGTCTCCTCATATGTCTCAATAGGGATTCCCTACTACTAAGATTCATCCTTATTGTAATTCTATTGTGGGGTTTTGCTTCACCATTTCATGCAAGTATTCTCACTTGTTTCAGTGGGAATTCTCGGCTTCCTGGATTCACATTCCACTTATCATTTTCTTTTCTTTTCTTTCTCTTTCTTTTCTTTTTTTTTTATTTAAAGGGGGGCAGACAACTTTTTTCTCACGATTGTCTTCCATGTGAGTACATGAATTTGGGGGGCAGGCAACTTTTTCCTCATGATTGCCTTCCATGTGAGTACAAGAATTTGAGCTTTCATAGAGTGCTAAGAAGAAAATCTGCGATACCTATGGTCAAAGACCATCGAACACATTATGTGCAAAGTGTGGGAGTTTTGTCTCAGGTATATTTTGTGAGTTATGCTAACGACTTAGTTATGACTCTTCCACTTGACACACGCACCCACCACAGCCCGGGTTTTCCCCCTTAGCGGATGCCATGACACACACGCATCTAGAATCGGGGCAACATTATTTAACAAGAAAATAAGGTCCTAGAAAGTTCGAAAGAAGTGTATTAATCTATCTTCTAGACAAGCAAGGAAGCAACACGAGCAAGCGTTCAAAATTAGGGAGCATGCAAAAGAGTTTCCTCTCTCCTTTTTTTTTCTTTTTTTCTTCTTGTGCGGGTACAGGATCAGTGTCGAAGCAAGGGAGGTAGGGTTTTATATGTTTAGGTAAGCCCCGGTGGGATGCAAGGGTTGACCAAAGGAGGTTCGAGCCAAAGGCGGGGCATCGGGCTTTGACATGATGTCTTAGCCATAAACAGAATAGCGTGGTGCGATGGAGAGCCTAAGCGCAAGCAAGAAAATGGGTTTCGAGCATAGGCCTAAGCTGGATGATAGGAAAGCATGTTTTGACCCAAAGCCTAAACCGAGATCGAGAGAGTGAGCCTCTAGGCCAAAATTGGGGAAGCGAGCTCGTAAGCCAAAATTAGGGAGAGCAGGCCTCTGAGCCAAAATTGGGGAGGCAGGCTCGTAAGCCAAATTAGGGAGAGCGGGCTTCTGAGCCAAACTCCAGGGAAGCGGGCTTCTAAGTCGAGACTAGAGATAGAGGACTTTTAAGTCGAGATCAGGGAAAGCGGGCCTCTAGGCCAAGATCAGGGAAGCGGGCTTGTAAGCCAAAATTGAAAAAGTGGGCTTGTAAGTTTTTTTACTTCCCTTTTGTTGTTATTATTATTGCCTATTTATATATTTATTTATTCTTTGTTTGCTTCTCTTTTTTTGAATTTTCTTGACTGCTATCATTAGTGTTATTTTCTGCTATGTCTACAGCACACTGGCGAAGAAAAGGGATGGAAGGCGTTGACGCACCATGAAGGTGCGTCCACGCAGCAAGAGAAGCGGTGGAAGGCGTTGACGCACCGTGATGGTGCGTCAACGCAGCAAGAGGGCCCAAAGGGGGTGTACCGGCGAGGGCCAAAGGGTGCTGCGTCCACGCCGCTAAGCGATGCGTTGACGCTGAAGGAAGTGGAGGGTGTACCGGCAAAGGGGCCAAGGGAGGCACTGCGTCCACGCAGTCAAGTAGTGGGTTGACGCCAAGAGGGGCAGAGAGGGTGTGATGATGGGGATGAATGTACCGCTGGAGGGGGTGCACTGGTGAAGGGTGAGCTGGTGGAGGCTGTGATGGTGGGGATGAGTGTACCGTTGAAGAGTGTGCGCCGGTGAAGGGCTGAAGGGGGGGTGAGGTGGTTGTACCGGTGAAGGCCAGGGCTGGGGAGTGAGGTGGTTGTACCGGCGAAGGCCAGGGTCAGAGAGTGGGGTGGTTGTACCGGGGAAGGGCAGTGAGACGGTGGAGAGTGTACCGGCGAAGGGCGTACCGGTGAGGGGCTGTAAGCTGTGTCGGTGGAGGGAAAAAATGAAGGGACATTGGGCACTCTGGTAAAGGGCATGAAGGGTTTATTTTCTTGATGGCCTTAAGGCCTTTCTTTTCTTCTGTCTCTTCGTTGAATGTAGCTTCATACAAGTTAATTCTCCCTTCGACCGTTGTGATTACTTAAGGTGTTCAACCACTGTCCGGCCCGAATGTCTTGATGACGCCTTGGATTCAATTATTTCCGTTAAAGTGTTCGTTAATTATTATTCCATTCTGCCTGTTGCTTCCGTTCGCCTCTGTTGTATTCTGACAAAATTTCGGCAGCATCTCCCCTTGACCCCGGGCGTAAAGGAGATACTAGGAACGCGCCCACATGGAGTGGCGGAACCCAACAATTGCAGGTAAGCGTCCGCAGACGACACACCATAGATAAACCTCAGGAAACACGAAGAGAAAAGGTGATAGAGGCAGGCTGCAGGGTTGGCCAGGGGAATTGGGCCCAAAGGGAAGAAGGGGCAAGTGTGCCGGTGAGGGGCCAAGGAGTGCAACGCTGCAGTGTCTAAGGGTTGGGGAGTGGGCATACCGCCGAAGGGCTGGGGACTGGGTGTACCGCCGAAGGGTCAGGGGCCTGGGGAGTGAGGTGGTTGTACCGGCGAAGGCCAGGGCTAGAGAGTGGGGTGGTTGTACCGGCCAGGGAATCAACAGGGTGCACCGCTGAGGAGGGGCCTGAGGGGTGCACCGGCCAGGGAATCAAAAGGGTGCACCGCTGAGGAGGGGCCTGAGGGGTGTACCGGCCAAGGTGCCAGGGTGAGTATACCGCCGAAGGAACACCCAGAGGCACATCCCCAAGAAGTGCACCAGTGGGGGCTTTGCTAAAGAGGAGGAACACCAGGCGTTGGTCTGAAGAAGGGGGGGTTTTGACGAAGGTATAGAGGGGCAAACACACAGGTATCACCGCGAACGGGGACGCCAAACGTGAAACACTGACTGGGTGTAGAAAAGATGGCCCGGACAGTAAGGGACCGAAGTTTATTCAAGCAAAAGCAAGTAGGGATACAACAGAGAAGCGGGAGGAAGGCATGGACCGGGGTGAGAAGAGGAAGAGGGTTAGGGTCGGTCCCAAGGCCACAAGGCCCGGGCTTCCCCTCTACAGCATAGCTAACACTCTCCTCTCCCTCTCTCTCTCTCCTTGCTCTCTTACTCTATCTTCGTTGAAGGTGGTCGTCGGAGGAAGCTCCCACGGCCGGCTTCTTCTTCTTCTTCCTCTTCTCTTCTCTTCTTCTTCTTTGGCTGTTTTCTTCTCTGTGGGTGTGTCTCCTTGTCTCTCTGTGTGTCCCTCTGTGTGTGTGTGTTCTCTTCTCTTCTCTTCTTTTGACGGAGTGGAAGGGAGGCTTTTTATACCCCCACCGGCGCAGCCCCCTGTTCGAACGCTTCGTGGTGAAGGCAGGAAACGGCCATTAAATGGGGATTTGACCCCCCCCCCCATCATTACGTTGACAAGGGGGCTCCCGTGTTCGGTCGTTTGGTCGACACGTCAGTCCACAGTGTACGCTAAAGATCCGCGTAGGGTGGCGCTGGATCTTGCGTGTCGGAGGGGTAACACCAAGGGATAATAAATAGGCATTGAAAGGATTGTACAAACAACAATAGTGTAGGAGAACAAAGCTTTCCCTTCAAGTGTTTTAATCCTCCTCTTTGTGTGCCTTGTGCGAGAAACTTATCTTTTTAATCTTGATCATCTAGTTACAGTAAACCTAGAGTCGTGCTTCTAGCTTGCCTAAGTTCCAACAAAGTGGTATCAGAGCAAGAGTTCCTTCTAGGTTGTACTTACCCCATTCTCCAATTGTTCAGTTGGCATCAATCTTGGTGCAGCCCTTGATTCCCAAGTTGACAAAGGACAACTATGAGAATTGGTGTATTCAGATCAAGGCGTTGTTCGGGTCGCAAGACCTATGGGAGATCGTCTGCGATGGGTATGAGGAAGCCACTGCCGAACAAGAAACTGGTTACACTCCAGAGTAAGGAAGTGCTCTCAAAGACCAGCGAAAGAAGGATAAGATGGCCTTATTCCTACTCTACCAAGGGTTGAATGAGGTAACTTTTGAGAAGATCGCCGAGGCCACATCGAGCAAACAAGCTTAGGATACCCTGGGCACAATCTACAAAGGTGTAGATCAGGTGAAGCAAATTCACCTTCAAACCTTGAGAGGTGAATTCGAGACTGCTCACATGAAGGAGGATGAAAGCATCTCTGACTATGCTTCACGATTACTAGTGATCGTGAACCAAATGAAGCAGAATGGCGAAAAGATCGAAGATATTCGCATTGTCGAGAAAATACTTCGGTCTATCACACCGAAATTCAAGCATGTGGTCATCGCCATTGAGGAGTCTAAGGACTTGGAGGCTCTTACTCTTGAAGAGCTTATTGGGTCGTTGCAAGTCCATGAGCAACGCATCCAAAAAAAATCTCAATCTATTACAGTGGAGCAAGCGTTGCAGTCTAAATTGACTCTCGACAATCAAAAGAAAGGTCGAGATAGACGCAACAACTATGGAAGAAGTCGTGATCATGAAAATCAACAACTCCACGATGAGCCCCCACAAAAGGACTACGACGCAAGCTGAGGTAGAGGTAAGTACAAAGGTAGTCGTAGAAATGTGAAGTGCTACAACTGCCACTGATTTGGGCATTATGCATCTGAATGCCGAAACAAGAAGTTAGATCGCTATGAGCAATCTAACTTTGCAGAGACTTCAAATGTCCAAGAAGAACCCACTCTTCTCCTTACACGGGAAGAGACGCACGAGCAACCAAACGTGTGGTTCCTTGATTCAGGAGCAAGCAACCACATGTGTGGGAGGAAGGAGCTCTTTGAGGAGCTCTCCATTAATGCCCATGGTACTGTCAGCCTCGGAGATTCATCTAAGCTAGCAGTGGAAGGCAAAGGAAAGGTCAAAATCTTCCAAAAAGATGGTACACCTCAATACATTTCTAATGTATATTATGTGCCTAACATGAAGAGCAATATTCTTAGTATTGGGCAACTCCTCGAGAAGGGGTACACAATACATATGGAGAACTGCATGCTTAGATTGGCAGATGCAAGAGGGAGATTGATTGCACGAGTGCAAATGGCTAAAAATCGGATGTTTCCCCTTCACCTCAAGACAACACTCGAGAACTGTTTTTATGGACTCATAGAGAATGAGTCATGGAAGTGGCATTTGCGGTATGGGCATCTGCACTTTCACAATTTGAAGCAGTTAGCATCTAAAGGCATGGTACAAGGTTTGCCATCAATCAAAGAACCAGATGGCGTATGTGAGGCATGCACACTCGGGAAACAACATCGGCACCCTTTTCCAAAGGGAATGTCAAGAAGGGCGTCAGCACCATTAGCATTGGTGCATACAGATATTTGTGGTCCCTTAGAGCCTGTATCACTTGGAGGTAATCGCTATTTTATTACCTTTATTGATGATTATAGTAGAAAAATATGGATATACCTTATGAAACAAAAGTCAGCGGCTTTTGATGTATTTAAACATTTTAAAGCTCGTGTTGAGCGAGAAAGTAGTTGTAAATTAAAAGTTCTTAGATCTGACCGAGGTGGAGAATACACCTCCAATATGTTTAAGAACTTTTGTAGACATGAAGGTATCAGGCAGCAGTTTACAACTGCTTATACACCGCAGCAAAACGGCGTAGCCGAAAGGAAGAACCGCACCATCTTAGAGATGGTGAGAACTATTATGAAAGAGAAAGGTCTGCCTAAAACATTTTGGGCAGAAGCTGCTGCATGTACAAGCTACCTCCTCAACCGAAGTCCAACAAAAGCACTGCAAAACTTGACTCTTTTATGTATGTTGATAAACTTCCCTCACTATCTTGGCTCCTTTCTGCTTCCTGGTACTGTAGACTCTATTACGTTGACTTTGAAGCTTCACACTTACCAGTTTAAGCTCTGACGTGAGTCATTTTCTTTCTGTGATGGCACTATTTTCATCCTTCTTTCTTCTCTTGATGATGTCAAAGGGGGAGAGAAAAGTGCAATGGTGATGTCTTTCATGTTCAGGGGAGCTTCAAGTGCTACAAGAAAGGGGGAGAGTATGGTTCTGGTTAGTTTGGTGTTTGCATGGTGTTTGCATGAAAATGGTGACAATGGAGTGAATGGATATGTCAGCATGCTTTCTGCATTGATGTTTGCATGTCAGGGAGAGTTTGTGTCTCAGGGGGAGCTGTGCTGTGTCTGTGCTGTGTCTTGTGAGCTCATGCATGTCTTGGCATTGCAATTGTTTGACATAGTGTTGCCATCATCAAAAAGGGGGAGACTGTTGCACCCCTACTATTTTGATGATGTCATACACTATTTGTCAACATCTTGTTTGATCTACCATCTAATTACTTTTAATTGCTGTGCTTAACTTCAGAGTCATTTGCATTAAAATTCAATGCATTGTTCATTAGTGTGCATATCATCCTTGTGCATCTTTTGTTTTATGCACTCTTTATGTCCATGCATTTTTTCTCTTATACACTCTTTGTGTCCATGCATACACTAACTCCATGCATATTAAGTCAGTGCACGTAGTTTTTCCAAAGTCCATGCACATTGTCCAAGTCTGTGCACGTTTGGGTCTGTGCATTGCCTGACAAGTTTGTGGATGTCTTAGCATACACTTAGAGTTAGTGCATATACTCGATGCAAGTCCGAGCATGTTGCACGCCTTCTAGGCTAAGTCCGTGCACGGTCCGTGCATCTCCTGTAGCAAGTCCTTGCATATAGAGTCTTAGGCTCAATCCAAGTCAGAGCAACTCTTGTAGCAAGTCCTTGCATATAGAGTCTTAGGCTCAGTCCAAGCCAGAGCATACACTATAGAAAGTCCATGCATATGCAGTTTTAGGCTCAATCCAAGTCAGAGCATACACTGTAGCAAGGTCAGAGCACATCTGCCATAGCCATGTAGAGTCCGAGCTACACTTTAGCAAGTCCGTGCATGGTCCGTGCATACACATAAAGTCCGTGCACATTCCACCGACCCACATGATTAAAGTGCGTGCACACTCTTCCAAGTCTGTGGATGTATTAAACAGGTCCGTGCACATTGTTCGTCCAAGTCCGTGGATGTCTTAAACAGGTCCGTGCACGTTGTTCTTCCAAATCCGTGCACATTTGAAGCTTCCATGCAATTAACCCCGTGCACGTTCAAAACAAGTCCGTGGATGAACAGTCCTTGCATAGCAAGTCCATGCACATAGCATCCACTCCATGGCAAGTCCGTGCATGTCTTGTTCAAGTCCGTGGATGAACAGTCCATTGCATAGCAAGTCCGTGCATATGAGTCCATGCATGTTCTGGCCTTGGTGAAGAATGTAAGTCCGTGCACATTCTCTTAAGAAGGAAAGCAGAGTCCGAGCATGAACAGTCCCGTGCAAACCAAGTCCTTGCATATCTTCATAAAGTCAGTGCATGTCAAATCCCGTGCATATTTTTCTGATGTCCAACTAAGTCCGTGCTCATTGCTTCAAGTCTGAGCACATCTTTGAGTCCTTGCATATTCCTGTAAATAAGTCCGTGCACATCTGTGTACACCTTCCAACTAAGTCCATGCACGTTATGTACAATTCATTCAAATAAGGCCGTGCACGTCCATGACTAATGTCCGAACATGTTTCGCCAAGTCTGAACATGTTTCGCCCATTCACTTGAAGTCCATGCACATGCTTATACCAAGTCCATGCATGAACAGTGTCTGCATATGAACCTCATGTTTATTCTATGCTAACTGAGTGTTTTTAAAATGATAGGGATTTCGTTATTTCTTGGAATGTCGATCTGAAGAGGAATTAGGGCACATGATCTGAGAGTCCACGTCCCTGACATGTGGCATAGAGGCCTGATCGGTTCTGGAAGATTCCCAGGCCAGGAAGCATGGTCTCCACACTTTATTACTCCAGCAAGCTCATATATAAAGGAGCTCGTACGAACAAAATACAAGATGAAGAATCAAGACTGAGAGAGAGTGAGATAGAAAAGAAGAGAGGAGCACTGAAGAAGAGAATTGAGCCGATGGCCCTTCGTCCCTACTGAAGAAAAAACTCCACATCTGAGAAAGAGCGTGAGCGTGGATTTCTGTTGAGAGACGCCTCCCCAGGAGGAGCGCCACGGTGGTCAGCCGCCCGGCTTGCCCTTGGCGTACGAGTGCTGGCCGCACTTGGTCATCGTCTTAGGTTAGGGTCATTCGTCCACCTTGTTCCGCATCATAGCCCCCTCTAGCTATGCCTCAACATCTCCATCTAGCTGGCCAGTGAAGCTGAACAGCAAAGGTGCCGCAGGGTTCGCCATGGTCCCTTGAGTCACCAATCCCAAAAATAGTAGATCGGCCCACGCACTGAGGTAGTGGGTCAACAGAAGTAGACTCCTCTCTCGTGGCGCTGGGTGCGCCACCAGTACCCCTAGCCCTTGGTATATTATATCCAGTGCTATCGGACCCAAGGCCAGTTGTCGTCCCTCTGTAAGCAAGCACGTGGGCCACAGTAGCTCAACTCTCAGTAGGCCATCCTCCCCATGCGTGACCACAAATGTCGCCAACCAGTAAGCTAAGTAGGCCACTAAGTGCGTCACATCCGGCAACCCATGGGGGTTCCACCCCTCCCGCGACATGTAGATGTACCGCTTGTATGTCTGAAATTGCAACTCTACCTCTGTATACTCCTCCCACGGAGTCTGGTCTCTCGCGAACTCCTGGTAAAAGTGAAATGGCCTGTTGTAGAAGTGGCGGACCCATAGGTTCAATGGCACCCTAGGAGTCTGCACAGCTTTCTCTCTCCCAGCCAGGGCTAAATCCCTCCAAGTCTTCAATAGATACTGATAACTGTGAGGAACTCAGTATTGTCCCTACCCATCTGTGTGGTTGCGATGAAGGTCATCTAGTACAACCTCCTCATATCCCTCGCCGCTGATCGGCAGCCCAGAGATCCTAAACAGAGACCACAAGTCGAGTGACGTCACTCCCTCAGCCGTTGCCACTGTGTTCCATCGACGGTTGAAGCACTGCACCAATGCCTGCAACAGCCCTGTGTAGCAGGGGTACGCATACAAGGCCGCAGTCATAGCATACCTGATGTCGGCTCTGTCCAGTAGCACCCGGTAGTAGTGTACTATCCCCATCAGCCACTTAGTGGCTCCCTGGCAATATTGGCATGAGGGAATCACCACACAACGGCCGTACCAACTGACGATAGTCTGTCGTAGAATCCCATCCAGAAGGTTGTGGTCCTCGTAGCCCTCTCCAACATACTACAGCCCTGACGGCTCCAATACCAGCTCTGTAGTGCCCTCTGTCTCTGTTCGGTGATGGCCATGCAAGTCCCAAGAAGCGGGACCCATCACTCCGACTCGGACCCTGAACTGGTCCGCCCTGCTAAAGAATCCCAGGCACTCAGCACTGGGGAACTGGCACTACGTCCAGTAATCTCCTGAGAAGCTCGAAAAGCCACAAAGAGTGACCCTGCGTAGGCTGTCCCTGCCTACCAAAATTGCCCGCTCAAGACGGCGGCGTACTCTAGCAACCCGTGAGTCACCCTCCTCCATATCGGGTGGGATGTAGCTCCTGATGAACTCGAACAAGTGACGGTCTAGGGGGAACTCTACCGGGTAGCCTCCACTGCGATCATAGGTGTACAATCCACCTGCCTCTGAATTCCGGGCCAACTCCACAGCCCCAACTCCGCTCGCCCTCTCGTCAACAGGGCCCTCAGCTCCCATCATGCACCCCAAGTCAAGCTGATCCACACCAGTTGCAGTAATAACTGGCGGGCCCAAGGGAGGCATGGGCCGCTCAGTCCTCTGTACCTAGTGATCCTCCTCCCGAGCCACACATCTCGGGACCCACTCATCTCTGCCAAATCTTGCCATAGCTGCAAGACGAAGCACAAAAATAGTCAGCACACCAGAAAGTCAAGATATACAATGCAACAAAATAAGGGCACATGAAGTGTCAAAATACAACTACAACAACCTAGAATGAGAGGCTCACGAGCTGTACACCCTCGTCTCCGCCTCTGACGCACGCCCCGTGGCGGGCATTTGTTCTACCCAGATAACTTCCCAGCAAAAATGCTAAGGAATAAGGTTTCAGGAATTCCCCCGAACACCTCCAAGGCATGGGCTACTTAGCCCTTCCTACAACTCGGTAGGCCTGACCCAGTGCCTTAACCAACAAGCCGTGACATACGGCGACACCAGCAAATGATTGGGACCACTCCCGACCGCTAAGTTGCAGGCTTTGCCCATGCTCTACACAGCCACCCGAGTTAACCCGGGGTGATGGGGACATCATTTACCCCTCCACACTTTTCGGAGCTCGGATGGATCGTCAGACTCGAACATAGGGAAATGACTCAAGAGCCTTAGGACATGACTATAATAAAAGAGAAATTACATTGATATGACTCAATTAAAATAAGAAAATGATATATGAGACTCAAAACAAACAACTAAACCATGTCGAGTGCCTCCCAGGCATGGGTGATGGGCCGTGAGTGTGGGAACGGATGGTGATGGCTCCATCATACCCCCGGGGTGTAGAGAACTTGACTCCATCGAGTAAAGGTCCATCATGTGCGGAGGGAGCCACGGTGGTTTCGCCCACAAGTCTTCCAAAGGTAGCTATGATTCTTCCACCTCGTGAGGTAGCGCCCATACACCTTGCTCCTGTTAGCAGTGACCTATTTTATCCAATATCCGTTTAACTTGCTCATGCTAGTCTCTCTAGGCTGGTGGATTTCTCTCATGGGTAGGTACTCTCTCAAGGGAGGGAACAAGCTCAACTTCCTCACTGGGTGCCACCGCGGGATCCCTATATATGGCACAAGGTTAGCCACAATGAAAGTGGGACTTACTACGTACTCCTCGGGAAGGTCTAACACATAAGCATTAGCGCCAATGCACCTCAGAACCTGGAAGGGACCTGTTCCACGAGGCCTCAATTTTGAGACATTCCCAAGAAATAGTCTCTCAGTCCTCACCATCACAAAATCACCCATGCGGAATTCTTGGTGGTGGCGATGGGAGTTGGCCAGCCTTTTGTATGCCTCATTGTGCTTGTGGTTGTGCTTGCGAAGGTTGCCATGCAGTTTCATGAATGATGATCCTCTAGAGATGAAGGAAGGGCCCGGACAGTCAAAAGTGACCCTAGCACGGACCTCGGAGATTGGGGGGCCGGGGCACCCAAATGAACCTCTACCAAGCATGAATATCCTATCCAAGGTGGGACCAACAAACATAGAACCTCTAACAAAGGTGAGGGAAGTGGGGTGTACAAGTGTGGTTTTAATGCATGTGGAGACCCGACTCTCTTGGAGGGATGAGGGAGGACCCATGTACCCAAATGCTTTGACCCTCAATGATTCTATATGTAGGGAAGTATGAAACTCCATCCCATCATGCCTTTGGGGGACCTTAGGGTGATTGACTTGGGTAAGACTTTTGATGTCTCTAAGGGTTGGGGATGAGGTTCGTGGGTTGATGGGCTCCCAGAATGAGGGGTCAAATGGATCTAGATAGGTCGAGGGGTGGGTGAAGTGGAAATCATGAACCCAGTGGGACGTAACGCAATGCTCCCTACAAAGGGATGAGGGGTAGGGAAAGGTGTAGGAGGACAAGGGGATGTGTTGGTAATGAGGGGCTAGCGGGAAGGGGTCATGCGGATCTAGGAGGACTTGGGTTGTGGGGAGTGAGGCTTCTTCCCATCCTAGACCTTGAGCACTCCAACGCATACACCCCTTAGTGTGATGTAGGCATTCAACTCCTAGTAGGGACAGCACCAAGGTTGACTCCCTCACTGAAGTACTCTTTCCTTGTGGTGGGTGGGGGTCATAGGGTTGACCTTGGGAAAACTCGTCGGGCTCGGGTAGAAATAATAAGAGCTTACTCGTGCAAGGGCCCTTGGTGTAGATGGAGGTGATGGACCCGATAAAGGGGTGTGAGAAACTAAGGTACCCCGTGGCACTTGCTCCTAAGGCCAGCAGGTTTGTTACCACTATTTGCCTTAGTATACCCTTAATCAAGTCCCTCATGATTCATACAAAGTAGGACGATTGGTAGGTTGTGTGGAATGGTGGGGTGGGCACGATTGGGTTATGGTTTTTCATGGAGGGCATAAGACGTGGAGGAGGAGGTTTTGCTTTAGCCACTCAATGAGGGGTTCCCCTAGTATTACAAGGCTCACGGAACGCCGGGTGGGGGGACATGGCTGGTCATCTTGTAAAACTCGGAGGAGGATGCACCTAGGTAGGTTTAACGGGGTCTCATGGTGTAGGGATGAGTCCTCTTGACCCAACTCTTGGCATTGGGCTTCATATTCCTCTTCCCAATCTAGGGAAGCCTCATGGACTTCAATCACCCCCTCAAGTTCCTCTTGGGGAGGGATGGGTTCTTCTTTGACGAGAAGGCTAGGCAATCCTCTAGATGGGCATTGTGCGGCGAAGTGACCATATCCTTTGCACCGAAAGCAATTCTGCTGGTTACTTCCTGGGGTTGTTCCTTTGGGGCCTTCCTCTCTTCGGGGAGGAGGGTTGGGTGGGGCTACCCTTGTAGGAGTGGGGTTGGCTGGTTGGTTGTAGGGCCGAGCAGGAGTTCCCGCGTTTCGGCCAAAACCGGATGGTTTCGGGCCGAAACGGTCCGGTTTCGGGCAAAACCAGTATCGGTTTCGCCCGAAACCGATACCGAGCCCGCTACAGTGAAATGGGTCAATTTCGTATCGGGTCCGGCCGAAATTGATACGCTTCGGCCGAAATGTATCGGTTTCGGCCCATACTGCCATCTATGTCGGTAACAAGCCTTTCCATTTCTTTCTTTTTGACTTTTTTTTTTTTTAAATGAGATCACCCAGTCAGAATAGGGTGGCGTGATGCAGTGCACTGCCAGCCGGTGAACCTCCAGATGCAGTCTGATTTCTTCACAGCGGGTGAGAGGGCTTATGTTATGGCCATCTGAACTTGCTGTTCCACATGATGGGACAGCCTAGATGAGGTGTGCCTTCAGAACCCTTCAATTTATGGGGTTTGTCCCATGATTTGCGGGTCCATGGTGCAATTTGAACTTTGAAGGACAAGTCATCTGATGCCATGTTTGTTCTTTTAAGGTGGGAATTTTCCTGTCAAATGGGGCATGCTGGGCAGGATCTTGGGGCTTGTGAATTCAAAGGGCCATTGGGTATTTATCCAACGAACCATCTATCATATGGCCAAACCACACAATAGCATTTTTGTATGTGGATATATATTGTACTATATTATATAACAATTATCATTTATATGTATATATATCTTCTTCCTTGTGAGAGTGAGCAAACAAGACTTGATTCTTCGGCTCCAAATCAAATGGCTCGGCCACCTGCACTTTGGTTGGATAAGAGATGCGATTTTTGTGGATGCACACGTTACTGTGATTGATATCATTGCTCCCAATAGCATGTTGCATGTGTTACGCAACACATGAGGTGACAACACATGTTGTGCGCGCTCGCAAGGCCCAGGGCATGTGGCAGAGGTAGCGGAAATGAATACTCGCCTTCCCGTTTCCGTTTCTGCTTTTGAGTCAAGAACAAGTGTAGAAATGGAAATACACATTAATGTTTCAGCTTATGATTACAATAAGATAGCACATATATAAGATATCAAAGTAGAATTGCCTATTTGGATTTTAGGGCACTTTTGACACAAATTAGGGATTATGAATTCTTTTCATAATTCCGTAGAGAGAGAGAGAAAATTTAGTTTTAACAGATTATGGAGATTTTCAAACCTCATCCTTTTTCTCTCTATCTCTCTACACACTATAAGTCTACTTTTTGAAACTTTGATGGGACATTGGCCCATTTAATTTTACTTGTGAGAGTGGGGATTCTAACAAAATAATCCCCCTTCCCCTAAAGTCTTCCAAAAATACAGCTTTAGTCTCCTCATGAACTTTTCATGCCATATTTTCTGAGGTCCGATTTTCTCTCTAATGTCCCTAGTTCTTTGAAAATGCATTGCACCTTAATTACCAACACTCTTGAGTTTGTCCCTGGCACGTAATCAATTTACTGACTAGCTGGTAATTGCCGAGGTCTAATTACTTATATTGTCACACATTCGTTACGATCGAGGGCAATCTTTGCAATCATAGATTGTGTTTGTGCCCGCGCGCGCAGGGGCGGGCTTAGACTTATATCAAGTGGTTAAGTAATGTCCCAGCTATCGCATCTTTCACCTTTACACAGAGATAAAGAGGGTCCATCATCTCCATTTTCCACAAGATTTTATCTTTGGGTAGAAAAATAGTACAAATACAACTTTTAGAAGCATCAAAAGATAATTGATCCACGAAGAAGAATCTTTAGATATCTAATAGCATTTCCACCTGAAGAAAGTATTATGAATTTGCATAGTTAAGGTACGTAGCATTGTGTTTTTGAAAGGTGCGTAAATACTGATCGAAATAAGACAGAAAACTAATAATTATTAATACTAGATCGATTGAGGTGACACTTGAACTGATCATCCCTGGTAATAACGTAGATGAACAATATGCATCCATATGGCCTATGGCCCCTCCACATGATGCATCCACAATCTGCCTAACTTGATCATCTAAACCCTCATAGAAAGCTTGCACTATTTGCCATTTGGAAAGCCCATGATGTGGGCATTTTCTGAGGAGTTCTTTTAATCTCTCCCATGATTCATGTATTTGTTCATTTGGGAGTTGCGCAAATCCTGTGATTGCGCGTCTCATGGTGTTGGTTCTACCGATGGGGTAGAACTTCTTAAGGAACTCATGTTGCATATCTGCCCATGTGCCAATAGGTTTCCCTAAGGTCCCTAGCCAGTATTTGGCTTTGTCCTTAAGTGAGAAAGGGGACTTCCTACAATACTCTTGCCCTTGTCATCCCGTTTGGGCGGGGGAGTTGCCTGCGATGGTTGAGGGACCGGGTTCCCACTAGGACGGGGAAGTGGGGGTCGGGTTGGAGCTGGAGAATGGGCTGTACATGGAGGGGTTGGCCTCGGGGTGGTGTTCCCTGGGCGGGTGACAATATGATGGGGGTCAGTTGGTTGCTGGTAGGAAATGCGAGGAATGACATGGAACCTCTTAGTATCACGGGCAACCTGATATGTGTGTTCCAAGGTAGTGACCTCACGTAGGTGTAGCTTCCGTCTAATGTGTGGGGTCAAGCCTTTGCGGAAACGGGAGAGGGTGACTGCCGTATCTTCCTGAATGCGACATCAGAGTAGGTAACTATCAAAAGCCTCAATGTACTCCGTGACTGATTTTCCCTCCTGAGTGAGACTATGCCACTCATCTAGGAGATCTTAGTAATACGTGGGTAGAAGATATTTTTGGCAAAAAGTGACATTCATCTGATTCCACGAGGCTATGGGGTCAACTCTCCGAAGGGCCCTAAGACTTTCTACATTCAGCCAGTAGGTCTTAGCAAGACCCTGCAGTTTGTACTTAGCATATCGCACTTTCCGCTGTTCTGGCATGGGATACCACTCAAAATATTGATCTAGGGAGGTCTCCCAATCAAGATAATCCTAGGGTTTGTGGGACCCCTCAAATGTGGGGGCATCCAGCTTAATCGGCCGGTGCAAAGGATCCTCCAAATGGTCACGTGGTCTCCTACCCTGGTCTTCCACGAGATACCGTCCCCTTTGGGCTAGTCGGGGGTATTCATCCTCAATTTTTGCTTCTGGGTAAAAATCCTGGTGGGGGTCTTCTTGGGGCTGAACTCGCTCAACACGAGTCAAACGAGCATCCTGTCCATCTAGCCAAGTTGCAATGGAATCCACTCGCCCCCCTAGTTGCCACAACTGCTCAAGAATGGTGTCAATGAGGGACGACTCACCTCCCTGGAGAGGGTTGGGCCGAGATGGCTATCCCACCTGGGGTTCACTAAGGGGTGAAGGGGGTTGGTTTAGGTTGGCGTGGGGAAGTTGTCCTAGAATGGACTCACTAGGGGCATGCATACGTTGACCTAGACTAGCCATGGTGGACTGACTTGGGGGCTGATAGGGGGCACCACTACGGGTGGCGATTAAGGGGAGTCAGATGGTGGTTGAAACAAGCTCACTAGCACGGGTGGTCAAGGCCTAGGACTCGACAAGCAAGGGAAAGTCAAAAACTTGCTCGGATACCAAATCTGACGCGGGACAAACCCGGTCGAGACACTGGGACCTAAAGCCAGCAAACAACGAGCACAAATGCCTAGGTGACAAGGCAAACACTCACGCGTTTAGCGGACTCCACACGGGACTCGTAGTGATGGCTAGGCGAGCCGAGGCTCGCGAGGAGGGTGGAGGCAAGCCACCCAGGGGAAACGATAGTGAGCATCGGACTCAACCGGGCAGACCGATACTGAGGGAATCGGTTCAATCGAGGCTCACTCACCGGTAGCAATTACTCTGGAAGGTGGAAATTTTGGAATGGGCACTCCCCTCACGGCACTGTAGTTGGAACCAATACTAAGCAAGCAAACTAGGAGCGGCAGTTGAACGTACCTAGCCATCTGATGGATCGGCTCCGGTTGGAGACGAGGGCGAGCCGGGGACCGTTTGCACCCAGTGGACATGCTGCGTCGGTGTAGCTCAGTGTCGGATCCTGCTAATACAACCACTACACTCCACGCAGGGAGGGGAACACCGGGATGGGCAATTATTACAAGAACTACCCTCACGCAGGAGGGGGGAGCTAAGGCGGCCGATCCGCGAACAGCTTATCGGGAGGGAGCCACTGGTTCCGAACAGCTCGCGAAGCACTGATGTCCGACTGAAGTGTCGTTAGTGCTCGGACGAAGCCTGGTGGACGCCAGTGGGATCCTGAGATCTTGACGTCCCTCCGAGGTCACTAGAGGGTGGGGACGGCCGCGGTCGAAGATCTACACCACTCTGTCCCGCCAGATAGGAATGCACGATCGAGATGCGATGATCGGTACGCCTGCTGTAGATCTCCAAACGTGACGGGACCAACTCGGTGGGGTAGCAGACAGTGAGCACTATGTACCCGTAAAAGATGGCCACCGTCGGATCACCTTGCCGGTCGTGGTCACCGATATGGTCGGCTTCTGGTTCCTAGGAGGGCAGCTGGACAGGGAGGCAATGGCCGTGGTGCAATTTTATGTACCTGTGGCACCCGAGCACACTTCGGCGAACTGAGCAGCATCCAGATCACTTCGTCATCGACAGACGGTCCGTAAATTAAGGAGTGTGAGTGCCCCTAAGTCTCCTTGTGCGGAGAAACTTTGAGATTGATTTCTTCCCCTGCGTGGAAAATTTTAAGCGATTTTGTAATAAATTAAATCCTCCCTACGTGGAGTGAATTCATTGTAACTGTGAAGCTTCGTTGACGTCGTGCGGGCACGCACGTCCCCGCTCGCCTTCGTCTCCAGTCGGAGCTAGACTTTTCAGTCTAGCTAGGTACGTGCTCCAATCATTTGCTCATTTAGTATCTTTTCACTTGCCACGTGATGAAGTAAGAGAGAGCCCTATCCAAACATCCCATCTTCTGAGTGCATCACTGTGGACGGCAAGAGAGCACTTGTATGCACCTATCCTTAAAACCCTAGACTATCACATTAGGACACCTTAATTGTCAAGAGGTAGTTCCACAACTACTTCACCAATGGGCGAGCAACTTTCCCTGACCGAGCCCTTCAAATTGACCTTTTGCATATCAGCTGGGCCCACAGCTTGCTAATTTTTGGTCCCAGGATTGCATCATTTAGGTACAAGCTCGTGCATGCCACGTCGGTCTAGGAATTTATCAGGTCATCTAGAGCGCATTTCAACTCTACGAACACCTATGGATCAGGAGAGATATATGACTGATCCTGACCTAATCACCCAGTTTGAGGAAATAGATGTAATATTTGATGGCACGCATGTCGAGTACATATAGATTTGAGACATTATCGAGAGTTCTAGCCAGAAAAGATTGGGTGTAGTTCGCTGTATCTCAACACCCCAGGAGGACGATTGGCGTCGAACCTCCATCTTCCAAACCTACATCATGGTGAACTCTCATCCCTGCAAGGTGATCCTTGACAACGGGAGCTGTATCAATGCAGTCTCTTCAGACTTTGTCTCCCTTCTAGGTCTACCTACCCACCCTCATCCAAGGCCATACAAGGTGGCTTGGGTCGATGACACTTCTATCCCAGTCACCACTACATGTGTAATTCCCATCCAATTCTAGTCCTACCAAGGATAGATCTTATGTGACGTAGTGCCTATGAAGGCCGGGAGTGTCATCTTAAGACGACCGTGGATCTATGATGTAGACCTCGCTACATTTGGTCGGTCCCATCAGTGTGCCTTCTCCCACAATGGGAGAACGATTCAGTTATACCCGACACCCCCAAAGGTGACCTCGGGTAAGAGTTCTACCTCCACCCCCACTGGAACTCCTAAAATTCAGGAGAATTCCCAAACTCCCACTGATGGGAAACCTCCCCTTCCCTCTTCTCCTGTATCTATCACACCCATTTCTAAGGCCCCTAAGGTTGGTCATGACCTAGTTCGACGTCTTGACTCCATAAATGTCGGTGAGCTAAGAAGAGAGGTTGTTGAGGGTACCTCTGTTTTGACTATTGACGTCACCATCACACCCAAGGAATCCCGAGTCTCAGTCCCAACTGAAGTCCTGGCAATACTGCAGGACTTCCAAGGCATCGACCCTGAGGACTTGCCTTCTCGACTCCCTCCCACGTGTGATGTACAACACGCTATTGAGCTCACCCCCGGGTCCACCCTACCCAACCTTCCCCTCGAGTCTAGAATGCCCAAGTCAGCCGAAGAGATTGCACAACACGTCACGAGTCTGCATGAGTCAATTAGCAAGCAAGTAAGTCTCAGCAATGAGACTTACAAACGACTGGTTGGTTCGCATAGGCGTCACCATGAATTTCAAGAATGTGACTTGGTTATGGTACGGGTCCAGCCCGAACGACTCCCCTCGGGAGCCGTTACAAAGTTACAAGCCCGTAGTGATGGTCCCTTCCTAATTCTGTAGAAGATTGGCTCCAATTCCTATGTTGTGGACTTACCTCCCGATTAGGATTAGCTCTACATTTAATGTGACAGATCTAGTGGCCTACAAGGAACCCACAATGATTCCTAGTGACCCTTTTGAGACTTCTCCTCCCATTGAGAGTGAGCCCACCCCTGTGCGTCTCATAGTCTCGAGAGCACCACGCGAGCAAATTGAGTGAATACTGGATGAGCAAGTGATCACTACATGGAGCAGGGTGTACCAGCACTACCTTGTCCCCTGGCAGGACCATCCACCGTCTGATGATTCTTAGATCAGTCGGGAAGATCTCCAGTGCCTCGATCAAGACCTGCTGGAGCACTACCAGGGCAGTGTTCCCCCTTACTCGATGGAGTCGAATTCAATTCATGTCTTCTTAGGAGGACGCCAATTTTTTTTATTTTTTATTTTTTTATTTTTTAATTATAGGTAAATTTAATTAGCGCCCTCTTGGTATGACGCCATTATTTTATTTTATTTTTTTAATTGGGGATTTGGGGTATTTTTTAATTAGCGCCGCCTGTGGACGATGCCCTTTCAAATAGCGGCCATGATGTAAGACGCCATTTTTTTGAGATTTCTAAACTCGCCGGCAGTCCCTTCCTTCCTCGTTTTGAGGTTCGTTTCAAATGGGGAAAGTCTTTCTGGTGGCTTTCCAAGGATGGAAGGACTCTTGCCATCTTAATTTCCTTTCCATGGATGATTGCTTTACCTTCCTGCGTTGAAACCCCTCATCTTTCCCCTATAAATAGAGCCCTGCGGGTCTTGTTATAGGGGGACAAACTTCATTTTTAGGGGGGAGGTGCTGTCGATTTTGGGAGTCAAGGAGGGAGCTCTCACCGTGCGTAAAGCTTCACCTATTGGGAGACTTCCTCCAACCACGAACATCCATCACAGGAGAAACCTCAAGATTTATTCTCTTTCTTCTACACCCTTTGTTTTGATTCTATGTGTTCCCCTATCACCTGTGCTAGTCTGTCACGTCTCATGCATCATTCTCCTCTTATCTTCTAAGCTCAACCACGTTGAGCCATTCCACAGTGCAACACTTGCACACACATACACACTCACCTTTTTATCATTCATCATTTCTTTCCACACCCATTGCATTGGGGTTTAAAGGGCCAACGCCCAGCAGGTGTGTTCGCCTTCATATCATTCTTACACTGCATATTTTATTTGAATTGGATGCTACACATGATGATTCTAATCCATTCTTTATTGGGTGTTTATTTATTTTTGCAAGGGTAATCAAGCACAAGAAGACTCTCTTCGTCGGTCGGTCGATCGGAAGAGAAGAAAGTCGACCCGCATCTCCCCGCATATTTGTTTTGAGGTAACCCCTCTGGCGATCACCCTCCATATTAGCACCACATGCATGCTTTTCTTTTATTACTATTTTTAGTGGATTTTAAATATATCTACAAATTGGCGATCATGGTGGGACTTCCTACTGTCTTTCTTTTGATTACCCTCTTCCATTAGGTACCCGCATGTGCCATCTCCTTTGCACCCACGGTGCACCTACTTTCTCCTCACGCCCCACAACGAGTATCCAATTGGTAGTTTCCATTTAGATTCCACTTCTATTGACTTTTTTTTAAAAATATGATAGAGAGAATTTTATGTCCAGTGCTTTAGGCACCCATTGAATGAGCGCCCGCTCCCACATACGCCCATTCCCTGAGAGCATGCTATTCTGTTGATTGCCGTGGGTTGTGAGTGTTCGCAGCTTCCTGTTGGTTATTCTCTATTTGTTCACCTCTTTGACATCGCTGCAAGGTTTCTATTTTTTTTTTTAAATTGATGAAGCCTATTTCTCTTGCTGTATGCCACATACCATTTACCTTTTGCATTCATTGAAGCATATAACTCATTGTGTTTACAACATATTCATTTGTTGCATCATTGTGCTCATAGTCTCCATGTTGCATTAGTTGCATACCATATTCATATTGCTTCCCCCCTTGCATTTACATCTCACATTCAGCACACAATTCTCCCTTTTGCATATTACATTTTTCTATCATCCTGTACTTCACTGTTAAAAGTAAAAATAAAAAAAAGCAGCGTCCACACTTGGGTGCCCACAGTGGCCAGTGCCCATTCCATCATTGCTTTCTCATTTTGTTGCATCACATTCATACAGCTTGAGATTTGGCTTGCATCCATTTCATACCCACCTCCTGTTGCATACGTGCCAGCATGTAACTTGTTGCATTTCCAACATGTTCTCATTTGTTGCATTAGGTTACATATCATATCTTGTGATTCCCTGTTGCATTGTCTCTCTCTTGCACTTCTGAGATATCATTGAGACTTCACAGGGACGTTGATTACATTCTCTTATTTTCTTTTATCTTGTGCATCATTATTCATCCTGTTACCTGTTGCATCAGCATTCTTCTTATCTGGTGCATAATATTCATTCTGTCACTTTTTGCATTAGCATTCATTCTTTGGCATTAGCAGGAGCATTCTGGTCAAGAGACCTCCTCTCCCTACACCTCTTAGGATACCACACCCTTTTCTTGGTTAAGGAAGGTGATGCGGGACGGACACGGGAGCCGACTCTATGTGGTGCGGGCCTCGGACTCTAAGATGGACACGACCAGCAACACACCCACCCACGTTTTTGGTGCCCCTAGGGGTTTAAAAACCTCCAGGTGAATCCCCCATTCATGTTAATTAGTTTCAGTTTTGCCATTTCTAGCACATACTACACTTCATAGATCTAATTTGGGTTTTATTTTGTTGGTCACACGTTGTTTTGCAGGTCAGCAGCCATTCAGCACGAGGCCCACTCTTTCTGGCCGGCCGGAAAGAGTGGAGGAGGAAGTTCCCATGATTTGGAGGTAGACGGAGTAGAGCGGCTGATCATCGGCTGCCCATCTTCATCCTGTGGCTGGTCTAGAACTGCACTACCTACGTTAGGCGGCCCGAAGGGATCCGCACAATAATGGGCGATTCGTCATTAGCCGTTCATCCTCCCAGCATAAGCAAAGGCGAGTGTCCCCCTCTTTCTCAAGACACGGCATGTCTATCACGTCCGGAGTCTTGGGTGGCGATCACACAAGTTTTATCTCCACCTTACTCTTCTGGTTTCGTAGCTTCTTTCATACTTTACTAGTCGTGAGGAGCAAAAGGTGGACTGATTTCATTGTCGGCACTTTCAAAAGAAGGAAAAGGCCATTTTTCCAATCAACAGACGCATCCCCAGTTAAACGTTCGGTTCCACGGGTGATTGTCGAGAAATCAACTGGCACGCCCGCATCCCAGTCACGTTTCCCCCTTTACTCAAAAACTCCCCGTGCCACTTGGTCTCCCCTCGACTCTTCATAAAAGGCGAGTGCACGGTGCCGCTTTGAGATGGATACGTTCACGAGAGGGGGTGCCCGAGGCCCCTTATCTTCTGACATCTCCCCCGTAGCTGTACCCTAGCCCTCACTCCGGTCACCGCACACACCGCTTTACGGGCCCGTTGGCACACACGCACGCGCCAGTGAACTCCCGGGGTGGAACAAAAAGGATGGCACGCCCGGTGGGACGTCTCTCGCCTTCTTTCTTTTTGCTGAAGCGAAAGCCTATGCCAGCCCTGAAGTCCGGGTGCCCTTTTCCTATCCTTGCAGGAGAGGTAGCAGAAAAGCACTTGTTGGCACTTCCCAGCGGCTTCCAGTTCATCTCCTAGTTGCCGGATCATGTTCGACGACTGCCCACGGCCGTCACCTCTGCTCATCCAGGACTTCACCAACTATGGCGGCCGTTACCTACAGTCCCATCGTCATCGCCACCCATGCACGGGTGGGCTACTTGGCAGTGCCGACCGCTTTTGACAGCTTCGCCCCAGTCATCGGATCACCCTACTTCTTGGGTGTGGTCCCCGTGGTGGCTCCACCGCCACCGCCAGTTCCTGTCTCCCCTGGTGCCATCAATGCGCCACACCAACCACCAGTCCTGACAGCCAGGTCGAGTGTCAGGCTCGACTCTCCTGCCACCGGTGCCCGTAGGAGTTCCAGACCAGTCCCAGCCTGGGTAGACATTAGTCCCCGGGCCTAGTCTCGACCAGCTCCTGATGCCAACCTCGCGTCCCGGATTTCGGTCCCAAGTCCTGCAATTCGCTCGGGTCTCCAACCCCGAGCCCCAGCCAAGTCGACATCCGATGTGGGTCTCCACCCCAGGGTGTTCGGCTTCTCAGCACTCAACTTGGGCCGTCAACCTTGAGCTCCTACCGAGCCAGCTCCCCGCACGGGCCTCCTAGCCTGAGGGCAGGGCTCCCCAGCACCCCGTTCGGGCCTTCCAACTCGAACCCCAGAGGAGCGACCGCCTCGCCCAGGTCCCCAATCCCTGGTACGAGGTGTCCTAGCATCTAGACCAGATGTATAGCCCTGGGATTCCCCATGGATGACATCTGGTACGAGTGGTCCACGTCAGGCCCCGGATCCCTTGGCTCTACCTCGAGAGCATCCCTCCCACAACCTGACAATGTCAATCCCCAGTGCGGGTCTGCCTTTGGGAGACGCGGCGACCTCGATATAGACTGAGCACCCTCTGTAGTGCCAGCAGGTCCTGCCAGCTTCCAGTTCAGGCTCAAGGCCTCGAGTCACCAGCATCCCGGTACCCCCTGCAGTGACAACTCCGGGTGCAAGTAGATCGCTGCGAGCATCTGCAATGCTACTGTCGGCTTAGGCAAAGGCCTACACTCGAGCCTCCCGGTCGCCGGCCTTCACTACGGACCTCGCATCTTGGGGGCCCGTCCCGGTATTCCTGATGAATGGCCTTGTGCCGCCAGCACCCGCAGGCTGGGTTTTCTCAGCCTACCACCTTGGAGCGGAATCGTCTTCGACTCCCCAGAAGAAGCATCGTCGTAGCCGTAAAGGCAAGTGACATGACTCATTAACCTAGGTACATGACTCAAATAAAAGGGAAAATATAATGATATGACTCTCATAAAATAAGAAAATATATCATATGACTCAAAATAGATAACTAGACCATGCTAGACACGTCCGAGGTGAGGAGACGAGCCATGAGTGTGGGCAAGGGAGGTGATGTCCCCATCAAGAGGTCACATCCAGGCAGGGGATGCACAGGGCTTCTATTTTGAAATGATTGATGTAAGCCCACAATTTCTCCACCTGTGCTTGCTTGAGGGTTAGTAATCTCGCTATCGACCTTGGAGGGCCACTGCCAGCGAAGCTCTCCTTGAATAGTCGCCTGAGTTGCCTGAAGTTGGTGATGCTACCGGGGCCGAGTGCACGGAACCAGGCTTGGGCCCTCTGCACCAGGGTGGTTATGAACACGTGACACTTGACGGCATTAGTGGCTCCGTGCAGTGTCGTTAGAGCGTCAAAGCTGTCAAAATGGTCGGTCGGGTCGCACTAGCCGTCGTAGGGCTTGAAGGCTGGGAGGGTGACTCTCGGAGAGACTTCAGCCCTTAAGATCTAGTCGAAGAATGGGGATTGCTCCTAGTTTTCTAAGGTGGAGCCTTTCTGTAGGGCGTGGAGGGCGCACTCTTGCTCGGCAAAACGTTGTTCAAAGTCCCACAGGCCGAGAGACAGCTCTGGCTGGCACGTAGCCAGAAGGCTACGAGCTCACCTCCAGTAGTCATCCCGTTGTTCTTCAGCAGGAGCTTCTATTTCTAAGGGGTGCTGAGGTAGCACAGGTTTCTTCACTCTCGGACAAGAGGAGGCTTCTTGCTCTGGAGGCGGGGCTTACGAGGGTTCGCTTGGCCCGTGGCGATTAAGCCGCCCACCCAGGAGGGTGAAGCGGCCTCCAGCCATCTGTCGAGAGGCTTCTGTGCGGGGGGGACTCACCCGAGGCGGTAGTGACCTTCCTTCCCTGGCCACCTGGGTCCTCATCAGGTCGACGAGGGTGTCCAGATTGGCGTTGAGGGTTTTACGGGCGTCGGGGGCCTCAAGGGCAGGTTGTGCCCCCACGGCCACCGGAGGTAGGTTGTCAGCTTGCTGGTTGAGAAGGCGGTCCGTGGAGGAATCTACGGATGTGTGCTCCCCCTCCGCGGCCGCCGGTGCCTTTCTCTTGTCGCTGGCGTTTCTCCTGCTAGAACTTCTTTGCACCATGTTGGCTCTTCGTACGTTTCCCATAAATGGCGCCAGATGAAGAGGGGTGATCTCGTGTCTGGTCCTGAGACATCCATATGGTTGACGTCACCACCAATGGGGGATCTACAAGGTAGGAAATGAATCAGAAGAGCCCAGGGTTGTAACCCCGGGGAAAACCCTCTAATGCCTAAGTCAGCGAGCTGGCAGAGCATAGGTGGAAAATAGAGTAGGATAAGAAGAGGGGGGCACAAGATCGCTCTCCACCAAAGGGTGTGGTGTTGAGTGCTCAGGGGGGGTCCCTTTCTGGAGGGTTTCCTTGGAGTTTATATAATTACTGCGATGGGATACTTGAAGGGACTAGGGGCGTTATGCTGTAAGGGAAGACCCTTCTTCTCCCCTATCCTTTGGAGTTTTCCCGTTCGAGCAGTGGCAAGATTCCTACCGGGAGTTATGCCCAGTCCGATGGGGTTCCGAATGTTAGGATATCCCCTAGTGAGGCATTTGGGCTTCTCCCGAGTCAAGGGTGGCACTATATCGGTTACGCTTAGGCGCCATTTGAGCGACTGATGCTCGAACTTCTGGGCTGAGTGGCCGCTTAGGAAGATCTATTCCGAGCATGTTTGGGCTTTGAGATGGGCGGGCCCGTACGTGGGGCTATCGCTTTAGGGAGCTTGGCCTGGTTGGGTCACATTGGGCCTAATTGAGTCAGTTTGGACCTAGTTCGACCGCCTTGATCAGTGCGTAAAATTGGGTTGTGGATTTTCCTCTCTCCACCTTCCTAGTCATAGGTATGGTTCCTTAAACCTTAGACTTAGCCCATGATATCACATTTTCCTAGGACTTTCTTATGCCTAGGTTCTGATACTAACTTAACAGTCACGCCTCGAGTCATATGTACAATAGAAGCAAATCGGGGACATGAGCAGGCCTCACGCTAGCAATATAATCAGAATGCAATAGCCATCCACATAAAAGATGAATGTGCAAGGTCATACTAAAAAATCTTAAATTTTATTACAAAAATAATAATCAAAGGTTTACAAGACACTTAACTTGAATCCTTTATTTCTAGACTCAATAAAAAAAATTTAGCCCAAACCTGCACGACCCTTGGCAACCCTGAGTGTTCTCCTATGCGTGGGTCCTTGTTCAAGCTGACCTAAACCTTTACCCATGGTGAAACCCATCTTGGCCATAATTTCCCAACCTTTGCCAGGAGGGATGTTGAAATGTATGACTGGCCGAGGAAGGAATGGCAAACCAGGTGGATCTAAAGCAACAGGTCCTACCGCGCCTTCTATGGAAAGGACAGGCTTCTTGCCCTTATCAGGAATGGTCATAAAGGGAATCTGTTCGGAAGTGATGGCATTAAGAGTTTCCACCAGCGGGATACTCCTGATCTTGATGACCCTTCTGTTATAAGAGAACTTAAAGCATTGGTGAGCTGTTGATGGACTACCAAGGGTTTGCTAAATCCAAGGCCATCCTAAGATAGCCTTGTATGCAATATCGACATCTAGGACAAAGAAGTCCGATGTTATAACCATCGGTCCTAAACCAAGTTGCAGGGTCACCTTCCCTTTTGAGCACCTTTTGGAATTATCGTAAGCTGAAATAGTGGTGCATACCTCTTCTAATTTTTCCTCTTGGAGGCCTATCTTCTTGATGATTTTCATGGGACACACATTGATGGATGCTCCCATGTCTATGAGGGCGGAGTCAACTTTAACTCCATTGAGAGTGACGGTGAGGCACAACGGGAGTGACCTGCTTTCTAGCAGAGCAAGGTCCTTATCAGAGAAAAAAATGGATGGTCCATACGTCAGGGCCGTGATGGCTTCAGTCATGCCACTAGTAGGGAGGCCGTCATTGACCATGATCTTCTGGAGGAATTGAAGTAGAGTGGCTTGGTGTGATGGAGACTTTCTAAGAAGCTGTAGGATGAAAACTTTAGTAGGGGTCCTGTCCAAATGTTGGAGAATGTCATACTCCGCGGGAGGGCTTTGAGAGTTGACCTCTTCCTCCGACTGAGATTGCCTTTGGGACGGGGGAATGATGCGATTCCAGAGAGTGACATTGATTGAAGCTTCTTTTGGATCATATTGCTCTGAAGGTTTTGGACAAATGAGTTGTAGAGGAGTTGGAGAACCAAAGGTATAGGAAAGAGAAGCTGAATCATCTCCAGACTCTACGAGAGGAGGAGGAGGGACCGATTTTGATTGAGGCGGCTTTAGGAGAACCAAGGGGCGCTCCTGCTCCAGCTGAGCTTGTGGAGAAACATAGGGTTCTTGACATGGCATTTAGGAGGGTTGATTAGGGTGAGTGGCTTTGGGGTAACACTTGGAGACTGGCTGGAGGGCGAGATTAAGGGTCGAGATTGAGAGAACATGTTGATATCAGCCCAAGGTTTGTTGGCTTCTACTTCCATCTTCTCTTACCGACCCGAGAATCCTTCTACGCCCCACATCTGAGTCCTTTTGAGAACTCGTGGTTCCATTCCGATCACTGTGTTTACTCACTCATGCTGCCTTGAAGTGGAGGGATCTTGGGTAGGTTGATGAGTTGGCAATGGGTTGTGCACTATGCCTAGGTCCCTGTTGGGTTTCTTGAGGTTGGCGATGGCTTACTTAACATCAGCCCAATTAATTCTCCCATCATCATTCATTTCATATACCCAGTCCTGAAATTGGAAACAATTGAATATGTCATGCCTGGGAGCTCGGTGATATGGATAATACCTAGAAGTATCGGCATTGGGATGAACCCAATCCTGTTGAGGAGGGAGTTGAATGGAATCTGAGGACATAAGGGTGAAGAAAATGTCACCTAACGTTTCAGGCAACAGGGGATAATTAGCCCTTTTTGGCCTAGGGGGACCATAGCTTCAGGGTGGAGGGACATTGGAATAGGATTTCACATTACCCTACCCCTGGTTAGAAATAGCCTGAGTAGGCTGATGGACTTGACGGTTGTTGGACTTGAAGGACTGGCGAACTGCATTAACTTGTTCATTCATGGTGACACCCTCGGTGGTGGGGACAGTTGGGGCCTTTCTACCCTTGGTGTGAGGCTCGAAGAAAGGAGGCAAGGTGGAATCCCTCACCTGGGCTTGGACGATACGAGCTCAGTTGTAGAGTTGATGAAAGGTGTAGAGTTCACTAAGCATTAGAATGGCCCTAAGCTAAGGGGTAGCATTGTTCACCAGCATGGTGACAGCCTAGGATTCGAGGATGGGAATCTGCATCCTAGCAGCCATAATCCTCCAACGGTTTGCAAAGCTAATGAAGTCCTCATCGGGCTTCATTTTCTTTATGACTAGGTCAAACAATGTGGGGGAAATGGATGACATGTGGCTGCAAAAGTAGGATTAGAAATAGCTAAAAGAAAAGGGAAAAGTCGTAAACGACAGATACACGACTATCGAACAATGCACTGTTCCCTAAGCCACTCCAAACGACAATAGAAGGGTGAACCCTGATCTCACAAAGTCAGGAGTTATCGATCCATCAACCAAGCATTATGCCCGAAACTATGGCCTACAACACAGGCGAAAAGCCCTAAAAATGACCTATACAGACAAGAAACACTAGCGCATACCTGACTAGAGTGTCGTGCACGTTACACGAAGCTAACCTCGGGTAAAGCCAAGAAAAGACTATCCCGGGAAGGACACAACTCTGAGAAACATTAGAGTCATGCATCAAGTGACAAAAGCACCTCCTCACTAGAAGAACAGCTAGAGACATTCACTAACGTCTTACACTATGCCACAAGTATCTCCCATACGTCTAGAACGGCGGTAACTGAGATACTCAACCAAGTACTAGGAACAACAGTAACGAGTGACTACTCAGGGTCACGTCCGTCGGTGCTCGTCTAAACACCCCTAACCACGTGTGCACACACAAGATCAATGACTTGAGCCAGGCCTCTAGCTACTTTTCTCCCCCAGCAAGACGCTACTGCAAGGTAAGGGAGCCCACGAAAACTAGCCTAAAATTCATATCTCGAGAACTGCCCCGCCACCACTCCCAAGTGGGCCAACACACAGGAAAGTGTCGTCAGACTACGACTAGTGGAGGCTTACAAGACACAGAGACTCTGAAACATGAGTGCTAGCTGGAGTACAGATAGGCTAGCACGCACTGTCCCATGTACTACAAAGTGCCAAGCACAAGACACAAGGCAGCACACCAAACTGCCATCAGACTTAGGCCGGCAACTAGACCTGCTGACACAATGATCCTTGAGTCTCACGACTCGGGGTCAAGATCGTCGTACAAGAGCGATAACAAGCTGCCAATCAAGCCTAATTCCTAAGTCGAAGCCACGGTAAAACACAGGTTCTCAGCCCCCTTAGGCTGCACCATGGACTTATGATTCCATATAACACAAAACACGGAACACGAGGGGATACTAGAGCCCTCAACTGACATGGCACGTAAATTGAGGTACAATAATACCTCAAGGCATCCAAGACCATGTCTCGCCCTATTCAGAATAGTCGAGACACTCACGAGCTCACGAGTCAACCACTGGGTCTCACCGGGTTGACCAGAACCCAACAATGACACTGAAGTAGTATAAGGCACTCTTGGCTATCTTCTAACATGGTCATAGCCCTCATAGGATATCAAAAGACATCCATGGGACAACGGGCAAACCAAAAGGGTCAAGCCAAGATAATTAGAAGTCAAAACCATAGAAACACAGCTCTCTGGTGGTAAGCGATCTAATGGTTGACCGCTAGGCAACATAAGCGGTCGAGCAGAGGGCCGCTTACCAGCCACAAAGAACACGGACACTAGGCGATCGAAGGGAGGGCCGCGAAATGACTGGAGCGGTCATGCTATAGGCCGCTAAACCTAGTCAACTCACAACTGACTCACTAGTCAAACCGACCAAAATGGTCTATACATGGACTACTTATGAACGCACGCGGTCTAGCTATGGACCGCGCCACTAACAGTCTTAAAAACATTGACTCCGGTCAAATAAACAGTAGCGGTCTACATATGGGCCGCTATATAATAAACGGTAAGTCTAGGCCGCTCACCCAAACCGACTTAAATCAGTAACTCAGTCAAACGGTCAATAACAATCTAGAAATGGGCCGCTAAAGACAAGAAATGGTCTAGCAAAGGGCCGCTTCACCAACCGCCATAAAAGTGTTGACTAGAGTCAACCATGCTTAGCGGTCTAGGAATGGACCGCTTGAGCAAGCTAGATGGTCTATCGTGAGACCATTCATCTGAATCGAACAACTAAGGAATCTAAACGGTCACCTAAGGGCCGTTCAGAGGATATAAACGGTCCTCCAATGGACCGCGAACCACAGAAGACAGTCTATCGCGTGACCGCAAAGACCCAAATTGACATACATATAAACAGTCACATATTGGACCACGTAAGAACCTAAACGGTCACTGTAACGACCGTTAAGGCGTTATGACGGGAAAACCATGGGATCGGCCGGATCTCGACCTTTCTACGCCCTGTTCGCTCCGAAAGGAAGGGGATACAACCGTAATGATGATGTCGACCTTCCACACTCTGGAAGGGCTCAAATGGACGCATAAACGGTGAGAAACGGACAATTCTACCGAATTAACCCAAGTAGAAATCCCCCTCTCCACTTGTCCCCCTCCTACTCCTGAGCCAAGATTAGGCTCGGTCGAGTAGCATTTGGGGCAGGAGTAAGCAGTTCGAGCTGAGTGGGAACTTTCTCTGACAGGGGCAACTCGCGATGGGTATCCTGGGGATACGCCCATAATGATGATAATTCTTATGAATTGATGTGTGGAGCCCTCTTTTTGAAGATTGGAATGTCGCGCTGCTTCCCTGGGGGGTTTATAAGCATAGCGCGTACCGTCGTTCCTAACCTCCGTCGTCTAGGGCTTTTTCCACCATCTTCATGTTTAAGAGAGGCTCATGCACTGCGAAGTTACCCTAGAAGGGCAAAGAGTGGAGGCGGCCTTCACGGAGCCTGCAGAGGTTACGGTGGCGGTGATTCGCCAACTTTCGCCTCCCCTTGAGTCATCCAGCACAGTGTCCTCTTCTTCCTCTTCTAGCTCTCCTGATTACTCCATGGCAGACCAACATCCTGAGGCCGCAGCGCAAGAGGTGAGTGGACTTCCTAGGCTTTCACGGCATCGACGGAACCTCTACGCAGTGAGTTGACTAAGGATGAGGTGAAGCGACTGGAGTGCCGATGTGGGCTGCCATGGAAGTATCAGTTCTATCCCGCAGAGCCCAATGAGTCCAGTTTGGTTACTCGATCCGGCTTCTTCTGTTCCTTCCTCTTGGGCTGGAAGTGTGGGTTCTACCTTCCTCTCCATCATTTCATCGTTGAACTGCTTCGGTTCTACTGACTGGCTCCAGTGTAGTTGGTCTCCAATTCTTATACTTTTGTGTTCTCCTTCATCTTCCTTTGCCATTCGTGCAAGATCGAGCCTTCGCTGGATCTCTTCCATGCTTTCTTTGAGTTGAAGGAGCATGCCCACGGGGGTAAGGGCTTCTTCTTCCTCCAGGCGAAAAGGGGAAGGAGTTGTGTGACCCTCTCTCCCAGAGATTCTTCCCACAAGGGCTAGAAGACTGAGTATTTCTGGGTGGGCGTAGCCTCGGGTAGCGGGGCTTGGAACTTCTCGTTGATCCCCAATTTTTACCCTAACCTCCCTCCGAAGTCGATAGTGATTTCGCCGGAGGTGGAGAAGAAGGCTGCCCTTCTTCAGGAGAATCGCCGATCAACCACCGAGTTGATGACTAAGGCCAACATCAAGGAGTATCCTTCTCAGATGGTGAAGCTTCCAGGTAAGGGCTTTAGGGCCTTGTGTTGATGTTGGGTCGGATTAGCTAGCTTCTTTTCTGATAGTACTCCTTTGTCTACTCAGACTCGAGGCGAGTGGCTGATGAAGAGACGTCGTCGGCTGAGGTGGTGATCCTCGATGAGGAGGAGACGCCTGCTTCCGGTGGACCTCAAGCATCTGGGAGTTCTTCCCATGTCTGGGACAAGGGCAAGCAGCTTGCTCGGGATGGATCTTCCGAGCGTCGCGGGGCCAAGCATAAGGACCCCATGGAAAAGATGTTACGGTCTTCGATAAAGGATGAGATTGCTGAGAGGAAGAGGGTAAGAAAGGCCATGACTACTCGCCCTGCCGAAGAGGGCGGGCAGCTGGCTCTCTCGACTTTCGAATCAAAGGGGGTCGTCATGGCAGGAGGAGTCGCGGTCGAGGTGGGTGCGTTCCAGGCAGGGGTGGCCGATGCTGGGGCACCTATAGAGGCTGATGGGGCACAGGACAGCGGAGCTTGATCCGAGCTGGTCGAGGTTGAGGGGTCAGGAGGCGAGGAGACCCCATCGCAGTCGACCGACGCTGTGGATACACAAGGCGAGGCAGTCCGCTTTGAGCCAACTAGTGGGGCCCCAAAAGTGGGGGTACTCGGGGAGGATGTCCCAATCCCGACTGTCCCAGAGAGGACCTTCCCTCCCACAGTGGGAGCCTTTGTCATCCGGGCCTCCCTGTATCGTAGATGTCATTCTGCTACATTGGAGGCGATTCGAGGAGACCTCAAACGCAGCTCCCCTTTCGTGGTTCTCGAATGAGTCATGGAGGGCTGCTTGATCATGGCCCAACTGGGGGCTAAGATGGCCGATTTGTACGCTCGGTTAGAGTCGGAGAGGGAATCTCTGTCCTGGGCCTGCGACATGTCCGACCAGAAGATCGAACGCTTGACTGTCGACATTGAAGACCTGCGACGGCAGGCGGCTTCACTCAAGGTGCAAGTAGAGTTGAGCTGGAAAGATGCTCGGGAGGCGACCGAGCAGCTGACTCACGCCCGCTATATGGTGGGGCTGAAAGATAGGCTTCTGGATGCAGAGTGAAACAAGCCCTGGAGTGTGGAAATTAAAGCCATTACTTTTCTCTTCAGGTTGAGGTCAAAGAGACGAGTTGGCGATGTGGCATGGCTTCGCCCCGAACCCGACAATCGCCCCCTGTCGCGCACTGCGAATGAGACAGTTTATATAGGAGTGCAGGTTTTAGTTTGAGATAAACACCCAATTTCGGGGATATAGATGATTAAACTCGAGATAATAGTGGGGATGTAGTGACCCAGGATCTGAGTACCGGAAAGGAACCGGCGCGACTCAAAACTTGGCCCGCTGCCTACGAGTCCGAAGACTCGGAAGGGCTAAAAGGGTGGTGTGAGGGTACGCAAGAAGCTAAAATAACTATAGAGATAGCACAACAAACAGCTAAATAATAATGTAGGAAATTAAATAAATAACTAAACTGGTACAAGGTCCAGTACATCTCATGTCTAAATTAAGTACAATCAACAGAAAGAAAAGAGTACAAGTACACGGGGCATACCCCAGCTCTGGCAACTGGCAGCTAACCTCGACTACTAGAACCACGCTGACACCCTGCCGCGTCCCACGACGACCCCGCCTCACCTGAAAACACAGGGGTGAGCCTAATTTCATAGGCTCAGTAGGGATCCCACGGACCCCCACCTTGCACAAAAAATAAGGCGAAAAGGACACGAGTAGCACGAAAGTAACGCTACCTAATAGGAGTACGGAGAAATCGATAAGCAGTAATAAATAAATGAAAAAACTACATAAACTAATCGTACCGCACAACCGAACCTCGGTCCTACAAAACACGAGTCCGTACCTGCTAGCAGACAGGAGCACCACCCACTAGAAGAACAACTGGATGCATCCCCTAACATCTTACACTGCATCACAAGTGTCTAGCTACGACGCCCCAGGTGGAGACAGAGACACACTCAGTACCCAATACCACAAACAAGGACTAGCTGGGGTCGCACTTGTCAGCGCTGTCCGATGCCCCCCAACCCCGTGTATACACTCAGACCATACGCCCTAGGCCTGTCCTCAAGCTAGTTATTGCCCCGAAGCCTAGACTCGGTTGTGCGTGGGGGCCCTACGGTAACCAGCCTAACAACCATCTCTCTCGGGTCAGCCGCTCCACCACTCCCGAGTGGGTCAGCACACGCGTGCCGTAAGAAGGCTACGACTAGTGGACGTGTCACTGGAGGTAAGAACTGACTTACGAAAATCACGGATCGAAGAGAAATGGGATAGCGGCCCACTCGGGACTGCCCCCATCGTAGCGGTCACCGTGAGTCACCTAGCGGTCTATCTCTGGACCGCGAGGCCCAGCCTAGCGGTCGAACACACGACTGCGAGGGGACGAGCCACGGTAACGCCTAGTGATCTATCGCTGGACCGCGAAGCAAGCCAAACGGTCCATATTTGGACCATGAGGCTATGGCAAATGGTCATACCCTTGACTGCTTACCAGCACGTGACTCCCAATGGTCAAAAAACACACACCTCAAGGGTGCAACGGTCAAAACGGGGCAAACAGTCGAGGAGCGACCGCTAGCCCATGGTTAGAGGTCCATCGTGCAACTGCCAACTGACGCCTAGTGATCCACTATTGGACCGCATGGCCTGCTGACAACACAGTGCCAGCAAGCTGTCTTACTGGAGGCCACCTGGGGAGCCTTGCGGTCACTGGAAGAACCGCTAGGCTCACCCAAGAGTGAAACAACGGGAAAACCCTAAAAACGTCATTCCACATCCCGATCATCACCCGATGATGGGGAAACAAAGGGGGAACCTCCCCCAACCCTCCTAGCATGCATCTAAGGCCCCGAACCAGTCAAAAACCCCACCAATCGATGGATTTGGCGCTCAAACCCTAAACATGGAAATTTTCCTCTCGACATCGATTAAGACCCTCTCAACCTCTCCTTGGCCTAAAAATCGCGGGAATGGAAGGGATGAGCATAGGAATCCATCCCCCTACCTCAATGGAGCACGAGCTCCTCCGGATAGCTGCCAATCGCAAGATGAAGCTTTTAGACCCACGAACACCCCACCTCTCGCAGCGAGAATCACACCGTTGTGCCCGCCACTTGGCCGCCGCCGCCACCACGCCGTTGTCGGAGCAAGGGGGGGCCACACCACGGACGCTCGGGGAAGAATGTATCGTAGGGGAGAGGGGTGCTTCAACGGGAAGAAAGAGGAAGAAGAAGCGGGTTGTTGGGAAGAAGGGTGGGGGGTGTGTGTGCTAGAGGGAAGTGGAGTGGGGAGGCGAGGATGGGTGTGCCGCTGAGCCTCACAGCTTGCTATCCAGAGAAATCCTTCTCTACACCGCTAGGGATTACAGGTTCCCCGACCATTGGAATCCACCACTACAACCACTGACTAACAGCTTGAAGAAAGATATGAAAGAAAACAAAGACAAGAAGGAAAATAACGACTGAAAGTTGTATAAACTATAAACCCAAAATGTAGCTCCCTTGGAACAGATTGGCCTGGATTTGATCCACGGTCGAATCACTGATGTCTTCACTCTTCTAGTTCTCTCCTGTAAGCTTCATCTCCTGAGCTCTTCAGCTTTCCTCTTTCTTCTTCTTCATGGATCGCTTCTCTCTGCTCTCACTCTCTTTTTTCTTCTCATGCACACAGACAGACTTCCAGACAGACCGGGCCATCGTAGCAGATATTCTCTTTTATAACAACTTCATCTTTTCCTCTTCGAATCAAAATCCCCTTCTTACTGACCCTTATCCTTTTCGAGTCCAGAAGATTCCTCCACGTGTCCTCATCTTATTAGTTCTTCTAGCCTAGGATCACGTGCCAGCCCTGACTTCCATGAGGTTGTACAGTTCAATACTTCAGAAGGCTTCTGTGTTGACGCTGGCAGTTGGAGGCATTGACGCTATCTTGATCATTACACTACAGTGTCCACGTGAAGAAGTCTGAGGCTTTAACATTGGCAGCGTCAACCCAGTAGAACCACAGCGTTGATGCAGTCTTCACTTGCAGTACAAGGACGTGAAGAGTAGCTGAAGCTTCAGCTCTTGAAGACCTGGCATTGGAACTTACAAGCTAACCCTTGCACATGAAGACTGATGCATGGACGCCGTCTCTACACTGCGTTGACGCACTAGACGATTTTTTTGGCTTCAAACCTAGTTCCTTCAACTGTAGCGTCCACGCACCCAAGCTGGTGCATTGACGCTCTGCAGACTTCACAGTAGCAGCTTCCTTGTAGCTTGTACTACTGCGTCAATGCTATCAACTGAATGCGTTGACGCTTTGGTGTATGCAAGAGCCGCAGCAACATTGACCTTTGTACTTAGCATCGTCGACCTTTGAATTATGTAGCTTCGACCTTTAACTTGCAAGGTCGACCTTTGTCGTGAAGTCTTGAAGGCAGCGTCAACACCGTGCCTTTACAGCATTGACGCACTAGAAGAAATTGATGGCTCAATCTTCTTGTATTTCTTCTGCTACGTCCACTCAGCCAGCAAGAGGCGTTGACGCTTCATCAAATGCCTTAGCTATCTTTAAGGCCTTGAGAACTTTATTCAGCTACGTCCGCGCTGTTGTCCAGCAACGTTGACGTAGTCCCCAGATTGCTGCTTTGCTTTTTCTGTTGCGTCCACCCTTTGAACGTGCAGGAGCATCGACCTTTGAACATTAGCGTTGACCTTGTGCAGAAGACCTTAAGCCTTGATGCGTAGATGCTGTCTCTCGATAGCATCCATGTAGTGGTGACTCTTCAACTGCTTGCTATCTTGGTTATTGCACTACTGCGTCCACGCTAGCGACTGGATGCGTGGACGCTGTGGGTAGCATCTGCTTGAAATATGCAACATAGCGTCAACCTTTAACTTGCACACGATAAGCCTGCAGCGTCGACCTTTGAGTTGAACTCAATGAAGGCTACGTTGACGCTGGCGACCAGATGCATCTACGTAGTGCAAAGGTGCTCAGACTTGAAGTCTACTGTATCGACCTTTATCTTGAAATGTATGAAGGCTGCATCTACGCCTTCGTTCAGCAGCATTGACGCTCGCTTGAAGGTGCTTAGACTTGAAGGCTTGAAGCACCGACCTTTGAGCTGAACTCAATGAAGGCTACGTCCACACTATCGTTCAGCAGCGTTGATGCTGGCTTGAAGGTGCTTAGACTTGAAGGCTTGAAGCGTCGACCTTTGTATGCATGAGCGTCGACCTTGACGCGAAGGCTTGAAGGCTACTATACTGCTGCGTCCACGCTGCCGTCTAGCAGCGTTGACGCAGTGGTGTACTTCATCAACAGCTGACTTAAGGGCTCTACTGTTGAACTTATTAGAAGGCTGCGTCCACGCTATCGTTCAGCAGCATTGACGCAGTGGACATCTTCTGATACTTTGAGGAGTTTGTTCAGCTGCGTCCACCCTTGAGCCTTCAGCGTCAACCCTGCCTTCACTTGGACTTGAAGTTTATTCAAGGCTGCGTCGACCCCTTGGAGTATGTAGCGTTGACGCCTTGGGACTTGAATTCAATGAATGCACACTGGACACAGCGTCGACCCCTTGCTACAGGCGGGCTGAAGAATGCTTCCCACCTCGACTGGCACTATATTCAAGCCTCCGAGGGGAGCCCCTGCTGGCTCTGGCCCTCCTCCTGCCACAGGGTATGATGGCCCTGGCCCAATTATAGACAACCTCGGAGGGCTGAATGTCAGAAGATCGCTCTCATAAGCTGAAGAAGCCCCGGCGTCTTCAGTCTCCGTGTCAGCCTGCAGGGGCTCGTCATCGCTGGAACCGCCCCCATAGTCAACTTGTTCAGAGGAGGAAGACTCCTCGGCTTGCTCCCGGATCTCCAGCATCCGAGCAAGCACTGTGCTGCCTAAGGTGACTCCTTCAGTTGAGGGTTCGTCAGCAATCTCTGTCGCAGGGACATCAATTTAAGGAATAGCTTGAGGCTCGTCCCTTGAAGCTGCCGATTCACCAGCAGCCGCCTCCCCGACGACTCCAACCTCAGGGAATGTCGAGGGTTGAATATCAACTGAAAGTAAAAAATAATGAATAGTCAAGACCTGGCTGAAGATATAATGGAACATGCAACTTCATGGGTGAACTCTGAGTTACCTCCCGGTTCTTGGTGAGGTGTCGGTGAAGGCAAATCACCTCCAACAGGAGTCGAAGGAGTCTCCTCCCTCCCTCTGGCTACGTCACTCGGTACGGCCACTAGTCCGATGACGGCAGAAACAGTGCCTGCTTCCGCAGAAAGGAGGATCGGCACAGCAGCTAAAGCAGGCGGGATGGGCCATAAAGGAAGAAGGGAAATTTACCTTCATTAGTGGGCCCCTGTGTCCAGGCGGCCTCAAAGTCAGCAAAGGAAGGAACCGAAGGGGGCATAACGCCCGCTCCTCCCTTCGCAGCCCTCCTCCGACGCACCCGCTCGGCTCGGGTCTCTGCTCTTTTGGCCCTTTTGGCCTCACCGATAGCTTCCCCGATCTGGGACCGGGTCCGCTTCCGAGAGTCACCAGGAGGCAGTGGCATCGTAGTCAAGGGTGGCTTCGGGATTTCGAAATAAGAGGGCTTTTGTGCCCTGGAAATCAATTCCCTAAAATGCTGGGTTGCCTCCAGAGAGAGGTGAGCTGCAAAAAATGTCTGGGTAAGAAAGACACACGACAAATATAAAAGGAAGCAACTCAGTGCTAAGACATGAAACAAATGTACTTGGCGGTCCCGTGTACAAGGGAGAAAGCGGCCAATGCAACAGCGGGGGCACCTTGTCTCGTGAGGCCGCCTCCCGAATAAGCCAGCAGAGGTCCCCTATCTTCTCACCCTTCTCAGCTAGTAACGCCAGATCTTCATAGCCGCGGGAAGATAGGTGGCACGCCAAGCTCAAATGGTCTAGGCCCCATCCGTCAGCATATTTGAAGGACACTGACAGTGGATGGTCCCGGATGGCATCCAAAGAGTCAGCCACGGAAAGCCCATGTGATTGAAGCAGGGTGAATATCCATGGGGTGTTGGCATACATGCCTTCTCGCCTATCCTTCCCGCTGATAAAGGTCCGGTACGGATGAAGGCGGTCAGATTCCGGATGCCAATCCGCCACGGTCGGAAGAGGCTCCTCCGCCGGGACGGGAATTGCTCGGAGAACCACCCGCTCGCTGCTAACCCGACATAGCCCCTGAAGGGTCTTGACGTAATCAACCTTCTGGACCGGTGGCATCTTCGGGTCGACCTTCGAGGAGCTGCGCTTTGTGGTCTTCCACGGCTCCAAATAGGCCGTGACTTTGGAGCTAGACCACCCCTTCAACTTCTTCAGGTAGGTGGGGTCAACGTCCAACACCGGCTCCGGCTGGGTGTCCAGGAAGCGGCGCTCAGCAGCTCGCCAATAGTCCTTCCGGGAGGTGCGGTAGAAGCCGGTCTGCACATTCCACCACTTGATGAATTTCGGCGTCACCCGGGGTAGATGGGCAGGGGACGGCACCCTGAAAGATACGTCCTCACGACGATGGAAATAGTCCCACCACAACCGGGCTTCCTCCGTAGTTGTCTGGCCAGCCCGATGTCGGCTGGGGATGCTGAAGCGGGCCGAGGAAGGCAGAATCTGCTGATCGTATCCGAAGTTCCGGCTGAACCGGAAGGGATAGTATGGCTCCAGCCATAGCAGACCGCTCTTCCGAAAAACCAGAACGCTGGGGCGAATAGCCAGGGCCCAATCGACCAGCTCCGACTCCAATATTGGCCTCGTGCTTTTGGCACCGGTGAGGGAGTGAATAAACTCCTCAGTCTCATACAAGCGGCATTGCCGCATTCTGTTCACAAGAGGGCTGGAGTTGTGGGACATATGAATCAAATCCGCAAGCCGATAAGCAAATAGGGTTGGCAGCCCGAGAAAGACATGCGTTGGCCAATCCTGTGGGGACAAAAGAATGAACTTGACAATCCCGGTGGGATATGTGAGTCAAATCTGAAAGCCGAGAGGCGAGATGAGTTGGCAGCTCCAAAGGGTGCACATGCCAAACCCAGAATAAGGAAGGGATGAATTTTACAGCCTTAGTGGGACGTGAGAGTCAAACCTGAAAGTCGATATGCAAGAGATGGGTTGACAGCCCGAAAGGGAGATACATAGGCCGGACCCAGAAGAAAAAATGGACGGATTCGACAGCCCTAGTGGGACGTGAGAGTCAAACCCGAAAGTCGATAGGCAAGATGGGTTGACAGCCCTGAAGGGACATACATTGGCCAAACCCAGAGGAAAAAAAAGACAGATTCGACAGCCCTAGTGGGAAGTGAGAGTCAAACCCGAAAGCCGATAGGCGGAATGGGTTGGTAGCCCGAGAGGGACATGCGTAGGCCAGACCCAGTGGGATAAAAAGTAAGTGGATTTAACAGTCTGAAAGAGACATGTAAGTTAAATCCGGTAGCCAATAGGCGAGGTGGGTCGGCAGCCCAAAAGGAGCATGCATAGGCCGAGCCCTATGCGACTGAAAGGACGGATTGGATAGCCCAGAGAGACACGGGATCCAAACCCGCGGAATCCAACATGAGTGGAGCTGACATGTCGAAGGACGTATGAGTCAGCTCTCGAAAAGGAATGGATCGACTTGACAGTCCGAAGGGACATGAAAGTCAAATCTAGAATTGAAACTGTAAGGGATGGAATGGGCTGCCAACCAATTCATGCACATGTATGTATATGTTCATATATGTGTGTAATTAGATGAGTTTGTGAATGGGTTGGACTTGGGTGATTTCCTGCACATATATGGCGGCTGGGCATGGGTTTTAAGCGACCCGGCGGCGTATGCATGCGGGAGTGGGTTTCATATATGCATGCAGATTTATTCAATTTTATGCACCCACCTTCATACCTATAGTGGAGTCTAGCGGCTGGATGGGTTTTATGCACGCATAGGGCTTTATTCGATTTATGCACCCGTCCCTATTTATTAACACATACGGTGGAGGGACCTGGGAGGGTTTCATGTATGCATGGCGGCATTTATATAGTGGAGTAATGCGGCAGATTTCATGCATGCAGGTCAGGCTAATGCAAACATGCTTATTCATATGCACAGTGGACATCGGTTACGGCGGCTGGGAAAGGCCAAGTGGGCCAGCAGCCAATGCATGGTGACATGGCGGCATGGTAAAGTTGGTGATACGGCGGCCTTGAGCGGGGCAGTTGATGTGTGAGGGTGATACGGTGGCCAAGGGCGGGAAGTGACATGGCACGACGGCCACGAAGCGGGAGCGTTGTGATCCGGCGGCCAGCCGCTAAGAGCGGGTCGTCTGGCGCGCAAAAAGGGAAGTGAGGAGAAGTAAATGTGATAACGGCAGCCAGTTGCTGATCCGGCGGCTGGCAGAGCGGAGGGGGTGAGATGGCGCGATGGTAATAGTGGTTTGGCCGCCGGATCAAAAGAAAAAATATGCAGAGCAACTAAATGAGAAGGAACAGGAGGTTCCCTAGCCCAGAGAAGGGACCTCATGGCTCGAAGGGGATATTGCACAGGCCAGGGAGCTCCATGGAGCAGGGAAAAAGGCTAGACTCGATCTCAAACTGGGCAGAGCTCAGTCATACGGCGGGACGAGCAGCAGACGGAACATAGTGTCGTAAATCGGAGAGGTGTGAGTGTTTTACTGTGCCTTGTTCATCTGAAGAGGAACCAGAGGCCACGTCATGGCCTGACGGGTCCCTGGCCCTCACTTGAAGCGACGATCGATCACCAAATTCCCCAAGAACGAAATGAAACACCAATGACAGTGGTGTAAAACCAAATGGAAGCTGGGTCTTTGAACGATATGTACCCACTCGAGGGGACACACAGAGGCCACATCTAAAGAGAGATGAGCCCCTGACGGCCATTGGGGCAAGCCAGAGAAAACTTCGGAAAGGAAATTGCATGCAGGGGACCAGAGGGATGGAATGATGCTCGTTAACACATTTTGGCGAACACGATAGTCGTCACACCAAACCCGTTCAGACTGTAGCCCCCCCCCCCCGGTGGGGCGGGTTGTGGGGGGCCGTGGGCGCGCGGTGCGTGGTGGAGGGGGGGGGGGGGGCTGGGGGACAGGGGCGGCACCGGCGGGGGGCGAGGAATTCTCAGGAAACTCCAATTTTGTCCTACTAGATCTAGTTCTGTGAACCAACACCTTAAAAAATTCTGCAAAGGCCATGTCAGAGCTGTTCTAAAATTCTACACCAAAATTGGATCGTATATCTTTGAGAGAGATTTCCAATGCCGCCAACCTCACATCGATCCGACATCAGGACTAGTCGCAATGTCCATTCTCGCCGGATCGTGCGCAGTAAAACAGCAGTTCCGGCTCGTGGATGGCAATCGACGACCACCCCCGGGGCAGTCGAATCGCCTTCCGCCTGGTGAACCAGCGTGTCACCTTCCCCAAAATCGCCCCACCAAGAGCCTCGGATGCCACAGCACCCTCCCCGGCCCCCTCGGCCCGCCACCCAGGACGTGAGCCCCACAGATGCCAGCATGAACCACCATCGGAGTGGTCCGGATTGCCGCCCGTCAACCCGAACGCGTTACTCTCAGGTCCCGCATGTAACCCTTTACCTCCCTACGTGGAGTGGGCAAAAATATTCACTTCTGTAATTGTTAATAATTATTGTACCGGGAGTATGGGTTTGGCCAGGGTCGTCTTCCCCATGTCCCGAGCGTGAAGGTACAATCGTCACCCCCTTGTAGTCATAGTTTGCTTTCTTAGTATAAGTTCTTACTGCCACTGCTAGAGAGTATGTGTTAGGATCCTAGCTCTTCAATCAATTCAATCACCACTGTAAGAGAGAGAGCAAGACCCATCCCGTGACTCGTTTCGGGCACAAAAGTGAGTTGGCCACCCTAACTATTGCCGATTTCTCAACCGCTCATGATCATATGCTTCTCTTATTAGGGACGAATAGCGAGCTTGCTAGAGTCCAAGGTCGGTCTTCAACTTGGAGTCGAGTCTGCCTTGGTCCATCCCGCATCACCTAGCGGCCGAGTGATGGATCGCTTATGCCCAGAGTGTCGTTTCCCGTCGTTTCGATTTCTGTTTATCTTGGCTTGATGTTGTGGTTTGCCCATGACCCTCGGATGTCTATTGGCATCCTATGAGGTCTATGACCCTAAGGAGATGGCCAGGAGTGCTCGTGCAAGGTGTCGCTATCGGGTTTTGGTCAACCCGGTGTGACCCAGTGGTTGACATGTGACCTTGTGTGTGTCTCAGCTTTTTTGTCTAGCCCGAGACAGTGGTTCTGGATGCCTCGAGATATCATTTTATCTCGATTTACGTGTCCAGGTGTGTCGAGGGTCTTGGTGTTCCCTCAAGTCTCCGTAAGTCATTTCCTACGATTATGTTAATTCCTCTGGCTTAGGATTAGACCGATTGGTGACTTGTTTCACCGTTCCACGATGGTCTTAACTCCGAGTCATGAGACTCAAGGATCGTGTGTTAGTAGGTCTAGTTGCCTTATCCTGAGTTGGCTGGCAGTCTGGTGTGCTAACTTGGTGCTTCGTAGTGCATGTTACAATGCTTCCTTGCCTGTCTATGCTACAGCACTTGTGTTTCAGAGTCTGTGTCTAGTGAGCCTCCACTAGTCGTAGCTCGATGACCTCAAGAATCGTCCCACCTGGGAGTGGTGGCGTGGCAGTTCCCATGACATTATTTTTAGGCTAGTTTTCATAGGCCCCTGCTACACGGTAGCGTCTGCGGGGGGGACTAACTAGAGGCTTGGCCCTAGGCACGAGCCGGTGTGTGCACACGTGGTTAGGGGCTTAGACTTGTGCCGACGGGCATGACCCTGACTAGTCACTCATTACTGTAGTTCCTAGTTCTATTCAGACAGTGTCTCAGTCTCTGTCGTGTTTCTGACATCGTAGACAGACACTCGAGGCACAGCATAAGACGTCAGTGGACGCGGCTAGCTGTTCTTCTAGTGAGGAGGTACTTCCGTCACGTGACACATGACTCTCATGTTTCTCGCATGTCGCGACCTTCCCGGATTAGACTTTCCTTGGCTATACCCGAGGTTAGAGTTGTGTAGTGTGCACAACGTTCTAGTCATGTTGGGTTTATGTCTGTCTAGGTCTTTTCTAGACTTGTTGTCTGGTCTCGTAGGCCTTCATCTTAGGCCTCGTGCTTGTCGACAGATTGGTAACTCCTGAGCTTTTGAGTTCAGGGTTGGCCCTTCTATTGTTGTTTGGAGTAGCTTAGGGCACCGTGCTTTGTTCGGTAGTTGTAGTTCGTCTATACGACTTTTTTCCTTTTCTTTTAGCTGTCCTACTCCTTTCGTTCCGGCTTTCTTTTACAGCTTTCTAGTGGAGCTTTTCCTGCTTTACTACTACCTGCTGTTTTGCGGTTGTATTAGAATCTATTTGGAAGATATGTTTGATCATGTTTAAGCATTGATGGTTATTGTAATAAAACTTAGAGTCTTCTTGATCAATAGAAGTATTTCTTTTCATAACACCTATGTAATTGCTTAGTTTAGCATTGGTGTTATTTCTAGCTAGTTTCTGACTGTACGTTCCGATATTCCGCGTCGGGGCGTGACATCCCCAACCCCTGGCACAAGGCGTCCTAGCATCCAGATCAGACGTACAACTCCGGGGTTTCCCACGGACGACGTCTGTTACGAGTGGTCCACATTAGGTCTCAGATCCCTCGGCTCTACCTCGGGGGCATTCCTCCCACAATCTGACAACACTGATCCCCAACATGGGTCTGCCTTTGTGGGACGCGGTGACCTCAGTACGGACTGAGCGCCCTCTGTCGTGCCTTCCGGTCCTGCCAGCTTCCAGTTCAGGCTCAAGGCCTTGGGTCACTGGCATCCTGGCACCCCCTGCAGTGACAACTTTGGGCGCAGACATGTCGCGGCGAGCGTTCGCAACACTACTATTGGCTCTGGCGAAACCTACACTCGAGCCACCCAGCCGCCGGCCTTCACTACAGACTTTGTGTCTTGGGGGCCTACCCCGGTATTCCCGATGAATGGCCATGTGCCACCAGCACCCGCAGGCTAAGTTTTCTCTGCCTACCACCTTGGAGTGGAGTCATCTTTCACTGCCTAGAAGTAGCACCGTCGTAGCCGTAAAGGCAAGCGACCCGTTGCTACCACCAGTAACTCCGGCAAGACCATTCTTGTCGAAGACATACAGATTCGCTTGGATGGGGGCGAACCCATTATTCCTCCAGAATGGATCGTCCCTACGGTCCCTATCACCAATCACTTTAGCCGCCTGCATCGAACACGAGAAGATAAGGCAGAACTTAAGCGGGCGGATGCTTCAACAACGGCCCAAAAGCATCGGTGCCAGTTTGGCACTCAAGCTCCCAAGTCTCGTCGGAGGAACAAGGACGAGGGAGACCAGTAGTCAGACTTGAGAAGGATTTGGGTCACCCCGGAGGAAGCTCAAGCTATCTGAAAAGCACACCTTAGCAACCCCTTTCGGGCACCAAGGCGTCGCGCCAAGCAAGGTGCGACTGACCCCGCAACCGCATCATCTGGCGGTGCCCAACCCTTCATCGCCTCTCGCACAGATAGGTGGAAATAGAGACGAGCTCATTTTGGGCCCCACCGGCATCCAGCCCCAAGCTCTCCTCAGGTAGACACCACGATGGAGACTCCTCCATAACGTACCTCGGTCTTTGATAGGCTGGGGACACCTGTCCGCCCCAAGAGGCACTCCCAGAAAAGGAGGACGATCTGGCTCCTCAACGACGCAGTCAGGGTGTTCGCATGTTATACCGTCAGACATGAACCTGAGATTCAGACCGATGATATGAACCTACCTATATCTCACCTTAGGAGGCCTCGTCACCCGCCTCTGCTGCCGGCTCCAGTCGGCCACATCGACACTTCTTCCAGACCTCAGGCGTCCACACGAGCGGAAGAAGTTCCCGTTGAGGAGCAAGCCGCCCCTGTCAATGCGGAGCCAGTCAACAATGACCCTTCGGTTGGTGAAGTCCAAGGGGTGACTCTTGAGACTCTCATGAAGGAGAACCAGCACCTTAAGGCCCTCCTATAGGACTTGCTTCAGGAGCGTGACCTTCATCCTCAGCCATCCGTTGGGCCCTCGATGGAAGCGCCAGCCCCACCGGGTGGGCAAAATGGTGCTAACACCTCAGCGACAGCTGCCCAAACTCCTATGATTATTGGGTTCGGCACGCCCTTGGCCGAGGTTCAACCATGGACATCTAACACGTCGGTGCCAGAGAACCTCATGGCACATCGCCAGATGATCGAGCAGATCGTTGACACCAAGCTCGCCTAGTTTGGAGAAGGGGTCGTGACTGTAGATCTCTATAGTGTCTCCGATCCACTACATCACCAGCTCAAGAAGCTTCCCCCAGAGTACGCCAAACCGCCAAAGTTACAAAAATTCGACAGACATGGGTCTCCGCACGAGCATCTGGCATACTACATTACGACCATGGGCGAGCTTGCGTTGGATGAGTCTTATCTCCTTCGCTATTTCGCCACCTCACTTACGGGAATGACCTTCCAGTGGTATTCCCGCCTCAAGCCCAATTCTGTCATTGACTGGACGGATCTCCAGAAGAAGTTCCTCGACTGTTTCCACACGACTGAGTGAAAGGTCTCCTTAGCCGAGCTTTGCTCGATATTCTTGAGGATTTAGTCACCTCCCAGGGTGAGGTCTCTATGCATGGACAACACACGCGTCTCTTCCTTTCAGCCGGCACAGAGGAGATGCATTCGGGATTACGTATGAAGTCTGTGATAGTCTCCGCCGAGGTAGTCAGTCGGTAGGAATTGGAGCAGAGGAAGGCGGAGGCTGAGAAGTTCGTGGCCGCACTCGCGGTCACTCAGGCCGATCCAAGCCAGCCCACAGGTTAGATTCGCCGGCCAGCGGTGCCACTTAACACCTTTTCTCCTTGTGGGATAAGGCCTTTATGCGGGTTTCTTCTTTCAGTATCTACGAAGGAGCCAGCACCTGCTCCTACTCCAGACGTGGGCGAGGCTGCTGCACTTGGGGTTGCACTTTTCGTCGAGAAGATAATCCCCAGACCACCTCCAGCTACGAGGACCGAGCAGGGTAATTATTTTCACTGGCATGGCTAACATTTTCATTCATTGGGAGCCCAAAGACTTTCATCTAACAAAGATGCTTCTTCATTTGGTAGTTCCCGTCGCATCCCTCCCCGGGTGGGTGCAGCCTCACAAGGTCCCCCAGTTGACAAAGGCATACTCGAGGAAGAGCCTACAATCTGGGAAGTCACCATCGCCGAGTCTGCACGGAGAGGAGGCTGTTGACTCCGAGACGAAAGCTTCCTCACCGGCAAGGGAGGAGCCTGCCCCGACCAAGTCTTCTTCGGGCGAGAAGGTAGACTATGACTATTCTTCCGATGAGGTGGCTTCAGGTAAAGATTTTGTAAGTGTGAGCCTATTTATATGGGGCCCCCTTTGCAGCCACCCTCTGATCTTGTCTTCTGTTATTTGGTTAACTTGTAGGAGCAAATCCAACCAGAGGCCATGGAGATGCCTGTCCTGGCCGTATCGGTGGAGCGACCCGAGGGAGTTGATGCCAGCTTGGAGAAGCTAGTGACCCTGCTCGAGGTCCTGCGGTCGAAAATAGCCGCGGGGACCGTAATATTAGTGGATGAGCCTCTGGAGGAGGGGGAAATAGCACCGGAAAGTAGCATAGTTCCAGTGACTGAGGTAAATATGGGGCTTCAGGGCCTCTCTTGGACCTCTTCAAGATTTGGGTAGTTTGCCTCGATCGGTGGAAGACTGACCCCATTTTCTGTGTTTTAAGAGGAGGCAAGGCTTCCCGAGGCACGCACCGCTAGAGATCGTAAGGCTATTGAGAAGCGGAGGGAACCGGTCACCCCCGCGGGGCTAGGTGGAACGCAACCACTCTCGGGATCAGACGTGGAGTGGCTGGTGTCCTTCCTGCAATCAGGGGGCAGGCTGAAGCTCATGGTCCCTCTTCCACCTCCCTGACCACTCATGACGCTCGAGGAGGACCAGCTTCTGGGGAAGATACTGACAAACATCACGATTTCTCGGGGGGAGGGAGCACAAGCGGAAAGGGCCATAGGTCCCTCAGTAATAAAGTCTAATTTAGCCCCACTCCACGCCCTTCCTTCAACCGAGAGCAAGGTGGAGCAGCCCCTCACGATGACGGAGTCGGGTGATTTGGCCACAACTCTGTTGGCTCCTCTAGCGATGGCCGGCCAGGAGTCGTTCATCGAGGTCAGACACTCGAGTGACCTGGCCTCCACTCTCCCATCCTCCTCGGGCACGGTGGAGGCGAGTTTGTGGGCAGCTGTGGATAGCTTGGTTGAGTTTGACCCTCCGGCCATGCCCTCCATTGGCCATGCCACCTCGGATGTGCCGGTCCGACAGATGCTGCTGGCATTGCGGTCGATGATCTTTGCTGATCCCTCCCTCACATATCGGGGGGTGCATACTGTGGTGGCGCAGCTGACCGGGGCACTGTAGATGTTGGGCTACCCTCTAGAAGAATGGTCACGGTGAGTCTTGCTATTGCTGAAATACGTCAACCGCCACGAATTCCTTGAGGCCTAGGCTCCTAGCGAGTTTGCCACCATTAGTGCTCAGGAAGACGAGTACCTACAGGCCCTAGAGGTGCGGAAAGGAAACGAAGAGCAGCATGAAAAGGCCTTGGATGAAAGCCACCATTGTGTCGGCGCCCTCACAAGCAGAATAGAAAAGCTGAGGGGCTATCTCGCTGCAGCCGAGGCCGAGCTAGTTGAAGCCGAGGCGACTATGGTCAGAGAGACCAAGGAGCTTGCCATTGCCATAGTCGAGACAACATCCGTGACGTCTGAGCTAGCGCGCCTCAAAGAATCGAGGAACCGACTGTGTGACATGGCAGAATTCCCTTGCGTCGGGATTCGTGCGTGGACTTCACCGACCTTAACAAGGCCACACCGAAGGACTGTTACCCGCTACCGAGCATCGACCAGCTCGTCGATTCAACCTCCGACAACGAACTGCTCAGCTTCCTGGACGCTTACTCTGAATACCATCAGATCAGGATGGATCCAGAGGACATTGAGAAGACCGCTTTCATCACCGACTTCGGTGTGCACTGTTATACCCAGATGCCTTTCGGGTTAAAGAACGTCGGGACGACATATCAGCGGCTTGTCAACCAAATCTTCGAGGGACAACTCAGTCGGAATGTCGAGGCCTACATCGACAACATACTCGTTAAAACACCAAAGGTTGATGACCATCTTGCCGACCTAGCCGAGACCTTCGGCACCCTCCTCAAGTACAACATGAAGCTTAACCCCGCCAAATGCACCTTCGGAGTCAGATCGAGAAAATTCCTAGGTTTCCTGGTAACTCAGCGTGGGATTGAGGCAAACCCCGACAAGGTTCAGGCCATCCTGGACATGTGGGCACCCACCTGCATCAAGGACATCCAGCGCCTTATCGGACGCATCACCGCCCTCAACCGTTTCCTGTCTCGAGTGGCCGAATGATGCCTACCCTTCTTCAAGCTGTTGAGGGGACCTAAAATGGCATCTGCCACATTCACCTGGGATGAGGAATGTCATAAGGCCTTTGAAGATCTCAAGAAATTCCTGGCCTCACCCCCGGTACTATCAAAGCCGGTCTCAGGCGAAGCATTGCAATTATATCTCTCAGCAACTCCCTCCACTATAAGTTCGGTCCTAGTCCGAAACGACGCGAGAGTCGAGAGGCCAGTCTACTACACTAGCAAGGTGCTCAACGAGGCCAAAAGAAGGTACCCTGCAACCGAGAAACTCATGCTAGCATTGGTTACCTCGGCCAAGCGCCTCCGACCTTACTTCTAAGGTCACTCTATCATTGTGTTGACCGACGAACCCTTGAAGAAGATCCTCTCTCATCCCGAAGCCTCGGGACACCTTGTCAAATGGGCCATCATGCTCAGGGCCTATGACATCTCCTATCGCCCCCGTGCAGCCATCAAGGGACAGGCCCTCACGGACTTTATCGCAGAGAGCACCGTCTCGATCGAGGAAGAGTCACCGTCCGCGCAAGGACCCTTCTGGGACTTGTTCGTAGACGGATCATCCAACTCGGCCGAAAGCGGTGCTGGTGTCCTCCTCAAGTCACTCGAAGGAGTAGAACTACAATGCGCCTTGAAGTTCAACTTCTAGGCGTCCAATAATGCCTCCAAGTATGAAGCCCTCATTTCAGCGGCAAGGATGGCGTGACGACTGGGGGCCGAGCGAGTCAAGATTCACATTGACTCCCAGCTGGTCGCCAGCCAGGTCAACAGTGACTATGAAGCTTGGGAAGCACCTATGGTTAAGTACCTCCAAACGGTCCGAGGGTTAGCTCAGCTATTCGAGAGTTTCGAGGTAGTCCGAAGAGCTCGGGAGGAAAACTCCCAAGCGGACGCCCTCTCTCGCCTGGCCTCCTCCCTCGGCCCGGAAGGTACCCATTCAATCTTCCTCGAAGAGTTAGAATGACCAAGCATTGTTGCCGAGCTCATGATCGTTGACCCAGCTACCCCGAGCGACTGGCGGACCCCTTACGTCTCCTGGCTCCGAGACTCCCAGGTGCCTTCTGACCCTCAGGAAGCTCGGAGATTGAAGTACCAAGTCCGACGCTTCGTCATCTTAGACAACGCTTTGTACCGAAGGTCTTTCTCTGATCCCCTCCTTAAGTGCCTTAGCGCCGATGAAGCCGGCTGAGCAATTCAAGAAGTTCACGAAGGCATCTGCGGTGCGCACCAGGGAGGAAGGTCACTTGCCAGGATCCTTCTTCGGCGAGGCTACTGGTGGCCTACCCTTCAGCGCGACTGTTTGACCTACATGCAGAGGTATGATCGATGTCAACGCTTCGACCATCTGGTCCACCAGCCTGCCTCGGAGCTAGTTACTCTTACCGAGCCATATCCCTTCGCTCAGTGGGGAATCGACATTCTGGGGCCATTCCCCATGGCTCATGCCTAGAAGAAGTTCGTCATCATCGCCATCGACTACTTTACAAAGTGGATTGAAGCCGACGCCACTGCTAGGATCACAGAGTCGATCGTTTGGAGTTTCGTGTGGAAGTCGATCATTTGTTGTTATGGTATCCCCCGAGTGATTGTGAGCGATAACGGTCGGCAATTTGACTCTCACTACTTTAGAGACAGATGTGCCGACCTCAATATTTTTCGAGGTCATGGAGCATAACGGACTCGGCCTGATCCGTTATTTGAGTATAATGCCCCTGCCCAAGCGCGTTATATTCGGTTTGTTCTCGAGGCCATCTGCCATTGTCAGACCCTCGACAACCGTGCTTCCTCGAAGACCGTGTCAATCGATTCATTTAATGGATCATTCCCCGTGCGTTATGGTTCAGGTGACACTTGTGTGGATCCGTTATGGTGTGTTTGACAGATGTTTGTCTAGGTATGGCAGTTGATATAATGCGCCTAACCCTGTGCATCATGTGGCTATGACAGACTCATTATGGTCCGTTATATGCTTCTTGTCCATATTAGTGTTTTGGGTCCGTTGGCTTTAACGCGCCTATTGTACTACGTTAAGCTTGTATAACGCGCCTATGGAGGTCTGTTATATTCCTCTTCATTTGTTTTTTTGTCCGTTGGCCATAACGCCCCTATCCTGGTGTGTTATGTTGATGTAATGCCCCTGTCTTAATGTGTTATATTGTCTGTACTGGTGTTCTGAGTCTGTCTGCTATAACGCCCCTTCTGTGGTCCGTTATAGTAGGTAACGCCCCTATGCTAGTGCGTTATAGTCCTGTCATTGGCCGTGATGGTCCTTGTCCTGTTTCGTGTGTTGGTCAGTCTTAGGTCGTGTTCTAGGGCGGTGTCTGTCTGTTGGTGGCTGTATGGATCGGTCGATTTAGGTGACTGGGTGTGGTCTTTTTCTTGACTACGACATTACCCTAACGACTCTATCTAGAACTGCCAGTGTCCTTGTCTCTGGTTGCGCAGTGGTTGCTCCTTGACTGTCGATTTCATCTAGCGGTCGAGTGATGGTTCGCTTTGCCTAGAGTGTTGTCGTTGTCCACCGCTCCAGTTTCTGTTTGTGCATGCAGTGTGTGTGTCTGTATGTGTCATCATTGTCAAGTTCTAGTCAACTCGGGGTCACCCAGCAGTTGACAGGCGACCTTGTCTGAGTCTCGACGACTTTATCCAATTCGAGACTATGATTCTGGATGCCTCGAGGTATCATTCTACCTCAGTTTGCATGTCCAGGTGTGCAGAGGGTTCTTGGTGTCCCCTCAGGTCTCCGTGTGTCATTTTCTCAGAGCGTCATTTTCCCTGGCTTAGGATTAGACCGATTGGTGGCTTGTCCTACTATGTACGATGATCCTGACTCAGAGTCATAGGACTCAGGGACCGTTGTAGTTGTAGGTCTAGTTACCTTGTCCTGAGTCTGTTGGTAGTCTCCTATGCTACCTTTGGTGCTTCGAAGTACGTGTTACAGGGTACTTTTACCTGTAGGTACTTCGGCACTTACATTTTGGAGTCTGTGTCTTGTGAGCCTCCACTAGTCGTAGCCTTACGGCACGCTTTGGTGTGACGGCCCTTGTAGCGGGCCACTTTCCCATTTTACGGTTCTTAGGCTAGTTCTTTGGACCCCTCGTCAACCGTAGCATCCTTCGGAGGGGAAATACTAGCTAGAGGCCTTGCTTAGACGAAAGCTAGTGTGTGCACACGTGGTCAGGGACTTTGGACTGACGCCGACGGATGTCCCCTGTCTAGTCACTCGCGATTTGGTTACTGTTCTAGTTCTGACAGTGTCTTGGTCTCTACCTGACTGTGGCATCATAGACGAGATGCTTGTAGGCGCAGCATTAGATGTCAGTGGACGCAGCTGGCTGTTCTTCTAGTGTGGGGCACTCCAGTCACGTGACACGTGACCTTTTGTGGTTCTCTTCCCATTTCTTGTGCGTCGTGACCTCCCGGGTTAGCCCTCTCGTGGTTGTACTCGAGATCAGTGTCCATTGCCTGCACGATGTTCTGATCGTGTATGGGGCTGTGTGCACGACGTTCTAGTCGTGTTGCCTGTTGTCAAACCTCTGTCTAGATTTTCCCTAGGCTTTGTTGTTGTTCTTGCAGGTCTTCATTTGGAGCTTGGTGTCGTGCCGATAGTTCGGTAAGCTTCTGACTTTTCCCAGTTCAGAGTTCACCCTTCTGTCCTTGCTTGGTGTAGTGTATACTCGGATTAGTTTCGGGGGCCGAGGTTAGTTCGATAGTCATGCTCGTCTGGCATGACTTCTTCCCTTTTCCTGTTAGCTCCCCTTGCTCTTAGTCTGTTCTCTACTCCTGCTACCCTTTCCTTTTAGCTTTGTAGTTTAGCTTTCCTGCTTTACTACTTCTATTTTTTACTTGCTGTTTTAGCATATTACTACATGTTTTCCAATGGGGATCCGCGTGATCCCTACTGAGCTAGTGACACGGTCTTGGCTGGACCGCTAGGCTAGCCTTAGCGGTCCAGGGGTAGACCGCTAGGCTCCCTAACGGTCCAGAGAGGACCGCTAGGCAATTCTTCGTGCTCTCCGTGTCCATTTTGCATTATATCGGTCTTCGGTCGACCCGGTTGTGACCCAGTGGTTGACTTTTAACCTCGTGGATGCCCCAGACGCTGTGGGTTTTATGTTCGTGTTTTGGGGTGTCTGGAAGTTCTGTGTTATCGTGGTTTTAGACCTAGGGGTTAGGCCAGATTGACGGCGTTATGCCATTACGTACGACGGTCTTGACCAAAGTCTCGTGACTCAAGGACCGTTGGGTTATTAGGTCTAGTGGACTATCCAGAGTCTAGTGACCTTGGGCCACCTGTTACTCCGTGCTTCCTTGCGATGGGTGCGTGCGTGATTTTCAGTGTCCACGTTTAGTGAGCCCCCACTAGTCATAGCTTTCCTACGTACGTGTGTGTGGACCCACTTGGGAGTGGTGGAAAGCGTGACCCGAGTGAGACGATTGTTAGGCTGGTTACCATAGGGCCTCCACGCGTAGCCTGAGTCCGGGCTTCGGGGGAAGAACCAGCTAGAGGATCTGACCTAGGGTGCATGGTCTGTGTGTGCACACGTGGCTGGGGGCGTCAGACCCACGCTGACGAGCGTGACCTCAGCTAGTCCTTGTTTTGTGTTCCTGGTTACTGTATGGTGTCTTAGCCTCCTCCTGGGGTGTCGTAGGTAGGCACCTGAGGTGCAGACTAAGTCGTCAGTGGATGCATCTGGCCTTACTTCTGGTGGGCGGTACTCCCGTCACGTGACGTGAGTTGTAGTGTCGTGGGTTTTCATTACCCATCTGCGAGATGGGATTTTCGTGTGTAGTTCTGAGCGTTCTCCCGGAGTTAAAGTCTAGAGTTTTCGGTGAGCGTCACCAAGAGCTTTTCCCTAGACGATGTAGAGTTCACGACGACGAGGTTGTGACTGCGTCTCCTGACCTCGTGATTTTGGTGTGGGCCCTTGTCTGTGAGGACAGGCCTCCACGACTGTGGCGTCGTGGCGTTTTCCTAACATAATGACTAGGGTGGTCCGTATTCTGGTAGTCCCCCGACCGTGGGATCGGGGCGTTAGGTTCGTGACTTGGTTGTCCCTCGACGGGGTGACCGGGTCGGGTTTTCCAGTACAATAGGAGTAGCTTTAGAGCCGATGTTTTACCAGCCACCGTGGTTACTTTCCTACTGTCATTGTTATTTTTCTGTAGTTACTGCTTTCCGTGCCGCCGTTATTTCCGGTTGGAGTTCTGCGGGACCCCTACTGAGCCAGTGACAGGAGGCTCACCCCTAGTGTTCAGGTGCGGCGGCTCTTCCTCGAGGTCCAAGAGAGCAGCGTGGAGGTTCCTAGTTGCCAGCTTGCCAGACTGAGTGTTCACTTGGCATGTGGTATGTTTTACTGTTTTAGACTGTATTTTTGTTGGACTGGACTCTGTTGTAGTTAGATTGTTTATTTCTGTTAATTGTTGAATTGCCCTTCTTTATTTCTTATTTCTATGTACACCACACATATCCTTTAACCCTTCCGAGTCTTCGGACTCGTGGGTGGCGGGCCGAGGTTCGAGACGCGCCGGTTCCTTTCCAGTACTAGGATCCTGAGTTGCTACAGTTGGTATCAGAGCTATGGTTGTGAAAATGCATGGGAATTCGAGATATTACAGTGATCAGAGTCCATAAGTTCCAGTACAGTCGGCAGTTGGCATAGGATATCGTATTTGTTTTCCGAATCGTTTCTCGCGTGAGAGTTTGAGGGCGCGGCGCTGGCGCTGTAAAGGTGGTTGTTGTCGGAGTGCCAGCGTGGGGTCTAAGGATCGAGGTCGAGAACTTCTCCCTAATCGATGGTGGCCCCGGTTGTGCTGCGTTGGGCAGAGGTTGCCGGCAAGTGCGTTGCTGCGGTGCTGCGTTCGAGGAATTGCAGCGGTGGTGCATCGAGAGATGTTGTGATCGTGACCTGACAAGACACTTGGTGAGTGTGTCGGAGGCGCGGACCTGACGGATGTAATATTTTTTCCGGTGCTGGAACGTGCTATTCCTAGCGTGTGCAAGGTTCGAGGTCAAGTCGAGCACGAGGACCTTCCGTTGGTCGGAGGAGTATTGAGTTTTCCCCTTGGTTGGAGGAGATCACGTTGGGTTAAGGTTCGTCGCCTTGCATCGTGTGTCCGGATTGGTTGGCCTCTCTCGTGTGCCATGAAGTCCGTGCGAGACGAATCCTGTGTTGGCAAGCGCCACCCGAAGACCCGGCCTCACCTGAAACATGGTGAAAACATGCAGGGAATGAGACTCATTTCATAGGCTCAGTAGGGATCCCGCGGACCCCCACCTGCACGAAAAATAAGGCAAGAACCACAGGCGAGCACGGAAAGTAGCGCTATCTAACAGAAGTACGATAAAGTCAATAGACAGTAATAAATAAACGGCAAAGCCAACTACACTACTATACCGTACAGACCAACCTCAGAACGTCAAAACACGGGTCCACACCTGCCAGAAGACATGAGCACTGTCCACTAGAAGAATGACCGGATGCCTCCCCTGATGTCTTATACCGCGTCACAAGTGTCTCCCTACTCACCCCAGGCGAAAACTGAGACATGCAATAAGTACCACGAACAAGGACTAGCTGGGGTCGCGCTCATCAGCACGCATCCTGAGCCCCCAACTACGTGTGCACACACAGGTCATCTGTTCTAGGTCGGGTCCTCTAGCTAGTTTTCCCCCCAACCAGACTCGGGCTGCAAAGGCAAGGGGCCCTACAACAAACCAGCCTAAAAATCGTCTCTCACCGAGTCACGCTCTCCACCACTCCTGGGTGGGTCCGCACCCGTGTGCGCAGGAAGCTACGACTAGTAGACAGATCACTGGAAGAGCAGACTCTCTAGTCACGAAAAATGACATCGAACTGAACGAGTATAAGGACCACTCCTCGTATCGACACCGACTCATGGTGACACAAGTCGAGAACACGCCTCCCGGGACCCCATGGCACCCTAAAACATGGCCCCCACATGATGCCCAACATCAGTCAGATCACGGGTCAGCATGTGGATCGAGATTCACCCACCCGGGACTCGAATTGGCAAGGAAAGAAACACCGGTTAGACAAGCACAGTGGACGATCCACCCTGGACCGTTCCAGTCTAAATGGTCTACCAATTGACCGTTTACAGACCATGGCCACGGTCCTCCCTGGGCCGTGCAAAGAATGCATAGCCCCTCTTAGGACCGTTCCAGATAATCCACGGCCAACAGGGGCCCATGCCATCTCTGGACAGAACGGAGAGCCACACAGCCAAACCCTGGTCATTCAGGAATTGCACGGCCAACCCTCAGCCGTGTAGGCAGATGAATGGACCCCATTGGACCATTCAATCACCCAACGGTATAGAAACATGATGGCCAACCACTGGCCGCTCAAAGACAGCACGGCCAACACCGGGCCTTGCAAGGACATGAACGGACCCCACAGGGCCGTTCAATCGTCCAACGGCACAGAGATTGAACGGCTAGCCTTAGGCCGTTCAGTGACTAAACGGCCAGACCTGGGCCATGCAATCCCAGCACTGTGCAATAGTCACAAACCAACGGTCAAAACTAACGGGGTACACGGTTGGCCACGGGCCATTCAGTGGTTACACGGTCGCTCGATGGGCCATGTAACCCACCAATGCTCTAGGGCCACAGAGCTGTCATCATCTAGGCCATTCCAAGGCGTACACGGCTCCTATTAGGACCGTGTACTTCCCGTCGGACCGAGAACGGTGAACCCACCAAAAAAAAACCATTTTCATCCCCAAATAAGCCTGGTTGAAGGGGGAACGAAGGGGAACTCACCTCCAAGCAACCTAGCATGCATCTACACCCTCCAATCGAGGAATCGCGGCTCAAAACACTAGATCGGACGCTCGAATCCCAAATCATGCTTTTCCCTTCTCGGCGCGAAACAACCCACTCTCGACCTCGCCTTGGCCTAGAAATCGCGGGGAAGGAAGACATGGAGCTAGGGAACGTCACCCTACCTCGTTCTCGCTTCGAGGCGTGCCGGATCGTCCCCAAACCACGAAGAACGCCGATGAAACCCTCGTTCCTTCACGCTTCCCATGAACTCCGCACGCCTACGTGATCGTCTCGCCGCCACTGTCATCGCCACGCCATCGCCCACTGTCGTCTGCAGTCGGAGGGGCATGCCGCGTCGTCGTCGGGAGAGGAGAGAGAAAGAGAGGGGGTGCGGGTGTCACGGTCGAAGGAGGAAGAGGGAGGAAGAAGAAGAAGAAAATGAGAAAAGAAAAGAAAATGGGGGGGTATTTATAGAAAACCCGATGTTCTTGCCTTAAGAATACTATCAAGAAAGAAATGACTAAGCGAATGAACTCGTAAAGCTGTCGTTAATTGTTCAAACAACTATGCTCTAATTTTTATAGAATTTCTATCAATGATTGGCCCTATCTCTTTTATCTAAGCTCCATCTGAAAGCTTGACATCTTCTTTGTCGAGGAAAGCCTGACACTGGGAAACCTAGCTACTAAGAACCATGAACCGCACCTCCAGACCACGAGGAAGAAGAGCAGCCACACCTAAAAAGTTAGGGGTGAGCCTCGTGTCCCTGGCTCAGTAGGGGTCCCACAGATCCCCACCAAGATATCAAAGTGACAAATAGTAGTAAGAATAACAAAGTAACAGTAGGAGTAGGAGTAATAACAATGGAAGTAAAGAGGGAAAAGCCATACAGAATAAAAACACGATAGCCGATGAGACCTCGGCCCTCTAAACTACTCCTAGTTGAGAAAGGCACAACTTCCCATACACCAGGTAGGCAGTTGCTAAACTAAACTCAAGCAACCCTGATTACATTGCCAGAGCACGTTATGCTACAACAGATGTCTAGGCTACACATCACGACCTCTCAGACATGGGAAAACATTACCTAAACAACGACGCACACACGATCTCACCGTCGTGTAGGCTACACGAGCGATGGAGAAGTCAGACACAGGCTACCTAAAGCACCTCGTCAACAATGACAGAGAACCGGTCATAAAACCACAAGTCAGGTGTCATGTGATAGAAGCACCTCCTCACTAGAAGCAAAGCCAAATGTGTCCATTGACGTCTTACACTGCGCCTCAAGCGTCTCATACTCATCTCAAATATGGTGACTGAGGCACTGTACCAAGTACAAGTAATAACAGTAACAAGTAACTAGTCAAGGTCACGCCCATCAGTGCTCGTCCAAACGCCCCTAACAATGTGTGCACACACAAGCCTAATGCCTTGAGCCAGGCCTCTAGCATGTTTTTCCCCCCAATAGGATGCTACTGCAAAGCAACGGGGCCCACAGAAACTAGCCTAAAAATTATCTCTCGAAAACTATCCCGCCACCACTCCTAGGTGGGCCGACATGCTGAAGTGTCGCTAGGTTACGATTAGTGGAGGCTTACTAGACATAAAGACTCAATACAGAAACATCAAAGTACAGATAGGGTAAGCACTCACCTATCGCACGTACTACGAAACACAAGGCAGTGCATAGAACTACCACCAGACTCAAGATAGTCAACTAGACCTACACACAATGATCCTTGAGTCACACGACTCAGGTCAAGATCGTTGCACATCATGATAGTATACCGTTAATCAGCCTAGTCCCTAAGCCAAAAATCATGATAAAACATAAGTCGTCAGCCTCTATGCTACACATAGGACTCACAATATCGTATAACATAAATCACAAAACATGAGGAAACATCAAAGCCCTCAGACCACATAGGCACGTAAACTGAGATAAGAAGATACCTCCAAGCTTCCAAAACCAGAGTCTCGATCCATACAGGATAACCGAGACACTCACGAGGTCACGTGTCAACCACTGGGTCACAATCGGGTTGACCAGAAATCATAATGACCCTCGAAATGCACAAAACACTACTCGGTACCATGGCACTTTTGAACACCCTATAACATGCTCACGGCCCTCATAGGACGTCCACGACGTCCACGTGGGCTAACAAAGGGGTTGAAGCCAAGCCAACTAATACGAAAGAAACACCGCACATAACTTAGGATAAAGCCACTCTTCCGGGATCCCTTGGCATACATATGACTTTCACGAGACACCCAAGGCATCCGTCGAGCCAAAGGCCAACAAGGCACTGAATCTTAGGTTCACCAGAGCCCAAGACAACTCGAATAATACACCAAAAATAGAAGTCATTAACGCACCTATAGCCTATGTCGCGATAATTAACGCGCCCCAACAGAGGGTCACGATGTCATCAAAATGCGTCCAACACCTGGAGCACGCCAACGCATTGACGTGGTGTTCACCTAGGTTGGGATAATAGTTGTGTCCAAGACCTTGAGCGCGATAACACGATAGTCGCGACCATCACTTGGGTCGCGATCACACTGATGCGACGCTTACCTGGGTCGTGTTAACATAGGATCGCACCCATCACATGGGTCACGTTCCCAACTGGCCAACTGTTCATCTTCTTAGATGAACGCGACCATACGACCCAGCGCGTCTTAACTGAGAACGCACCTCCTGAGAATACCGCGTTAAAACACCAAATTTGAAAAACACTAAAATATGTGGAAATCACCATTCTACACCCCAATCGTCTCTAGAATGATGGGAAAACATCCCTAACATCGATGTCTACCTTCCACAAGTCGGAAGGGTTCCAGAAAATCACAAAATGACATGCAATGGAAGATTTTCACAAATCCACCCAAAATGACTCACGAGGGTGGGCAAGTCCAGATTACAATGCCACCACCTTACATTTTTTTTTCTTTCATTACACCAAAAAGAGAAAGTTTTTTCTTCAAGAAAAATATAAAAAAAAGAGAAAAGAAAGTCAGGTACATCGGGCCTCTGGCCCATCCTGAGGCTCGGAAGTTGAAGGCCTGGAAGGTCTACGCCCGGCGTCCTCGGCGATGGCTGACCCTGGCACTGACCCCACCAGTGTGGGAACTGCCTCGGTTGCACGCCCTCCTGAGGCATCCAGAGTTGGCGATCCCTCGGATGAAGACGAGTCCCTTTGGTCCTCCTCCTCCCCCGATGCCAAGCCATAAGATTCTGAGGTCGCTAGGTCTGAGTCGTAACGTTGGCCAGAGGGGAAAATAATCATCCCTGGTGCCTATTCCTCCACCTAGGAGATGGCCCGGCCATAGCCGTGCTTGAACCCCCTGCGGATATCTCGGTGAAGAGCCGACTCATAGTAGGGGAGGGCCACCTCCTTGAGGTCGACCCGGCAGGCCTCCGAGTGTTTATACTGCTCAAGTGCCTCCACCCCAACTGACCCCACCCTACTAGCGAGCTCGGCCTTCTCCCGTTCCGCCTCGGCCAACCTCCAACCTACCTCGGCCGTCTGTTTCTCCACCGTGGCCCGATCAGCCTCGACCTCTAACCGAAGGCGCCTGGCTTCCCCTGCCCGATCTAATAGCTCGACGCGCTCAGCCTCCCACTGGCCTTCTCGCTCGGCATAGGCCACACGCTCCTCCTCTAGAAGCTTGCTCTTCCTCTCGAGCAACTCGCGGTCCCAAGCCAACTGCTCGGTCAATGTCCGAGCTTCCGCCTAGTTCACCCTCGCCTGCTCTTTAAACAAGGAAAGTTCCCACCAAAGCGCATCATGATCCTCGGTGAGCCGAGCTATCTTCTCGTCGGACGAACCAAGGGTCTAGGCAAGGCTCGAGCGTTCCGACTCCGATCGAGCATAAGCTTCCGCCAGGGTGGCCCCCCAGTTGGGCCAGGATCAGGCTCCCCTCCATTACCAATTCAAGGGCCACCGCTGGAGAACGCTTCCTGTCCCCTCCTCGCACTATCTTTGTGGCTATGCCACAACACTTTTGGTACAGAGGGCCTCGGATGCCCAGCCTCTCGAGAGCAGCCAGAATAGGGGCTCCCCCTCCGAGCGACACCTCCTCAGGAGCCCCGCCGGCTGGCCCGGATTGAGCCGCTGCTTCGTCCGTCCCTTTAGCCCTCGTCAGTTGAGGCTGCGTCGCCTCTCCTCACGACCCCCCGGCTTCGGTCGACTCGGCCCTAACGTCTCCGCCCAAAATGCTTCATGCCCGGCTCGACGCACCAGTCTCGGCCACGCCTCTACAGTCGTCCGCTCCGACCTCAGCCCCCTCAGCTCCCGCAGAGGGGAGAGCCAGGCTAACACTGCCTCCAGCCATAGAGTTGGCCCTGGCCTCCTCGGCCCCCTCTTGTTTAGCGGATGGGAGAGCCGGCCTCCTAGGGTCAGCCCCGGTAAGTCCGATGGAGGGGAGAGCTGGGTCAGAGCCACCTTCGACGGCAGAGACAGCCCCAGCCTTCTTGGCCCGCTTCTTGGTCTTCACGGTGTCCCGCAACATCCTCTCTATGGGATCATTGTGCTTGGACCCCCGCTAACTGGAAGACCCCTCCTGAGCCACCCCCTTGCCTTTATCCCGGGCTTGGGAGCGCCCCTCAGGAGCTTGCGACTCTGCGACAGCCGTGTCGTCGCCAAGGTCGATCACCTCCCGCTCCATCGCAGGCTCCTCCTCCGCAGTCGACCGCCTCGTATCTGCGCAAAGGAAGATAGGGTCAGGGAAAGGAGATGGCTTCATCGCCCGCAATGAAGAATTGATCCCTGGCGCCCATACCTGCTGGCCACAACCGCTGGAGAAGGCTTCGCTCAATGTTCTCCGGGGTCACTAGCTCCTCCGTGGACCGGCGGTGTTTCAACAAGATCGCTGCATACTTCTCCACCTTCGGGGAGAACTGATCTGGCCTCGGAGGTAAGTTCGGGTGAAAGTTGGGGATCGCGGGACATCTCCAAGACTCCGCCACCGAACAAATTTTCACCTAGAAGAATTGAGTCTTCCACCCCTTGTGGGAAGAATCTTTCACGGCTAAGGAAACACAGCTCCTACTTTGTCTCGCCTGAACAAAGTAGAAGCACTTTCCCGCCAAGGAATGCTCCTTCAGCTCAAAGAAGTAATGAAAAAGGTCCAAGGAAAGAGGAACCCCACACTGGAGGCAGAGGATGTGAAGATATCTTCTGACGTTTGCTTCACCTGTAGTCCAAGAAAAAAGGTTAGTTCCCGTATTAGACTCATTTCAAATTCGCCCTACATTATCTGTGTAAACTCATCACATAAGGCATTATTAGTAGCTCCAAAGATTATATCATCAACATTCACTTGAACTACTAATATGTCTTTACCCGATTTTCTCGTGAAGAGTGTTTGGTCAACCGTACCTCTTTTGAACCCATTTTTAATTAAGAATGATGTGAGCCTTTCATACCACACCCTTGGTCCTTACTTTAACCCGTACAAGGCCTTCTGTAACTTGTACACATGTTGTGGATATTTTGGGTCTTCAAAACTTGGAGGTTGCTCTACAAAAATATCCTCTTTGATGTATCCATTAAGAAAAGTAGATTTAACATCCATCTGAAATAATTTGAAATTGAGTGAACAAGCATAGGACAAGAGAATTCAGACTGCTTCTAATCTAACAACTGGTGCAAATGACTCATCAAAATCAATACCCATCTCCTCGCTATACCCTTTGGCTACAAGTCTGACCTTGTTCCTAAAAACCAATCCCGTGTCATTTAGTTTATTTCTGAAAATCCAACGGCTTCCAATGACGGGATGACGTTTAGGACGCGACACAAGAGTCCACACCTCGTTTCTTTCGAACTGGTACAGCTCTTCATGCATAGCCTAGATCTAGGATTCATTTTGAAACGCTTCGTGGACATCTTTAGGCTCTTCTTGTGAGATTAAGGCTATCAAATCCTCTTCTTCCACTTGCCTTAGTGAGGATCTAGTTTACAGCGGAAGCATGTGGGCCCATAACCCACAGGTCCCAGGTTCGTGTCGTCATCCCGCATCAAATTGGTATCAGAGCTCAGTTGAGTCTAGGGTAGTCTTTGCAAAAAAAAAAAAAGTCTTGGTCATCTAGTCCTTGGTTTGCATTTCATCACAGTACCTGGTATATCAAAAGACGTTACTGGAAAGATAGGTTACACCTATTTGAAAGGTGGCCCCTTGCGTGAGGTTTCTACCTCCGCCATGTACCGTATGAGGGTTGAGTATAGGTTTGTATTCGAGTCTACATTTTAGCCCTTTTCACCATTTAGAGTCGTGTCTAGGTGCTTGCATTAGTTTTGCATTTAAAAAGAAAGGGTCTCTTGCACTTGTTCCATTGCATGCTCACTCTTAGGGGAATCAATTCCCATCTCTTTTGCAACTATGGCCAACCCATGCACCCCAAGTCCCAAGGCATTCTTCCTTGGTTAAATCTATACACACCCTTATGGATAGGATGCACAAGTTTGACCAAGACACACGGGAATATTTTTGTCATGCTGAGGGTAGGTTTAAAGCCATTGAAGATAGGATGGACGCTACTGACCGGTCTCTCCAAGGTCTGGTTAGACGAGTACCCACCCTAGGGAAAGCCCAGATCAGACCCGTCCAAGGCAACAAGTCTATGTCTGAGTACATTAGGGACTTTGATGCGTACCGGTTGGGATATGGAGTTGGAGAGAAGAGCACCACGACCGCATTATGCTTCCAGAGAGGTTTACAGCTTCACTACCTATTTGAATTGCTTTGTCGCGATGTGACCACTCTGGAGCATTCTTATCAGGTCACTCTAGAAGTTGAGCCTTTCGAGTCAAGGTTTGCTGCCCTTCGGTGAGCATCTACCTCTCAGCAGAGTGCTGAGCTAGTCAGACGGCCACATGAGTCCACGAGGTAGGATGCTCATGTCCCACGGCCTCACCCACCCCAGCCGGGGAACCCTTCCCGTAGAGCTCCTTTGCCACCTACTTCACCTTTTGATCTTTATTCGAAGCCACTTCATTTAGAGCCACCTCAGCAAGAGCTACCTATGTTTCTAACGGTAAAGCTAATCATCATCGAGCTACTACTTAGTTGGCTCAAGAAAGACTTGGTCCCACCTTGCTATCCATCCATGAACCTTACACTATTAGTAGTGCCCGTCAACTCATTCCATACCACCTTCTGGTCTTGTCACCATGTTGATATATTGGATGACCTTATTAAGGGATTAGACCGGCAGTTGCAGTTGATGCACTTATTAACCCTAGGCAACGACTGACCAAAAGGTCGTAGTTTCACCCATCCCATTTTGGGGTCTATTACCTCCATTTGCACCGTGGGTCATTGATGAGTGCTCATTTCTTTATGATAATTCACATCTCATACATCATTTCATATGCACATAATTAGCCAATTATGCATACTTTATAGTTAATCTCAACCTTGCACTCAGTCACTCCACTCCGGTGGAATTGACTGACCACCATACATTCATTTTTCGATGTTTTATAACCCTCAATTCTTGTAATGGCTGGAACTCTCCATCGGATATTCCTTCTATCAAACTAGGACCTCCATTACGAGAGCTCTGTCAGTCCCTGTGAGCCTGGGATTCCCACTAAGATGTCGAGTAGGTTGTACCTCAATATCCTGCACATGTTAACTCGATTGGATCACTTGTTTAGCACTGTCTGGAGTCACGGCCCACAGGAGACCGTTTGAGTCCCTACGCGGCCTGTATCTGACCGTTTAATTCCCTTGAGCTGCTCGTTGGAGACCGTTTATATACTGGCTAAGTGCCAGATCTAGCTGGTTGATTCTCCTTGACCTTTCTTCGACCTAGCCATGATTAAGTCGACCAAGAGCCTCTAGACTGACCTGAGAACTGTGGGCTGAACCCTGGTTTGATTCCACCATGCCCCGGGCGGCCTAGGAGCCCTATTAGGTTGATTACTCAAGCCTAGCTTGGCCCTTTTATTACACGGTTATGAGTGGACCATTTCACCCACTGAGAGGACCATTTATGGACCATTTTACTATTCTGAACGGCCCATCTCGGACAGTTCAAATCTTCACATAGCCCATGAAGGACCGTTTATTCTTGGCACTGAAGTGGGTTCCCCTTGGCCCAGTTCATCTCCCACGGTCCAGTATAAGACCGTTTATGTCATAAGCGGCCCTGGTGTGACTGTGTAATTCCTAGAGCTTGATTTTTCATGTTTTCTTGCGTGCTTCAGTGGCTGAGCCATTGATGGCTTGTGCTGTTAATCCTTGGATTGCTCTCAAACATTTTCCAGACCATAACTTCATGATTTCCTTCCTTTTTCTAGCCGAGTCCAGTAAATGTCTAGATATAACTTGGGATCTTGGATCCACCAAATCAATGCCAACGCATCATAAGGGCCCGATCTGGTCCTGGGAGGAGCGCCCGAAAAGTACTAGTGTCCCGGGGAGTTGTAATGACATGGTGAGGCATTACACTGAGTGCATGACTAGCGTGATGTCTACGACATTTCATCCACATGAATCATTTCGTTCTTCTTCTCTAGAGTTACAAGTTCTTGAATTCCTGCATGGAATGATCTACTTGATGTGCTGGTTATATGCTTGATCGGCCAATTCCTAGTTATGACTATAACTCTATTTTTTTTCTTGGTTAAGTACTTTATTGTTGTTATTCTTTTATCGCATAACATTAATGTAATTGGTTAATTACTTAAACATTGTCTGCTATTACCTACTGAGCATTCGCTCACCGAGTTATTTTCCCCCCTTTCAGGTAGCTCAGCTGATGACTCTTAAACCGATGGGGATGGGCAGGAGTGATGACCGTGGAGCGAACTAGCTAGAAGGCCTCGTGGAGTTGTCTCTATATAGTTTGAGTTTGGGAGATGTAGTTTTGTCCAAGAGTTGTAATTTCAATTATGTGGTCGTTATGTAGTTGCTTTGAGTTAGTGGATATTTGAAACTTTTGGTTCTTTGTTTAAATGGTGGATGTGAAACTTATTATGTTTAATAGTTGGAATAAATGATTATCTTTGGGAGTTATTCTTCTTGTTGCCATGACATTGTGTTGGAGTTATATAATTGTTAACCCAAGACACAACATGTCTGAAAATCAACATATTTTAACTCTTTCTACTGCCGCGTTCTAATATTCCACGTCGGGACGTGACAGGGGTTCAACAGTCTCCCCCTTTTTGATGTTGACAAAATACTATGTGCATCAAAACAAAGAGGTATTAACCAAAAAATTCAACATTGTCATCCTTTGCTTTTGAATCAATGAAAGAGAAGTATTCATTCCATTCCTAAGAAAGTTTTCACAAGATAGCATCATTGTACTCATTCAAACACAAGATAGCATTGATATGACTCATTCAAGCAGTGTAGATTGGACATTGGCATCACAAAATTTGCCGACCATCATAATGTTAATTCGTTTCACAATAAAACAACAAAGGACACACTGACTAACAGATAGAAGACCAATACTATACTATGCATGCCATGCCATGCCTTGCGGACCGTCATTCTACTTGATGTTCACTCAGGCATATGGCACACAAGCATGCAACACACACACATAACTAACATTGACAGGATAACATAACATAGATAACATAACCATTTCTCCCCATTTGGCATCATCAAAAAGAAGAAGGGGGGGAAATAGGGATAAGCAAAAGTACTACATGCTGGACAAAACTGAAACCAATCTCCTAAGATGGATCAAGAGGGTGATGGAGGACGGTGAAGGAGATCCGTTATACCATCGAGTTGACTGGATTGAACACCCAAGGCTGAGTGGAGTGAATTAATGGAATCTGCCAGAACATCAAATTTCTCGAGATAGGTGTTATGGTACAGTTTCAACTCAAAAATATCCTTAGTAAGACCAGCCACCGTCTCCTTGACCTGACTGAGTTCACCTCCTAAGGTATCAATCTTCGAGTGCATCGACGTGACATTCATAGAAGCAGACTGAGTACCAACATGTTCTTCTTGTCCATTGTCGCCACTATCATCAAACCCAATTGTAGGAGCTTTCCCTTTTTTAGACTTAAGAGTGCGGACTAGACCGTCGCGTTGGAGTTCATAACCCATGTTGCTGCAGATAGAAGGAATGGTGTAAATATTGACATCTCAGATAGTCTGACTCACCTCCTTACTTAAGTTAATATGAAGATATTGAAAAATAGGGGTCAGTGCTGCAGCATAAGGAAGATTTCTATTCTTTAACTTCCGACAGTTGGTGATATATTTCAACATAACAACAGGAAAATTAATTGGAATACCACTCAAGATGTAGACAAAAAGGAATCATTGTCGATGTGTAACTTGTTCTCCTCCTCTAGAGCGTGGGAGAAGGATTGTAGTCATCATGTGATGTAAAATCCTTTGCATTAGGGGAAAGTTGTTTGCATTCAATTTACTTGTGGATCTATCACCCATTTCTTCACTTGTCATTGCTTCATATGCCTCATCTTCATCAAACATAGCCTCTTCATAACGACAACCACAATCATATGGCATTTGAAGTGCTTCTCCAAGTAGTTGTACGGTGAGAGGAATAGCCTGACCATTGATTTCAGAGAGAAGATCTTCATTTTTCACCACCATGTTACCATAAAATTGATGCACAATAGAATGATATACTTTTCGATGATCAGACATAAAAGACATCAAATTTGGTTGTTTGCTAAGTAGTTGAACCAACTCAGGCAAAGTAGTTTCAAGACTATTAAAATCCACAGCTCTGGGGCGGAGTACCTTCCTTTCAACAAGCATGAGATTTTCAGAGGCAGATTTCTTCTTCTGAGCATGGATTTGCTTGTCTTTGCACTAGAGTTCCTTCAGCATATGTGCTTCTTCCCTCTCCTTCAAAGACCACTTCTTAGGTTCCATGTGGACACACCTCAGATCTAAACCCATCGGAAGGTGAATCTCTTGCGTCTATTCAATAGATGGAAGCCTACCTTGGAGACTTCCATTCTCCACAAGCCACACACTGACACCAGAGAAGAGGAAGGGCTTGAACAATAAGCGCCTTGGGTGCTCGGAGAAGAACGGGGGCCGCGGGTGCCGCAGGATGTCCGCATCGAAGGGTGGACAGTGTGAGGATGACAAGGAGATGTCTAGGGCTGAAAGAGGGCGGCACGGGGTCTTAAGGGATGCACGAGATGTTTTAAGGAGGCTGGGGCCGAATGGGTGCGAACGGATGCGAACCCCAACGGTCCAGTTCATGAACGCAGTTGCGATCGAAAAGTGTTGACTCTTTGAGTCAACACTTTTTCTCACCCTTTTTGTCCCGCGAAGCAACAGCAGAGACAGGAACAGATGTTGACTCTGTGAGTTGACTCTGCCCTGTAACATGACATTCTCAAGCTGAATTAAAAGAAATGAAGGCCAAGGCTTAAGTCATGAATCCCCATTGATTTGGATTAAGATTGATGAGTGTATGGGTTAATCAAATGGGGTTTTGATTGAAGATATAAGGGGTCTCATTCATCCGATTATTTCATCCAACTTAACCAACTTGTAGACCTTCATCCAATTTCTCCAGCAGAGTACATTATTTAGCAAGAGATGTATAGACATAGAAGCACAAGGGAGGGCTCATAATACTAAATAGAGATTCATGCATCACACATGGTTGTGATTTCATTCAAGCACAATTTCATGCATTTCAAGCATTATTATGCAAATGCATGTCAAAGGATATATCTAATGCAAAATCGGATTGGTGGTACGTGGTGGAGTCAAACACTCAACACATGGTGAGGGCCTCCATATGGACTTGTCCATTCTTCAGCATGACACCATTTGATATACCATACAACCAAAAGCTCATGACTAAATGCATATTAACAAAAGGAGGTTTATGCATGACTATTGACATTAAGATGCTAACTCATGACAATGAACTCTAAGTTATGCACAAGGAAGGATAAATTTATTATGCATGCAACCGATTGACACTCCGCCCTCAACCCTACAAACTCCCAACTCTCTTCTGAAAGATGTGAACTTATCTTCATTTAGAGGCTTAGTGAAGATGTCAGCAATTTGACTATTCATTTCAACATATTTTATTTCGACATCACCTCTACTAACATGGTCCCTCAAAAAATGGTGCCTAATCTTAATATGTTTTGTTCGAGAATGATGCACAAGATTTTTTGATAGATTAATTGCAGATGTGTTATCACACATTATTGTAGTGTTTATTAGTTCAATGCCAAAATCAACCATTTATTGTTGGATCCAAAGCACTTGGGCAACACAACTACCTACGGCCACATATTCGGCCTCGACAGTTGATAATGCCACTGAACTCTGTTTCTTGGAGGCCCATGAGACGATGCAACCTCCATGGAAATGACAATACTCGCTTGTGCTTTTACGATCCAATTTACAACTCGCATAGTCAGCATACGACATGAACCCTCTATATACAGAAGGATGTTTCTTCTCAAAAAGAACATCATTTGTTTATTTTCCCTACATGAAAAATTCCGTGGTCTCACAGACTGGCACGCCCGGTGGGACCTTTCCCGCCTTTCCTCTTTCTGTCAAAGAAGCTAGGCCCTCGGCCCCAGCAACTGGCCGGGTTAGTCCTGTCAACAAGACCACCATCGGGGGTGTCAGGCCCTCAACCTCAGCAATCGATCGGGTCCGCCTGGCCGTCTCTTCGCAGACCTTGGGTGTCAGGCCCTCTGTCCCAGCAACTGGCCGAGTTCGCTCGGCTCTCATGACAACGGCCAAAGATGTCAGGCCTTCTGCCCCAGTAACTAGCCGAGTCTTCTCAATCAATCAAGTCACTGCAGACATCGCTCCTGCTAAACGGAGGCAGCACCGTCGCCGCAACGGCACCAGTTCCACCGCAGCAACCCTCAGAGGTCTAGCTCCTGTTCAACGGGGGCAGCGTTGCCGCCATAATGACGTCGCCCCTACGGTGGATGTCACCAAGGTTGCTCCTACTCGACGGGGGCAACGTCGTAGTCGCCAGGGCATAAAGCCTGCGGCAACTACATCCCGCTCCGGCAAGACTATAATTGTCGGAGACCTCTGCATTCGGCTCGATGGAGGCGAGTTGATTCTACCTCAGGATCGACATGTCCCGACCATCACCTTCAATCTCTTTGAGCTCCTCCGACAAGTTCGAGAGGACAGAGCGAAGATGAAGAAGCCCACCGTACCGGCGGTAACTCAGGGTCCCTCGAAGAGGCCTAAGCCACGAGCTCCCCGATCAAGGACAGGGGGCAACCCAGTGGAGGAGCGCCAGCTCCAATTGAAGAAAATTTGGGTTCACCGAAGAGGAGGCCCGAATTATAAGGCGCACAAGGACGGAGGCGCCTTTCCGCTTGTCGGAGGTGCAACAAATGCGGAGCCCGACAAGCGTTGACGCCTCGGCACCCCCGGGGCCGATATCTCAGCCCCCACATGGGCCAAAGTGCCACGGAGCTGGCAAGAACGTGCGGCCACCTCTCCGTGGGTCAATTCAATGCACACGAACGAGGATTGCTCTATCCAGGCTTCCACGTCCCGAGTATCTGTTTTGACAGAATTGGGATGCCACCCAAGCCTGATAGGCAACCACCCAGGAAGAAGCGGATGGTTCAGATGACAAATGATTCTGTCAAAGTGTTCACCTGCTACACCACCTCCGGCGACAAGCAGCCAGAGGACACCTCGGGGGAGCTCAACTAGCCTCTTGAATATTTGAGGAGGTCGAGGCCCGTGTCCCGGATCTTGGCACAAACACAGCAAGCGCCGGCTTCTGTTACGTCTCAGCCTGAGCTGGCGGGGCAAGAAGAGCACCAAGAGGACGTCCATAGTGTTGATGGGGGCAGCCACCCTCGGCACGAGGAAGATCTGGGGGAAGAGACACATACTCCCGTGTTGGAATAACTCCGGCGCGAGAACCAAGAACTTAAGAATCTCTTGCAAGCGCTATTACACGAAAAAGAGGTTCTTGTCCCACCTCAGGTGGCACCCACTAGAGTGGAACAGCAACCTTCTCTCAGTCCAATTGCGGCCAATGCCTCTGTCACCACGGCAAAATTGCCATTGGCGGTGGACTTTAAAATTCTACAGCATGAAGCCAATGCACGGTCATCAGCAACTCTTGCTGCAAAGAGCCTCGTGGCGCAGAAGCAGATGATCGAGCGCATCGTGGAGGCGAAGTTTGCCCAACATGGTGAGGGTGTGGCCACCATTGATTTATACAGTGTGTCTTATCCCCTCTACCATCAATTCAAGAAGCTTCCGCTTGATTGCCTGAAGGCCCCGAAACTACAGAAGTTTAACGGGCAAGGCTCTCCACATGAGCACCTGGGCTATTACATGACGGCCATGGGCGAATTGGCGCTGGAAGAGGCATATCTGTTGCGGTACTTCGCCACGTCATTGGCAGGCACCACCTTCCAGTGGTACTCCAGACTGAAGCCCAACTCAGTAGCCGATTGGGCCGACATGCAAAAGAAGTTCGTCGACCGCTTCCAGATGGTCGAACGCAAAATATCCATGGCGGAGCTCTGTTCCCTCTGGCAGAAGAAAGGTGAAACAGCGTTGGACTTCATCAAGCGATGAAGGGACATCAACATGCGCTGCGATAACCCTCCGACGCCCGAAGACGCGATCACCATCCGCCGCAGCGGTCTGTCGGCGGAAGTTAGTGAAAAACTCTTGGGCTCCGTCCAAATAACAACAACTTTGATGAAGAGCTTAGACACTAAATCAGACGTCTGCCTAGAGGTCAATGGCAGTTCTCAAATAAGTTTTCTACAGATCTGAGGTTTTAGGTACAGTCTAACAGCAAGTTAAAAAATAGTTAAAGGTAAGATCCGGGCAGATCCAGTCACCCTCCCTAGTCCTAGATTGAAGGACTTAGAGAGATCTTTCCAACGGGCCCAGTTTCGCATTGATCAGATATCGGGATTGGTCGCAGCGGCCGATCTCGCCAGAGCGCGCGCCTGAAAACTGAAGCAGCCAGTCCGTGAGCAGCCACCCCGAAGCTTGCCGATCGGAGTCGATTGGCCTCCGAATGACGTTCCAGCACGTCCGCCGTCCAGGGAGGCTCCCCACCAGGGGTCCCCATCACAGCGAGCCCCACCCCGCTAGAGTCGGAGGATAGAGTGGCTCATGGGCCCCACGGCCCCATTGATCACACTGTCCGAATAGCACCAAAATGTGGGTTCGGCACCGACGGAGGCGACCTCAAGATGCTACCCGTCAACCTGATCCGCGTGATTCTCGGGCCCCACTTGTGACCTTTTACCTCCCTGCGTTGAGTGGGTCAAACATTTGTACTGCTATAAAATTGTTTAACCGGGAGTCCATAAATCGATCAGGGTTGTCTTCGCCACGCTGGGTGCGTGGAGGTAATAGTCTAGACTTCTCAGTGTTACTTTGCTTAGCTAGTATACGGTCTTATGCCGCTACGAGAGTGTAGGATACTGGCCCGTGTGTCCATGTCACCGCTGTGAGTAAGAGAGTGACCCACCCTGTGACTCGACCCGAGTCTGGAAGTTGAGTCGGACTACCCTTGAACTCTGCCAGTTCCTCAACCGTGCACGATCCACGTTTCCTTCGCTAAAGGGACAACGAGTGAGCTTGCATTCTGTTAGTGACATATAGCCCTAGGATATCTTAGTGTCGGGCCTCAAGCCCCTCATATCGGCACGTTGCTGGTCGTGTCCGCATGTAGAGTCCGAGGTCCGCATCATATAGAGTCGGTCTCCCGTGTCCGTCCCGCATCAGGTTTATTCATCAGCAGGGAGGTAATGCCAACGCAAGGAAGGAATTTCTTTGCATCGATTTAGACATATGGTCCGTAATGTCGGTATTGTGTAAAGGTCAGCTAGGGCACAAAGCCTTGCACCGAAAAAGTAATTTATTCGTTAGCAAGAAGATAATGCTAACGCAAAGGAAGAGTTCTCGCCGATTCAGACGTAAGGTCCATAATGGCGATATTATTTAAAAGTCGGCTAGGACACGAAGTCTTACACTGAGACAGTGGTTTATTCGTTAGCAAGAAAGGAATGCTAATGCAAAGGAAGAGTTTTCACCGATTTGGACGTAAGGCCCGTAATGGCGATATGATATAGAGTGGCAATGTAGTCGGACTATGCGGGGCTCTCAAGGGATCCCAGAATTAGTGTATACCAGGGATGCTTCTGGAATTATGGACCAATGGTCCTGAAATTAGTCTGAGTTGGCTGGATATTTTTAGAGAGCTCAGCCAGGGCGAAATGTCACTAGGCCAAGGTGAACTTCGGTCATTCTGTGGATGTCAGCGGGGCAGTATAGTACAGCTTCAGATGTTTCCCACTAAGAGGGGAAAACTGGACTACTCCTTTATGATCTACAAGGATGTAGGCACTACCTTCATAACCACGGCAGATGATATACGGTCTAACCTAGTTTTCAACCAACTTTCCCTTGGGGTTGGAGGTCATCACTTCGCTTCTTTTGACCATGCGTAGGCCACCTTTCTTGAATTCTCGTCCATTGACCAGCTTGTTGAAAGCACGGGCCATGCAAGCTTGGTATACTTGAATATTCTGTTGCGCTCGGAGATGCCTTCCTTCGAGCTCGGTGAGCTCTTCCAGTCTTCTCTCTATGTTGGTTTGTTCGCTACTAGCCAGCCCATGCTGAATGGCAACCCGTAGCGATGGAACCTTCAATTCAATTAGCACTACCGCCTCTGACCCATGTACAAGGGAGAATGGTGAGCAGCCAGTTAGGGTTTTATAGACTATACGATAAGCCCAAAGTGCTTCGTACATCCTTTCTTCCTAGTGTTTTTATTGGATTTAACCGTCTTCGCTAGCAAAGTGCAGAGCGTCTTGTTGAAGGCTTCTGCAAGCCCATTGGCTTGGGGGTTATAGGGGGATGATGTCCTCTAGTCAATCTTGTATTTATCAACCAGTCGATAAACCTTCTCGTTCCTGAAATGATGAAGCCAGCACCGTAGGTCAAACTCCCTCCAGTGGTGAAGGATGAATACCAAAAGACCTTGAGGGACCTCTGTCGCATTGGGAGTGACCGTCTGGAGCTTATCAATTACCTGCTTCCCGTGGAGGAAGAAGGCACCCCTGCGCAGAGCTGGCGTCTAGAGAGGGACCCGATATGCCCGTACCGAACATTCATGAGAAGGGAGGAGCGAAAAGTCGAGAATTACAGAGATACCGCATGGCTGTACGTCCTCCTCTGAGTACATGGGCTAAGGATCGATGACTCCACGGCCGCGATCCTGGACAAGCATCTGCATGTCTCATATTATTATGCTGACGGGTGGGGCATGGACCACTTTAATCTTTTCTGCCACCTAGCCTTCAAGAAACACACGGACCTGGCCATCCTCGTTGATCATTGTCAGAAGATCGGGGATGTATGCTGGCTGTTTTGAGAAGTGGCACGCCGGCCCTCCTTAAGCTACTGGTCGATAACACTTCGGCTGTATACTGGCCCCCATGCTATGTGATGTTTTCTCTTTCTTTGATTCTTTTCATTGTTGGGACCTTCTCAGAACGGCAGACGCTAACCAGATTTCCATCCTTTCTTCTTATTTCTTCTCTGCTTCCCTACAGATCACCCTGACAATGCCCAAATAGCGACGTACCGGAATCTCCTGTGGTTCGTCCAAAAGCCCGCATCTTTTAAGGCGGCACCACTGGCTCCGACTACGACTCCCTTCCCCAAGGCCGCGAAGAGGTCTCGGGCTAGATCGCATGTGAAGAAAGCATTGGATGCCGCCAAGGTGGCTGGACATCGGGAGGCAAAGTAGAGGAAGACGGAGGCTGCTAAGGCTCTGACTACTATCCCTCCGGTGCCTTTAGTGCCATCCTTCGAGGAGTTTGCTGTCGTCCCGTCCGAACTCATCCAGCCCACAGGTTAGACATCTTGACCATTGATGCCCTCCCCTTTCAGACCTGCCTACATCTCGGGCCGAGGTTCTCACACATTCGTGCTTATTCTTCTTCTCCAGCTGCCGCGGGGGAGCCAGCAGTCGTGTCCATTCCCGACGTGGGTAAGGTCGTAGCTGTAGTAGAGCTGGTTCCTCCTCCACCTCCAGCGCCCAAAGCCAAGGAGAAGCCCCAGGCAAAGTCACCGGTGAAGAGGGCATTGGTTGCTGCCAAGGTGGCCATGCAGCAACAGGCAAAGCAAAGGTGGATGGAGGCTGCTACCCCTAGGACCATCCCTCCGGCACCTCTGATTCTGACTTTTGAGGAATTCGCTGTGGTCCATGCCGATCCCATCTAAACAGCAGGTTAGACCGTCTAGCCACTAGAGCTCTTTGTCATTTACTTGCACCCTGAGCGAGGCCCTTTGTCGATAACTCTTTATTTTAGCCCCCACAGAGGAGCCGGCACCTGCCCCCACCCTTGGCGCGGGCGAAGCTGCAGTCCCTGGGGTAGCACCATCCATCGAGCAGACTGCCCATGAACCACCTCCGATTGTGGAGGTTACAAGGGGTAATTCTCTTCACCGACGCGGTTATTCTTTTCACCCCTCATGGGCCCGTATGCTTTTATCTAACCTGGACTGCTCTTCATTTGGCAGGTCCTATCGTAGTCATGCCCGAGTGGGTGTTGGCCAGAGAAATCCCCCTGGTGGTGAAGACATATGCGAGGAAGAGGCCGAAGTCTGGAGGGTCACCGTCGTCAAGCCCGCACAGGGGTATGCCGGTTGTTGACCTCGAGGCGAAAGCTTCCTCGCCAGTGAGGGAAGAACCTAGCCCGACCAAATCTTCGTCAGGCGAGAAGGTAGACTACGACTACTCTTCTGTAGAGTTGGTGTCAGGCGAGGGCATATCTGAAGAGTCCGGACCTCCTGAGCTGGTCCTGAAGACTCCTCTACTGGCCGACTCTTTGAGCTTGGTGGAGAAGATCGCTGTAAGTGTGCGTTTATTCATGGGGGCATCTGCTGATTTTATCATTATTCTTTGTCAACATTCAGGAATAAACCCCGCTAGAGGACACGGAGGTGCCTACTCTGGACACATCGGTGAGGCGACCGAAAGGAGTCGACGTAGGCTTGGACAAGCTGGCGTCCTTGTTCAAGGTCCTACGACAGGAGGCGGCCGCAGAGACCTCCATTGTCCCCGTACCGAAGGTCGGGGTGCCGCCAAAGGTGAGGACAGAAACGATTGTAAGTCTCGGCTCCCCTTCTTGAATCTTCCTTAGGGATGCTGATTCGTCTTTGATTTAAATAGGGCGAAGCATGTCATCAACGGGCCCCTTTGGCAGCGGTGCCGGGCCAGCAATCATGCAAGCTGTATTTCCCTTCTCGGGCTAACTTGGTGGTGTCTTTAATGTTCCCGGCTAGAGAGGACCTTTTACAAAATGCTGGCGGTAATCCCTGGTGAGCGGTCCTGAGTCACCCAAAATTGACAATGCGGATTCTCGGTAGTCGAGACCCCTTCTACTCATCTTCTTTCCTTTGGGGTCTGGTTTGGTCCTCCCCTAGAGTTGTGCACCGAGGCCTCTCCACAGTTGGTAGCCCAATTTCAATATAATAGACCATCCTTTAGAATCTCTGATCTTGGGCTTTCCCTTGATATTGATTGGTGCAGTGGCGGGCTTGCGTGGCCCATAAGCCCAAGGAAAGTCCAAATCTAACACTGAGATAACTGGCCGATTGCTGGGCCATAGAGTTGGCAGAATCTTCTCCGAGATGGCTTTGATTGACTGGACCGTAGATATACTTTTCACCTTAACCACCCTCCCTTGAAAAGGGAATTTGAGGCACTAATGAGCAGTGGATGGTACAGCGTTGAGATTATCAATCCACGGATGACCCAAAATAGCTTTGAACATAAGGTCAATGTCCAGTACATAGAATTTCACGTGCATGGTGAGAGGCCTGAGCTTAGCCTGAATGGTTACTACCCCATGGCATGCTCTTCTAAATTATCGTATGCTGCTATAGTAGTCAGGGTTGGCCATAATAGTTCTTCTGATAAGTTGCAAGCCCTAAGAGTGCTGAGCGGGCAGATATTAATAGATGCCCCTGTATCAACTAAAGCCGCATCTATGCTTACTTTGTTCAAAACAATGGAAATGTAAAGCGGCATCTGCCGAGCTTCTGGAGGTGCTAGCTCGACATCGGAGAAAGTAATTGCTGGTCCTGTTGAAATAGCTGCCAAGGATGTTGGCAGACTGTCTACAGTCATGTCTTCACTAGCCATCACCTTTTGAAGAAAATTGCGCAGTGCATCCTGGTGAAGTGTGGACCTCTTGATTAATTCCAAAATAGATATTTTGGTGGGCACCCTATCCAAGTGATGAAGAAGATCATATTGGGTGCCCGGTAATGGTTTGGCCTCTTCCTGATTAGCAACCGGTTGGGAAGACTGGGGATTGGGTGTAGGTGCACAGTGGAAGTATAATTTCTATGAAACAAGCGCCTGCTCCATAGGGCAAGGTTTTGTGCTGACATGGCGTCAGGTGACAGCTTAATGGGCTTGGCAGGATGGATGAATGACGTGGTAGAGGGTGCGGTGGAGATGATAGGAGTGGAGGTAGAGGTAATGGGTTGCGGAGGGAGGATGACAGGCGAAGGGTTGGGGGGAGGCGTAGTGATGATGGGCACGGGTGCTGGTGGAGGCGTGAAGGCAGATGGAGGAAAGATGATGGGCGAGGGGTTGGATGAAGGCGTGGTGAAGATGGCGGAGGTAATGAGCGGAGGGCGAGATGGCAGGACGAGTGCGGGCGCTGGTGATGGAGTAGAGGTAGGTGGGGTAACGGTGGTAGTTGGTGGTAAGATGAGTGGTCGGGCGAGTGGCAGAAGGGTTTGATGGCTAGGCACAAAAATGACAGAAGTAGGGGGTGACAAAGGGTGGCGGTGGTTATGGTGGAGGGCCATGAATTGTTGGATAGAACTATCATCATCATAGGACCACCCGACATCGGGAACCGGGGTTGGACTAGATTAACCTGAGCCGGCGATGGTGGCTGAGGATGTGGAGCGGGAGGATGATTGGGCATGGGATTTAATGAATCCTCAAGTCTTGAACCGGCTGCTATTGTTGCGGTGGCTGCGGTGGTGGCAGCAATGCTTGTTGCTGTTGCATTTGCTGCCTCGGTGCTTGCATTCTCTGCTCTTTAATTTCCATGATGGACTTATGCATCTCGGCCCAATCTATCTGGTGTCCTTCATGTAGATCGTAAACCATGTCTCTAAACTGAAAACATCCTTCAATCGTATGCCCAGGCTGCCTGTGGAATATACAATACTTTGACTGATCAATGGTCGAGTTCCAGGTGTGATGGGAATCAACACCGGGCACTAACTTTTATTTTTTGTATTTGTGCCTTTTTATTTATTTCTATATCCTTGGAAAAATATATGTGCAATTGTAAGGCTTTATAAGCCAATGTGTCATTCCCTAGGATCCTTGGGGTTTTTGTGCAAAATGTCAGTAGGTCCAGCAAGGGGGCCCTCAATCCTTTCCCATTGGACCACCTAAGTCCTAGGGGCTCGGGGACAACCAAGTCACGCACCCGACATCTCGATTCCACGATCGAGAGACTACCAGACACGAACCATCCTAGCCATGCTACCAGGAAAATGACACGATGCCTTGGTCGTAGAATCCTGCCCTCACAGCAGGGCCAGAGTCGAAATCACACGGTCTAAAAACACAATCACGACTTCACCGTCGTGAACTCTACACCATCTAGGGAAAACTCTCGATGACGCTCACCGAAAATCCCAGACCTCGTCTACAGGAACGCTCCAGAAAATAACACCCGAAACCCCGTCTCGCAGATGAGAAATAGAAACTCGGGATACGACAACTCACGTCACGTGACGGGAGAACCACCCACTAGAAGAATGACCAGATGCGTCCCCTGACGTCTTACACCGCGTCACAAGTGTCTAGCTACAACACCTCGGGCATGAGACTCAGACACACACAGTAACCAGAAGTACCACAAATAAGAACTAGCTGAGGTCACGCTCGTCAGCACGGGTCCGAACCCTCACCCTCGTGTGCACACTCAGACCATACGCCCTAGGCCTATCCTCTAGCTGGTATTTCCCCCTAAGCCCGGACTCAGCTGTACGTGGGGGCCCTACGGTAACCAACCTACTCACCGTCTAACTCGGGTATGTCACTCCACCACTCCCGGGTGGGTCAGCACGTGCGTGCCGTAAGAAGGCTGCGACTAGTGGAGGGTCACTGACGTGAATATAGAAAACCACACACGCACCCATCGCGAGTAACGCAAAGTAACAGGTGGCTCGAGGCCACCAAACTCTGGACAGCTCACTAGACCTATTAACCCAACGGTCCTTGAGTCACGAGACTCGGGGTCAAGACCGTTGAACGCGACGGCACAACACTGTCAATCTAGTCTAGTCCCTAGGTCTGAAACTACGGTAACATGGAACCCACAGACATGAAACCTCTGGGGTGTCCGGGACACTTACGAGAGTGAAAGTCGACCACTGGGTCACAACCGGGTTGACCGGAGCCCAACACGACACTCAACGGTCACGGGACAGCCCACTAAAGTAAACTAATAACACACGGGGATGAGCAGCTCTGGGCTGACCGCACAAGGGCATGTGTGGTCAGGGAGAGCCCGCTCAAAGGGGGAATGGACAGTCAAGGGCACGACTGCCCAATCATGAACGGTCCAGGATTGGGCCGCTCAAGTGTCAAAACCAGAGGGGGATAGGCGGTCAAGGCAGGACCGCCCAAGGGGATGTGCGGTCAAGCCCTGGGTGGCACAAGCCCACGAACCCAAAATAGTTCCTGGTCAAAATGGTCTTGACCGGATCGCTAAACGGAACCAACTTACAACAGTGTCGGTCAAAACGGTCTTGACTAGACCGCTCAACACGATCGGCACCCCACTGTTGACCAAGGGTCAACTGGGATATGTGACCAGGACTTGGCCACATGTCCCAATGGAAAGACAGGCAGCTAGAGACCGGTCGCCCAAGGGGGAATAGGCGGTCCCTTCCAGGCCGCACAACCTATGTGCGGTCTATCGTGCGACCGCACAAGCCCCAAGACTCGCGAGGATGAACGGCCCATGGCTGGCCGCCCATGGGGATGGATGGCACCTGGTTTGACCGTCCATCCTCACGGTGAACCACCCGTGAGGTTGGCCCGATCTTGGCCTTCCCACGCCCCATTCATGCCGAAACAAAGGGGATACAGTCATGGGCACACATACAATCACATGGACTCCGACTGGAGTCAAAACGGCGCACGAATCGCAAGAAACGGGCGATTCTAACGAAATCATCCAAAAGGGGTCACTGGACTTCCCGGGCTCGCCACGGTCAAACGGGACAGCCAATCGACGCGAAACTGGTATCAATGGAACGCTGACGTTCCCAAGAGTCCATTGACTCCAACCGATCACAGAACCGTCGCCATTTTTCGCCAAAGCCTACGAACCTCGAAAAACTACAATGGATCAGAAGTCACTCGTTCTTGCACCGTAAAGCGCAAAACTGTGGAAAAATGAAGTACACACACTAGGGAACCGTCTCCCTACCTTCACCGAAGATCTCGCACGCCGAAGTGACTAAACCACGCCGAAAACCACCCAGAATACGAACGACGTCTTCTCAGAATCCATCGAGGGATCGCTCCACGCCACACTCAAACTGCCGCTCCATCCCACGTTCTGATCTCCCCAACGCGTCCACCCTTCAAGCTACTGTCCACCAGTTCGTAATCCAATAGACCTGAAGATTGCAGAGGGAGCAGCATCATCTTTATGGTTTTGTTGGCATTTTCGACTAGCCCGTTGGCCTGGGGATGGGCTACCGAAGTGAAGTGGTTGCGAATATGTAGGTCGACACATTTGTTCTTAAAATAATGAGAATCAAATTACCGACTATTATCGCTCACAATCACTCGGGAGATACCAAAATGACAAATGATCAACTTCCAATCAAAACTCCATACGACCGACTCAGTGATCCTGGCGGTGGCTTTGGCTTCGATCTACTTGGTAAAATAGTCGATGGCGACGATGACGAACTTCTTTTGGGCCCGAGCTGTAGGAAATGGCCCCAGGATGTCAATCCCCCACCAGGCGAAGGGATATGGCTCGGCATGGGTGACGAGCTCTAAGACAGGCTGATGGACCAGGTGGTCGAAACGTTGGCGTCAGTCACACTTTTGAACATAGGCTAAGCAGTCACGCTGGAGAGTGGGCCACCAGTAGCCTTGCCGCAGTAAGATCCTGACGAGCGATCTTCCTCCTTGATGCACACCGTAAATACCATCATGGACCTCTTGAATTACTCGACTGGCTTCATCAGTATCGAGGAATTTGAGGAGGGGACAGAAAAAAGACCTTCGGTACAAGGCTCCATCCAAGATGACGAAATGCTGAGCTTGATACTTCAGTCTCCGAGCTTCTTGTGGGTCGGGGGGCTCCTGAGAATCTCGGAGCTAGGATATATAAGAGGTCTGCCAGTTGCTCGGTAGTGCCTGGTGGATGGTCATGAGCTCTGCTTCTATGCTCGATCGTTCTAGCTCTTCGAGGAAGACTGATTGTGTACATTCTGGCCCAATGGAGGAGGCCCGTCGAGAGAGGGCGTCTGCCCTGGAGTTCTCCTCCTGAGCTATCCGGACGACCTAAAAACTCTCGAATAGTGGGGCTATTCCTCTTACCAGTTGAAGGTATTTGATCATCGGTGCTTCCAGAGCTTCATAGTCACTGTTGACTTGGCTGGCGACCAGCTGGGAGTCAGTGTGGATCCTGACTCGTTTGGCCCCCAATCGTCGTGCCATCTTGGCCCCTGAGATGAGGGCCTCATACTCGGAGACATTGTTGGATGCCTGGAAGTTGAACTTCAAGGTGTACTACAACTCTGCTCCTTCTGGAGACTTGAGGAGGACGCCAGTGCCGCTATCGGCCGAGTTGGAGGACCCATCAACAAAAAGGTCCCAGATGGGCTCGGGTGTCGGCTGAGGGGCCTCCCCAGTTGGAATGATGCTCTCCACGATGAAGTCCGCGAGTGCTTGTCCCTTGATGGCCGAACGGGGGCGATAAGAGATGTTGTACGCCCCAAGCATTATGGCCCACTTGACGAGGCGACCCGCGACTTCAGGGTGAGCTAGGATCTTCTTTAGGGGCTCGTTGGTCAGCATGACGATGGAGTGCCCCTGGAAGTAAGGCCAGAGGCACTTGGACGAGGTCACTAATGCTAGCACGAGTTTCTTGGTTGTAGGGTACCTTCTTTCGGCCTCGTTGGGCACCTTGCTAGTGTAGTATACCGACCTCTGCACTCCTGCGTCATCTTGGACCAGGACTGAGCTCACTATTGATGGAGTTGATGAGAGGTACAGGTATAGTTCTTCGCCTGAGGTTGGCTTTGATAGCACCGGGGGCGAAGCCAGGAACTCTTTTAACTCTGTAAAAGCCTTCTAACATTCCTCGTCCCAAGCGAACGTAGCAAATGCCAATTTGGCCCCCCTCAACAATTTGAAGAAGGGTAGGCATCGTTCGGCTGCTCAGGACAAGAAACGGTTGAGGGCAATGATGCACCTTGTCAAGTGCTGGACATCTTTGACACACGTGGGTGGCTTCATGTTCAGGATGGCCTGAACCTTGTCGGGGTTGGCCTCGATCCCACATTGTGTCACCAGGAAGCCCAGTAACTTCCCGGATCAAACTCCAAAGGCACATTTCACTGGATTAAGCTTCATGTTGTACCTGAGGAGGGTGTTGAAGGTTTCGGCTAGGTCGGTGAAGTGGTCTTCAGCCTTGGGCATCTTGATGAGCATGTCGTCGATGTAGGCTTCCACGTTCCGACTGATTTGCCCTTCAAAAATCTGGTTGATCAGTCTCTGGTATGTCGCGCCGGAGTTCTTCAACCCGAAAGGTATTCGGGTGTAGTAGTATACGCCGAAGTCGGTGATGAAGGCTATCTTCTTGATATCTTCGGGATCCATCCGGATCTGATGGTAGCCGGAGTAAGCATCCAGAAAACTAAGCATTTCGTTACTGGAAGTCAAGTCGACTAGTTTCTAATTTTTGATATTTTTTGATATTTTATAAATATCAACCATTTTTTCTTTCTTTTTCTTTCCCTTTCTTTTCCCTTCTTCTTCTTCCTCCTTTCTTCTTCCCGTTGGAGCGCCCTCCCAACCGCGGCTCTCTCTTCCCCGGGCGTTCATGGCGCGGCCTCCTTCACTCCGGCAACGGCGTGGCGGCGGCGGCAACGACGAGGCAGACGCGGGGCCGTGCTTTTCGCAGTGAGAGGTGGGGCGATCGTAGGAGTAAAAGCTTCATTCGTGCGATTGGGGGCGATCCGACGGAGCTCGAGCTCCATTGAGGTAGGGGGACGGATTCCCATGCTCTTTACTGCATTCCCCGTGATTTGTAGGCCGAGGAGAGACCGCGAGGGGTGCTTCTGAGCCGGGAGGGAAAAATCCATATTTAGGGTTTGAGTGCTGGATCCATCGATTCTCGAGGTTTTTGACCGATTTAGGGTCATAGATGCATGCTAGGAGGGTTAGGAGAGCTTCCCCCTTTGTTTCCCCCTCAATCGGGGTTGTTCGGGGCACGAAATGGCATTTTTCGGCGAGGTTTGCCGTTCTCTGGTCGACGGGACGTACACGGTCCTAACAGGAGCTGTGTACATCCTTGGGCGGCCCAGAGACTGACCGTTTATTGGCCCAGGAGCGTCGGTGGCATACACGGTCCATCGTGACCGTGTACACCATGGACGGCCCTAGGCCGGCCATGTACCTTGTAGGCCCAGCGTGGCTCCCGAGGTATTTATGACCGTTACTTTTTGACGGTTGCATAGTTTTGGATCTACATGGTCAGAGCCTGGCTGTGTACTCCTTCGCACGGTCCTGAATGGGACCGTGTATGTTTCCAACGGTCACGAGGTGACCGTTTGACTCTGCGTGCCGTTGGGTGATTGAATGGCCCCAAGGGGGACCGTTCATCCTTGCACACGGCCCAGGGGTGGACCGTGTATGTTTTGAACGGCCTGAGTGAGGCCGTGTGGTTTCCGTGCTGACCAGAGATGGAACGCCCCCCTGTGGACCGTTCATTATCTGGAGTAGTCCCAAGAGGACCCGTGCATATACTGAATGTCCCAGGGAGGACTGTGTACATGTTTCTTAAGTGGTTAATAGGTGGCCGTGCCAGACAATCAAACGGTCTGTGAAGAATCGTTTGAGTCTTGGAGCGGTCCTTCGACTGACCGTGTGAATAGGAACGGCCCAGGGTGGACCATTTACTGTGTTACGTCTAACTGGTGATCCTTTCCATGCCAATTCGAGTCCCAGATGAGTGGATCTCAATCCACGTGTTGACCCGTGGTCTAACTGATGCTGGGCATCATGTGGGAGCCATGTGTTAGGGTGCCGTGGGGTCACGGGAGGTTGTGTTCTCGACTTGTGTCACCGTGAGTCGGTGTCGGCATGAGGAAGCAATCCTCATACTTGTCCGGTTCAAACGTTGTTTTTCGCTGACTTGAGGGTCTATTCCTCCAGTGACACGTCCACTAGTCGTAGCTTCCATGACACGCGTGTACTGGCCCACCTGGGAGTGGTGGCGCGGCTTACCCGAGAGAGACGGTTGTTAGGCTGGTTACGGTAGGGCCCCCACGCGTAGCCGAGTCCAGGCTTCGGGAGAATAACCAGCTAGAGGATAGGCCTAGGGCGTTTGGTCTGAGTGTGCACACGAGGTTGGGGGCATCGGACAGCGCTGATGAGTGTGACCCCAACTAGTCCTTATTTGCGGTACTGGTTACTAAGGGTGCATTTGTCTCCGCCTGGGGCGTTGTAGCTAGACACTTGTGACGCGGTGTAAGACGTCAGGGGACGCATTTGGTCATTCTTCTAGTGGGTGGTGCTCCTGTCTGCTGGCAGGTACGGACTCGAGTTTTAACGGATCGAGGTTTGGTTGTGTGATACAGTTAGTTTAGACAGCTTTTCTGTTTATTTATTACAGCTTGTTGGTTCTACCGTACTTCTGCTAGGTAGCGTTACTTTCATACTACTTGCTTTTCCTACCTTGTTTCTTTCATGTGAGGTCGGGGTCCGCGAGGTCCCTACTGAGCCTATGAAATGAGGCTCACCCCTATGTTTTCAGGTGAGGTGGGGTCGTCTCGGGACGCGGCAGTGGTTCAACGTGGTTCTAGTAGCCGAGGTTAGTCACCAGTTGCCAGAGCCGGGGTATGCCCCGTGTACTTGTACCTTTATTTCTTTTGATTGTACTTATATTTGGACATGAAATGTACTGGATCTTGTAGCAGTTAGTTATTTATTTAGAAAAAAGGGGAAGCGGCGCAATGCCTAAGGGGGAGAGGAGAATCTAGAGGGTCCGGAGGGGTAAGATATGGAGGGACGCGGTGCCTGAGGAAGGGTGAAGAATCTGAAAATTTTGGAGATGGAGGTGAACTAACAGAGATGGAGGTGAATTAAGATAGATAGAGTGGGGAAGATCCGAAGGTTCAAGAGGAGGAAGATAGAAAGGGGCCCGATGCCCTGGGAAGAAAGATGAAGAATGAAATAGAGAATCTGGAGGTTCGGGAGGAATAAAGTGAGCAGGGGTGCGATGCCCTAGGTGAAGAGAGGGAGAGTTTGAAGCAGGAGGATGAGGAGGATCCAGAGGTTCTGGAGGTATATGATATGGAGGGAAGCGATGCCTTGGGAGGTCCAGAGGTTCCAGCGGAAGAAGAGAGAAAAGGGCGTGATGCCCTGGGAGATCCGGTGGTTCCGGAGGTAAAGGGGGAAAAACATGGTAGGAGAAATCCAGAGGTTCCGGAAGGTAGGGAAGATACGGGTTCGAAAACCCGAGAAAGCATGAATGTAAATGATTGTTATGCAGTGAATGCAATGGATGCATGGAATGTATGATATTCAAAGAGTGCAAAAAATGCATGGAATGAGAGGATGAGATTCTTTTCCTCACCCATGGAGTGGCCCATAAGGAGAAAAATGTATATGGAATAGAATAAGGAGTGAATGAATTGGTAGTAGGCTTAGTAATAAAAAATTGCCCACCCTTCCACGGCAAGCAAGGTGCCCGACCAAACAGCTCATGAAGTGGACTCAACGCCTGGGTGCTCTCATTGAGAGTAGAATGTGTGACTTTGATGTGAGAAGAAAACCCTGTAAGTTGTATAATGACGGACCGAGGGGTAATGAGAGCATTAAAAAATGTTGATCAATGAGTAAGGTAACAATGGTAAACGGCCAATATGGCATCAACTTGGAAGAATTTATCATAGTGAGCTTTGATGGAGACTTCTCAAATATGCTCGGCACAAGAACGTGGAATGGCATTGAGCAAATAAACTCTTGAAACTCGAATGGCATAACTGCGGCCAAATCCTTCTTGCCCGACTCTTGATTTTCCTCGGCACATCTACTTGCAGAAATACACCCACTTCGAGTGGTAGAGGGAGGTGAGGCAGAGGTGGTAGGCTCCTCGTATGGTGGTGGTTTAATGGAGAACGTTAAAGGAAGCGTAAGTGGAAGCGGAGGTTGAAACACGTCGGGCTTCTCCCCTTGCTTGGAAGCAAATGGGGTTGGCCCGAGTGCAAAACGGGATGGACCCTACTCAGGATTTGCTATAGGTTTGGAAAAAGAGTTTGGTTGAGGTATAGGTGAAGTAGGATTCGGTGTAATTGGCCTTGGGGTTATAGCGATAACGGAGGCCTTAGGTGGTGGCAATGGGGTGTTATTTGGTTTAGAAAAAGGTTTAATGGAAGGTTTGGTGGAGGACGATGGTGTGGAGATAAGCTCTGATGGCTTGGTGGAGGGTAATGGTGTGGGAATTGGTTGGGATGTGGCGGGAGGTTCGGCGGAAGCCGGTGTCATGGAAGTTAATGGTGCAGTAATCGTAAGTGTAAAAGGAGAAGGTTTGGTGCGTTGGGAGCACCAGATGTGGCGAGAGGTATTAGGGATAGGAGAAGATGCATGATGCACCAATATGGGTGATTGGAGTATCGACCCATTATCGTAGCACCAATTGGTCTCATACACGGGGTTTGGGACGGTGGCATTGTCCTGAGCAGGAGGTTCATCGAGTAACGGAGGGAGTGGAAAATGGAGGAAACTCGGGATAGGTGCCTTTGGAAGTTCATTATCTTCATATGCCGGCTCCAAATCTTCATAATCATCAAAAATGTCAAGTGGATGCCGTGGTGGAGGCGTGATAATGGGTGGTGGAGTATAATGTTGTGATGGAGAATTTTGCAGAGGTAAACGTGTATACGGAAGCGAAGGCGGAGGGCCATATGAATGAGTGGGGTGAATAAATGGAGGGCGGATGGCATCCACTTGATCATCAAAGCCTATTGAAACATCTTGCTCACTTGAATCTATAATGCCATTATCTCTCCTCTCCTTCCAATCTTTTTCCACCTTGGTAATGTTATTCATGAAAGTATGAAGAGGATTGATGATGTGGCACAGCCCTATGATGTATGGGATGCAATGACGACCCTTTGACCTAGACCAGCAAGCATATAATGAAGACCACGGGCTCACGCGAACGGTGTGCTCTCACGGCGCACACGATCCCCCATAAAATAAAATAATAATAAAATAAAATCGTGTCAAACACCGTCCATCTAGCCTCGCTCAAAATTGCTGTCCAAATCTAGCGGTTCGTGGGAAGTAGCTAGGGTCGAAGCAGACTTAGCGGCAGCACCACCCGCCGGCCCAACAACCACCGGTGAAGCCGGAGTCACTGAAGATTCCACCACCTGCCCAGTAGGAGGAGCGTTCATCCCCGCTATGGCAACTACAGGGGCACTAGGGACCTTTGAGGGCCCTCCTTCCACTATGGATTTGGGAGTTGGCTGAGACATGGCAACAACAAATAAAGGGCACGATGTCTTAAAGTCTTTGACTAGCCCTATTTATAGCAGGAAGACCCCCCTTTGGAAAGGCAATCCCTACTTGTGATAGATGGTATCCTCTGTTGGACTCGTACATCATGGGGAAGTAGGGACCCATAAACGGCAGCCAAATCACACCAAGATCAACCATCCATCACACAAGGAAGAAAGGTTTCAGAAAAGGCAATTTTATTGATAAGGGAGAGGGGGTACAAGCAATTACTCATCCTCTTTGGGATGGAACTGATATGGTTGGAGGGTTAACACCCCCTTGTTACAAGAAAGGCAGTTCAGCTTCACCAAGGCATCCCGCCAACCCTACAGGCACCCCTGCTTGTACTCCTCCGAGGCCTCGCCGATGCTACCCTCCCCTAACGGCTGATTCGGCGCCGGCAATGCCTCCTTCCGAAAGTAGAGCCTCTTATAGGGGGCTTCTTCTGATGAAGAATCTGACTTCTCAAATGACATCTTCTTGAGCGTGTTTTCGGCCATCAAGGGAACATAGGATTCCTTAGGGTTCCCCACAGGGTCTCCATTTATAGGAAAGGAGATGAAGTCCCCAAAAGGGGAAAAGAGTCTTCACGCCTTCTTAGCTTTGTGAAAATCGAAGTGACAGGATTCCAAAGATCGCGCCTTCTCACACCCTTCGACAGGACTTCTACTGCCAGTTAATATCCCAAGGGAGATTTAAAGCAGGGAAAAGAAAGCATGAAGGTTACGTGGAAAGTGCAGAATGCTCCAAACAATCAGAATTTGCGAAGAAAGGGCAAATATTCATTATAAAGTAAAAAGTACACAAGGAAAGGGCCATGTTTGCTCAGACGTACCCCAATGACAAAAGAGAAGGAAAAGAAAGACAAGATACAAGTAATGGCTAACACTCCCTCAAGTGCTCGCCCCCTCAGTGGCGTGGATTGACACCAGGTCTCGGGCCTCAGGCATGTCTTCAGGAACGGCCACAGGGGGTGGAGCATCGTCAGTCAAGTCGACCAACTCCTTGTCCACCGAGTGCTCGGCCCCGACATCATGCTCCCCCATGCTCGGCCCCTCCTCGCCAAGTTTCTCCCCGCCCTGGCTGGCCGCGGGCTTGAATGGTGGTAGCGGAAGTGGCAGGGTAGGCACCGGGATGCCCATTCTGTCAGTAGCAGCTTAGAGGGTGGTCGACTATCCCTCCTGGAAGCCGAGGTCCCTTGTTAGACCATAGACTTTGACAACGGCCATGTTCAGCTCGTCTTGGTATTCCAAGGATGACCGAAAGCACTCCACAGCCTCCACACCAATCGTTGCCATCGCTACCTTCAGCCGCCAGGGCCTCCGCCACTTGGGCCCTCTCCTCAGTCTCAGCCATCGAGGTCCTCAGCTCGGCCACCCGAGCATCAGCTGCGTTGGCCCACTCAGTCGCCTCATGCAGGGACCCCTCCAACGTCCAGATCTGGACCTAGAAGTCATCCCGATCATGCTCAGCCTCCCCCAAGATGCACCCCTATGACTCCAGGAGTTCTTGGAGCTTGGTGTGCTCACCTGTTAGCCTGCAGAGTTGGACCTCCAGCTTCATCCATGCTGCGTCACTGTCGGTCAGCTGTAGGGCGATCCCATGGAAGTGCTCCCCCCACAAGTTGAACACCCTAGTGACCAAGCACAAGTTCTTGGCCGCCAGGTTGTACAATTCCACGTGACCCTTGGGGGATAAGATGCCAGTGCGGTCAGGTAACCACACATCCTTGTCCGCCTTCGTAGCGGGCGAGCAGCGGAGCCTCGCCGCGGCGGAGGGCCGTCACCGTGCCGGCGGCATCGGCGGTGGCGATTTCCAGTTCGCCGCTTTCGATGAATGCGTCTGCGGTGACGTCGCGCTCGCTGCCATCGGTGTAGCGGGCGAAGACCTGCATCGCGATGGTCTGCCCGGCGTCGTCGACGACCGGGTTCTGCGGAGCGAGCGAAATCGAAACTGTAAATCTGCTGCTCTCCTTTTCTCTCTCTAATACTGATAATTTTTTCCACCACCCACACAATTTGGGCGATCTGCAACCATTTATAGGGCGCAGGCAATGGGCACGTGGAAACCACATTTTTCGCCCAATCTTCCATGTAGATCTGATCCTTAATCTTTCCACGTGTAATAATCACAGCGTCTTTGCCTTCCATGTGGCAGGATCTCTTGTTCTGAGCCTTACATTGGATCACATGCCCAATCATGAGCGTAGATGAATCTTGGACCACGTGCCTTCTTTAAAATTCACGAGTATCTTATCCTGCTTCTCTTGGGCCTTTTCACGGTAAAGTCCCTGTCAGCAAGGTAAAGGATATTTCGTCAAACACCTTGGAGATATTTAACAGAAGACTAAATGTTAGTGCAATAAGATGACCCAACCATCAGTACGCTCAGATGATTAGACCCTAAGCACGAGGGTTCTGATATGGTCAATACCTTTGTACCGATCTTATTATGGACACCATACACTAATCTAGTTACGCACGAACCTTGTATAGACACAAGCCAATTTTGCACGGACCTTGTATACATGATACACAAAGCTTGCATTGACCCATATTCATGATGCACAAACTTTGCACTGACCCACGTAGGCATAATGTAGAGTATGTACTGACCATACATCCACGATACAAACACTTGCACAGAATCATATAGGCATAGTGCAAACCTTGCACGAACCTGATATCCATGATGCACAGACCTGCACAGATTTATATGGGCAAGGTGCGAAACTTGCACCGACCTTATATGCAACAAATGCAGATATGCACCGACTTTGCTTGCAGTTCTACAAGAACATGCACCGACCTTATATGCAGTCAATACAAATGTGCACTGACTTAATGTCTAGTTCAATCAGGAACGGGTACCGACCTTATATGAATGAACAGTGGTATGCACCGGCCTTTTATGCAGCTAATACAAATGTGCACTGACCCATATTTGTGTACAACAAAACCTGCACTGACCTTGCATGCATAATGAGGAATATGCATCGACCGTGTTTTGTCAAATACAGGATGTGCACCGACCTTGTTTAGGGAAAGGCAAATGTGCACCGACTTGTACATGCATAAGGCAAGACTTGCCCCAACCTCATGTGTGGTTCTACAGAACATGCATCGACCTTATGTGAGACTGATGTAGATGTGCACCGACTTTATGTGCGATCGAGCAAGATGTGCACCGACTTTATGTGCGATCAAACAAGATGTGCACCGACCTAGATGCATAAAGAGAAAAATGTGCACTGACCTTGTGTAAATGCACACAGATCATGTACTGACTTCGGTCTGCACTAACACATCAAAATGAAGGATATTTCATTTTCATCATTAAAACATTGCCATCATTAAAATAAGTGAATCATACAATAAATCCAAAGGATATACAACATTCTCCCCCTTTTTGATGATGGCAATCCAATGAGATTTTGATGGTGACACTAATTTCAAGAATGGTTAGAAGATGTATGTGTGCAGAGGACATTCTCAACAGATTTCTCCCCTATGCAATAGGTAAGCATCAAAATATACAGAATTCTCCCCCTTTGCCATCAACAAATAGGCAATGGAGATGGAGCAAGGAGTAAGAATGGACAAGAATGTGAGAGAAAGATTGAAGATGTCTGACTGACACTCTGAATAAGGGTTCAGGAATATAAGCATATAGAGCTCATCACCTTCAAATAGAAAAATCAAGTGTCTTACATTCTAGACTGGGTGTTGGTTTAAAAATAATAAGGAGTAGAGTATATCCACTAAACTCATGAACAATCCTACAATGACCTTTAATGGCAATAAACCAGACTCTCATGAATCAGGAAGGATAAAAACTTACTATATCCTACTAGTTCCACAAACAGAAAAGTCCTTTCGGAGTAATGAGGATACGTATTGAAGATAATCAATTTGACATTTCTGAATACTCACTATATGGTTACAGCAAGTTTAACTTTTGTTTGAACTTCTTGCATAATAGTGTGATATGTTACATGCCTTTTAACGTAAGGGTACACATTGTTTAGACGCCAGTACCCCTAGTTACTCAGTAATGTATATATTCCTGTCTCATGTATCAGAACAGTAGACCTAGTTTACACCTTTTTACATAAGGGTACACATTATTTAGACGCCAGTACCCCTAGTTACTCAGTGAAACTATGTATACTATCTTGAATTAGAACAGAGATAACTTGAAGCACTTCATGACATGAGCGCGAAGAGGTCTAGGGCGAAGTCGCCTGTGAAGAAGGCGTTGGATGCCGCCAAGATAGTCGAGCGGCGGGAGACGAAGCGGAGAAAGACGGAGGCTGTCAAGGCTTCGACGACCATCCCTCTGGTGCCCTCGATCCCATCCTTCGAGGAATTCACTACCGTTCGGGCTGAGCCGAGCCAGCCCGCAGGTCAGGCCGCTTAGCCATCAGTGTAATGTTCCGGACCCTTCGGATCCTCCTACTTCGGGTCCCAGATCTATTTTCTCAGAGAATTTATTTCCATTATGCCCAAAATTATTTTCTGGACATCTTCCGTGTTCGGATCCGTGTGATTCGGGTCAGTTTCAAAGGCCCGGAACGTGTTCCGCGACTTTTTTCGCGTGTTTTCTGATTTCCACGTGTGTGTTTCGGAAAATCTACGAAACCCTGTAGCGAGAGAACCGGGTCGTTCACCTATCCACGGGTGGTACCATTGCGATCAGAGCGTTTCGAGGATAGAGAAAATATATATTTCTATTTTTTAATTTTTTTTAATTTTTTAGATTTCCTACAAGTACCAACCCCCTTTTTTCTCTTTTTCCTTCCCTTTTCGTTCTTCTTCTTCCTCCTTTCTTCTTCCCATTGGAGAGCGCCCCCAACCGCGGCTTCCTTCTTCCCCGGACGATCGAGGCACGGCCCCCCTCACTCCGGCAACGGTGTGACGGCGGCGGCGGCGATGTGGCGGACGCGGTGGTGCTATTCTCACGGCGAGAGGTGGGGAGATCGGCTTCCTAATAGCATTTTCTTGCGAGCGGCGACGAACCAGTGGAGCTCTTGCTCCATTGAGGTAGGGAGACGAACCCCCATGCTCTTATTGTCATTCCCCGTGACTTGTAGGTCGACAAGAGACCGAGAGGGGTGTTTTTGAGCCGGGAGGGTGAAAATCATGTTTTAGGGTTTGAGCACTGATCCGTCGTTTCATCGTGTTTCGGACTGATTTGGGGATTTAGATGCATGCTAGGAGAGTTGGGAGAGCTTCCCCCTCATTTTCTCCATCATCTGGGGATGATCAGGGCATGGAACGGGGTTTTTGGAATCTTCCTGTCGGACCCGTTCTCGGGTGAGAGTGGCAGTCCTTCCAGTGACCGCCACACTCACTGGCGGCCCAATGCAGGGGCACCATATGCCCTGGCGGCCTAAGGTGGGTGCATCACTTGTTACTGTTTTGTCGACAGGAGTTTACGTAGGCTGGCGGTCGCACGATAAACCGCTAATTGGGGTGCCGACCGAAGCTTCAACCGCTACCCTCGTTTTTGATCGTTGCGCCTCAGGGCATGTGTTTCTGATCGTTGGGGTCACGTGCCTCTAGCGGCCGTAGATACGGGCACCAGAGGGATTCTAGCGCGCCTAGATTAGGCTGCTAGAGTGTTGTGGCGGCCTGAGGTGGGAGCGCCAGAGCCAATGTGACTTCTTTTCTAGCGCGCCTGGGTTGGGCCGCTAGAGTCCCTGTAGCAGACCAGAGCTGGGCCGCTAGACTCTGTGGCGACCCAATGGTGGACCGCCAGGCTCTGGGCTGCACCAGGTGGGTTGCAGTCTCGTTTCTCTTTGACCGTGATTTTCGTGAGTCAGTGCTTACCTCCAGTGACACGTCCACTAGTCGTAGCCTTCTTACGGCACGCATGTGCTGACCCACCTGGGAGTGGTAGAGCAGCTGACCCGAGAGAGACGGTGAGTAGGCTAGTTACCGTAGGGCCACCACGTACAGCTGAGTCCGGACTTAGGGGGAATTACCAGCTAGAGGACAGGCGTATGGTCTGAGTGTGCACACGGGGCTGAGGGCTTCGGACCCGCGCTGACGAGCGCGACCTAAGCTAGTCCTTATTTTGTAGTACTTCTGGTTACTGAGTGTGTCTAAGTCTCGCGCCCGGGACGTTGTAGCTAGACACTTGTGACGCAATGTAAGACGTCAGGGGACGTATCCGGTCGTTCTTCTAGTGAGTGGTGCTCCTGTCTGCTGGCAGGTACGGACTCGAGTTTTATCAGACCGGGGTTCAATAGTACGGCACTGTCAAAGTAGACAACTTTCTCGTTTATTTATTACAGCTTGTTGGTTCTATCGTACTCCTTCTAGGTAGTGTACTTTCCTACTTTCTTACTTTTCTGCCTTCTTTTAGTGCGAGGTGGGGGTCCGCGGGATCCCTACTGAGCCAATGAAATGAGACTCACTCCTACTTTTCAGGTGAGGCGGGATCATCGCGGGACGCGGTGAGTTTTCAGCATGGTTCGACCTATTGAGTCTGCCTCCAGGTGACATTAGGGTCCCCATAGCATCCTTCAAGGTGGGTTTTCGCCTCCCTGTACATCCCTTCATCGAGTCCATCCTCCACCATTACGGTCGGTACCCAGGGGAACTTTCCCCCATTCTTTATGGTTTTATCTTCGTGTGTAGGAAAGCTTCGGTGGAGCCAAATGTCTTTCTCTTTCGGCAATTCTTCAATCTCTAGAACTGTCCTGCCGATACTTCCTTTGCCTACTTCCGGGTTAGGCCTAACCGAAACCTCATCCGTGTCTCTAACGCTGCATCCAACCTCAAGCATTGGGCAGAGCATTTTGTATATATTACCAAGGCAGGAGCTCGCGGTCACTCTAGTAACTGGTGGTTTATTGTGGGTTCCCATCCTGTCTGGGCTGATAGGTGTCCTTCAGCTACAGATGCAGAGACCAGGGCGATCAAGGCTCTTCTTCACTTTCCCCTCTTTGATGCTGACTTTGCGCTAACTCCAACAATATTACGGGAGTTGGGGATGAGCCACCCATTGCCTCAGGGTACTAACCTTGATATCTGTCACATCTGTTGGTAGTGAGCTAAACTCATCCTTTTGGGTCGCTTTGCAGGAGCACAGGAGTCATCAGAGCTGCGGTATGAGATAGTCCAGCTGCCGCAGTGTGCTCCTCACCTGGTGGACCATGACGAATCGGGGGCTGACTAGGTGACCATTGCCACCCATCAGGTGGTTGTCATGTTGGCCCCGGGGTGTTTGCCTTTTCTGCTCCCCGTGGCTCTTCCAACAGAGGGTTCGATCACGGCCCCTGCGATCAGTGGCGGGTCAAGTGCTCGGAGGAGCATCTCTAAGGATGTTGCGAGCGTCACTGCATTAGAGTCCACCATGCTTAATGACGGGTGCATCCCTTTGAACCTAGATGAGCTAGCGGCGCTAGACAACCAGCGTCACCCGAAGGAGAGGAAGAGAGCTCCCACTCCCGTTCGACATCGAACTCTGCTGCCATCGCAATCTCAGGCTCCTCCTCTGTCGAAAGTTCCTCTGCCGCCATTGCCGACTGAGGAGTCCGCGATCGTTCCGCCCGCACCTGCTCCTATGAGGGAGGCGCCTAACAAGGGCAAGGCCCCTACTTTGGATGACCTGCGGGCTCATTAGGGAGGAGGCGAGGGCTCATCTTTTGCAGCCCATCATTCCCTCAGGCCCCTACTTCTTAGTGCCAGATGAGCCTGTCCTTAAATCTTTAGTTTGGGTACAGGTAGCCCACTTTATGGACATGGCCATGCAACTACGGGACTGGATTTGAGAATTCGGCCTTAGGGCTTATGACGAGCTGATGGACCTGACATCGAAGAACTTCATCTCGCTGGCCAGGGTGCTTAACTTATGGCAATACCACTTCTGTGGCATTGTGCGGGAGCTGGAGGCCAGTCAGGTCGTTCAGACGTGGTTGACGGCTAAATGCGAGAAGCTCGAGAGTCGTCAGGAGACATCTGAGGTAGAAGTCACAGGGCTCTGGGAGCGATTAGAGCAAATGGAGCCGATCCTTGCTAGGATGGAGTGGGATTGTGACTTCTTTCATGCTCGGGCCGAGACGGCTGAAGCCCCAACGTCCAAGCTGGGGGCTTTGGTCAAAGCCATTGAGCTCCGAGCCCAGGAGGTGGAGGCGCAGGTTGGAGAGCTTTCATTCATCTTTGGCCTATCGGGCTGAGCTAACCATAGTAGCCCTGGAGGTCTTCAAGCCAGCCCATGATTGCCGCTTCCTAGAGGGTTGGAAGGCTGCGCTCCAGGCCATAGTTGGGAGTCTGAGCATTCTGGTATCCTCTCTGCCTCCCCAATCAATACCTTTCAGCCCTGAGGCCAGTAGTGGCTAGGAGGAGCTCGGTGACGAGGAGGCGAGGGTCGAGGAGTAGGCGCCAGAGTCGAGCACTGGTGGGCAAGCACTCGAGGATGGCCTGTCTACGAAGGAGGTCCTAGTTGACTTGACCGATGATCCGCCGACTCCAAAAGTCACTATCGAATGCGATCTTAAGGACGTTGGGTTACGTGACGCTGCTACCGGGGTGAGCTCTTGAGAAGATGTCTGCTATTTTTCATTTTCTTTCTTCTGTGGCGTTCTTTTTGCTCTGTTGGGGTAGTTGCTCTTTCTTTTTGTAAGCCTTTTGATTTTGGAATGGAAGACACTCTTTTTTTTTTGTAAATTCTGGAATCTCTAACGTCTGTCATGTATCTTGCTTTTTCTGTTGGTATTGATATTTCCTAGGGATACGCTTCGCATGGTGGAGTGGTCCCCTCGTCCTTCCCCTAGGAAGGCGAGCACTCTCCTGTGCGCTAACACAGACACCTACCCGATTCTTCCTGGGCGAGCTACCGCAAAGACTTACACCCCGTTGACGCATTTCGAGCGAGGCGTAAAAAAAAAAGAGAAAAAAAAGGGGAAAGAAGGACTGTCGGGACTGCACACAAGAGATATATACAACAAGGTTGTTCTATTCCTTTCAATTAAAAGGGGGTACACGTGCTCTGGGACATACCCATGTGTTACATGTCAAAAAAAAGAAGAAAAGAGAGAGAAACAGAGTATAAGAGGAGGGTCGAGGAGAGCAGCGCTTAGTCGATACCCCGGAAGATATCCTTGAGGGGGAGAATCCCTACGTAGGGAAAGTCTGTCATGTTGAGCAATTGGCCCCTCTGCTCTTCAAGGTGCGCCAGCTCCATTTCTACGGACGCCGCCTCGGCCTTGGCAACGGCTAGTGCCTCACTCTCCCTCTCAACGGTCGCCTTGGCTTCGGCCAGCTCGGACCGGGCTGTAGCGAGATAGCCCTCCAGTTTCTCGATTCTATTCCTGAGGGCGTGGACGTCACAGTGACCTCCTTCCAAGGTCTTCTCGTGTTGCTCCTCGCTGCTTCGACGCACCCCCAAAGCTTGCAGATATTCACCCTCTTGGGCCTTGATGGTGGCAAGTTCGTTGGGGGCCCGAGTCTCAAGGAATTCACGATGGTTCACATATTTCAACAATAGTAGGACTCATCGTGACCACTCCTCCAGTGGGCAACCCAACACTTGTAGTGCCCCGGTTAGCTGCATCATTATCGTGTGTGCCCCTCAGTACGTAAGGGAGGGGTCGGCAAGCATCATCTACCATAGCATCAACAGCATCTGCCGAACCGGTGCGTTCGAAGTGGCGTGGCCGATTGAAGGTATCGCCGGAAGATTGAACTCCACCGCGCTGTCCACGGCAGCCCATATCTCTCCATCCACCCTGGTCGAGGAAGAAGGAAGTGCCTGAGCCAAATAACTAGGCCCTCCGACTTTAAAAGATAACTCCTAGCCGGCCACCGCCAGAGGAGCAGATGAAACCATCACCGAATTACTTGACCCCGTCATCCCTGGCAAGGTAGGAGTCTTGCTCTCGGTCGGAGGAGGGACGTCGAAAGAAGCCAGACCAGATGTTATTGCCAAAAGACCCGTAGCCCCTTCCGCTTGAGCTTCCTCCTCCCCGGGAATGGTAATGCTTGCCAGGATCCCCCGTAAAAGCTGGGTCTCCTCTGGCGTCGAGAGCTTCGGAAGAGGCGAAAGAGGGACCGTTAGCTCCAGGCTGGCCCCTGACTGTAGAAGCGACACTAGCGGCTCCACCTCCAGCCCCCAGAGCGATCTCAGCCTGTCCGCTCCCGTGGGACTGAGAAGCTCCCGCCGCTTGGGGAGAGCCTTGCGAGCTCCAGCGGTGCGTGCTTCTGGAAGCTCTGCCTCCTCCTGAACATACAAGACAGGGTTAGTCACCCATTGCCTGAGGTGAATCGCCCAAGTCCTGAAAAGACAAAGGGAGAGTCAAGAGGCCCCCGGGCTTACCTCGGCCACCGGGACTATGCTGCCCTCGGGCATGATCTCTCCCTCCTCTAAAGGCTCGTCTGCCGACCCGGGGATACTGGAAGTCTCCGTGGTCGCCTCCTGCCATAGGGCTTCAAATAAAGACGCCAACTTATCTAAGCCCGCGTGGACTCCTTCCGGTCCACCGACCGATAGTCCCGGGGCGACGACCTCTGCAACCTTCGGTGAGGGCAGCTTCTGAAAGTCAACAAGCAGCAGACACAAGATCAGTGGATGATCACGGGGGCAAGCCCTACACGAATGGACTCACACTTATAGGGGGCGGCTCAGGAGGTCCAGACTCCTCGAGCACGCCTTCCCCCGAAGCCACCGCGTCAGAGGAATAATCATAATCCACCTTCTCGTCCGACGAGGACGCGGTCCGAGCAGGCACTTCCCTAACCTGCGTGGGAGCTTCCCTCATGGGGTCGACAGCCGGCGCATCCTCGCGTGGGCTTGGCGACGGGGAGGTCCCAGACCTTAGCCTCCTCCTCACATAGACGCGATCCTCTGGGCGAACTCCAAGGCACACCTTCAGCTCAGTGACCGCCGCGTCAGGGCCTGCCAAATAGAACAAGATTCGGATCAAGTTGGAGCCAGAGAGCCCCCGAAGGATCAAGGAAGGTATTTGGGATGGCAGAGATGATTACCCCCTCTGACTTCTACCAAACCGGAATCCTAGATGGATCTGAGTCAAACTGAAAATCTCTCGTCCATCGGAAGAAACGGAAAAGAAAACCTCGGATATATACACTCTTTTGAATCAGCATTTTCAACAGATCTTCTTCACTGGTAAGACGAATTAAAATGTGTCTAGTATTGAGACGACTAATAACACAATCAGGTTGCAGATGGAGGGAATGTGTTAGAAAGGCTCGGATATCCGGAATCGACGGGCGGCCATATGAACACTTAGCAATTACAGCAAACTGCAAATGCTCACACGAAGCTTGGATTTCAGCAACCGAAAAGAAGACCGTGGGCTCCCCCTGTTCTGTAAATTCGGGGGTCTTGACCTTGAATGGCACCTTCGGCGAAGCGCGATTGTCCAAGAGGGCCTGCACAAAAGACTTCTGAGAGGGATCAGCTGGTGCTACACCTTCTGCCCGCTCTCCGGTCGAACGGTCCTCCCCCTCACCGACCATAGTCGGCGGGAGGGGGCGACTCGCAACTCGCAGAGGAGAAAGAGACGGGAGCTTCTCACTCTAGAATTCTGTAGAGAGAGAGACCATATCCCTCTCACTTAGTTGCTTCTTTAATACTTCATTTTCTTGTTGGTACTTATCCAGCAACATCAGCAAGGTTGGGTCACTGACGGAAGGGTTGGGGTGGCTTCCCCTATCCTCGCTAGGTGTTTCTTCAGATGAGGTGGATGTCATGGTGCTATCTCCTTTTGTTGTAATCACATTAGCAGCTAGAGTTGTCGCGGCTTCTTCTGGACTTGTCATCTCATCGAGAATTTGTAATGCCTCACTGGCAGCCTTTCCTCTTCTTGTGAGAGGGTCGGGCCTCTCAACAATTCTGGCAACTTCTTCACGCTCTTCAGGCAGGGCCCCGTAATGGCTAGTTATTCCAACCACAATGTAAGTATAAACTTGTATATTTTCACTTCTACTCCTTGCACGTCTGGTGGGCTGACCAGGGAAGGTCAATCTTTCAAACACTGAGACTCTTGGTGGATCTTCTTCATAGCGGGGATGCTCACAACATCCGTATTCCACATTTTCTATTTCAACTGGGTCGAACGGACATTCTCGACCCTCTTCGATGGTGGTGATGGCTTGCAGCAACTGCTACCTCCCTATGGAAGTGTTCCCGAGGCCACATAGATATCTGTGCATGGCCTGGGTAATGTCTTCTTCTTCATAATTAGGGTGGTCCATCGCTAGCGGTACCCTTACTTGTGTTGGGGGCCCATAAGCGAGTCGATCCCTCTTGGCAATCCCATTGTGCTTTTCAATATGTAAAGAAGTATTCTCCAGTCATATGTGGACTTGGACAGGTGGCTTTGGAGATGCCCCTGTTGGCATCTCGTTTTTCTTCATTCTTTCCTTCCTGAGCTTGCTGGCCTCAATAGGCCCGACCGAGTTGACATGGGACCCGAGTGGACTTCGGTACCCAAACTTGCTTTGTCCTGCATGGCCTGAGGGCCGGCTCATTCTTCGACCGACAGGCCGCCCCAACATTCTTCTTTTCCATCCTTCCCAGCGCTTGCAAAGAGTTACGTACCGAGACATTCGGCATGATCCGGTCGAGAATCACGTCGGCTCTCCGGCCATTGAGGTGGACCCGAATGCCTCCGATCAGAACCGACTTGCCAGTGTTGGAGATTCGGCCCCTGGGGGTAGCCACAGTAGCCTTCCTGCGGTTCCTTCTTCAGTGGGACACCGCTTCCTTGTTAGTAGGGTCCGCGTTGAAGCATACTTGGTGGACAAAGTAACCTGGGGTCTTTAATGCCACGCAGCCAGCAGTAGTCACCGATGATCTGACAGCGGCAGGTTTGACAGCTAAGGTTCTTGTGACAAGAATGTGGACTTCGATGGGCTTGGGCCGCTCGATCTTCAACAGGTTGACGAAGGCTACTCCCAAGAAGTTTGGGAAGCCCACCAGGGCAGGGAAGCTCTAGAACTGCAATGGGACGGCTAGGTAGCCTTCCCTAACATGGCTTGCGATGACTAGTGGTCTGAATGAGACAACCATTGTAGTCGCCAAAGTATGACCTGCAATTGCAAGTGAAATAGTTTAGAATTTCAAGAAGAGGCTATAGGGCCCCTAATCCCGACGAAGAGATGAAGGGAAGTCCTGTCCCACCGGGCGTGCTAGACTTGTGGACGCACTTTCGGGACAAATCTTTCTTTTTGTTCATTTATTCGTCTGTTTGTTTGTTTATTCAGTTTATTAGTGTGAGGGAGTGCTAGTCACCTAGGTAAAATATAATTTTATTTCTACTATTTTAGCAATCCTGATCAAATATAGTAATTATTTACTACCTTATCTAGAAGTTTAATGTACTCTCATGTACCTCCGCACACTCCTTTTATCCCTTCGGAGCTTTACAGCTCTTGGGAGGCCTCTCAAGATCCAATTGGTTTCGGGTTTACCCGAGCCCGGATGCTGGGTCGTCACAATTGGTATCAGAGAAGGTGTGTTGTGAAGGATGTATGGAAGTACATGGGAATTCGAGATATTGTAGTGCTTAGAGTCCGTAAGGTCTAGTACAGTCAGCAACTGGCATAGGTTTTATGTTTTCTGTACCGCTTTGCTTCTCGCGTGAGCGCTTGCCTGTGTTGTGTTAGCACTACGCGACATGGTTTTCCTCTCGTCAGGATGTGCCAGAGAGGGTTTTTTTGTTATGATGCTAGTCTCGATTGTGCTGTGTTGGGCGTAATTTGCCAGTAGATGTGAATCTATGGTGTAGCATTTGCTTTTTCCATGGTGTGTTCAGGTGGCTGATGGGCTCTGTGATGGCTGTGCATGTTCTCCTGAGGAGATTATGTGTTTTGGCCATTCCACTTGAGGTTTGGTTAGCCTCTGAGGTGTTCATGTTGTGCTTTGAGGTCGTTGTTTGGATGCCTCGTTGAGAGAGTGCTCAGGCGAACCTAAGATTTTCCTTCCTGGGGAGCTGTTGTTAAACGAGCTTGATCTTTCTCATTCTATTTGTGGCATCTTTCTGAGGTAAGCATTGGAAGTGTTGTCTCAGTGAAGCCTTTGTCCTATGTCTACTTATGTGTGGACTATGTTAATTCTAAACCTTATCTGCTCTCGTTTCAACGGTGGCCTAGCTTTGGACCCAGTTTGTGTGTTAGAGGCCGTTGTGCACCGTGTTTTACATGTTGTGTTAGGCGAATATTGTGCTATGAATGTTTAGTAATTGTTTCGAGACGAGAGGATAAGCTGAGATTAGTATTCTTTGTGGCTTGTGCTATGGTTCTTGACATGATGGTTTGCACTATGGCGAGTTGTGATCGACTGTTAGCAGGATCGGTACTCGAGGCGTGGTACATTACAGTTCGTGAGTTACGATGGCACCGAGAGGTGTGCTGAGATGCTAATGACGAGTTGTTTCTTTTTACCATTATGCATTGTGTAGAGTGCGCAGCGAATGTGTGTGGGCTTATTACCCATTGGTCGAGGATCGTTGGTTGAAAGATTCTAGCCAGTTGGGAGGATTGTTTCCTTGGTGTGTCTTCATCTTGGCTATATGAGCCTTGATGTTGTTGGTTGTCGTGCCGTTGCTGGAGGTTTTGTGGTTGTTAGCACTGGCAATTTTGAGAATTGGGGATATCTATTAGTAGATATGCTGATTCAGCACCTTTTCTTTATCTGCTTTTCTTGGAAGATGCATTTTTCTCAGAGTTGTTGTGGGTCTTTGTTGGTAAGCTATGCGTGGCTAGTCTCTTTTTAGCCATGTGTTCAGCTGTAATTATGTCTTGATTTGACCCAGCTTGCAGTTGTGTGCTGTGATTCTATGTTAAGAATGGAGCCCGGATTCTACTATTGTTGTTAAGGGTGTTTGTTCATTTGTTGTTGTGTTCAGCTTGGGAGAAGTTCCCTATGAGTCTGAATTTGGTATTGTGTGGACTGTGATCTTGTCGGTTGGTTGTGCTATACTCTTCTACTATGGGAGAGTTAGCATGCGATTTGAATCAGACGTAATGTCTGAGTGATTTTGTTTATGGTCCAGTGCTGTCATTGGCATTCTGTGTGCCAGTTTTGCTTATCATTATGGCGCGAAAGCCGATGGTTTGAGCAGCCAGCTGAGATGTTTGTCTTCCTCGTAAAGAGCTGATGCTTGTGTTGTTGGTGGTTGTTTTCATGGCATGGATCGTGTCTCCTTTCCTTGTGAGACGATGGCGATGCTGCCTTGTTTCGAAGGTGCCAGACTTGTGTTCCTTTGTGTATACTGCTCGTTCTGTGGATCGATTTGCCTTGAGATCCAGAGCATTATGATCTTGCTTGTGTTCATGGTCTGGCAGTGTTCCTCTGAATTATATTTTTCTAGAATCATGATTTCATGTTTTCGTGATATTGTGGTTAGTGTTTGAGCTTTGGCTGATGCTTGGAGAGCGTAGCCAACATTTGGGTTGTTCTTCCCATGTTCACTTGTTAGCTCCTTGAATTTTGAGGATGAAATTTCCAATAAGAGGGGAGGATGTAATTGATGCGGGATAGGAGATACGACTCGATACCAGTAACAACAAGAGCTCGTGTCGTTCTGTTAGTTTCGTAGCTCGTGTCGTTCTGTCAATTACGAAGCTCGTGTCGTGTTTGTCAGTTTCATAGCTCGTGTTGTTTTTCTAAAATAACACATAGCTCGTGTCGTTTTGATAGTTTCATAGCTCGTGTCGTTCTATTCTGTGCTCGTGTTATTTTCTATGTTTTCGTAGCTCGTGTTATTTTTGGTAACAACAAGAGCTCGTGTCACTTTTTCATTTTCGTAGCTCGTGTTATTTTTGGTAACAACAAGAGCTCGTGTCGCTTTTTCACTTTCGTAGCTCGTGTTATTTTTGGTAACAACAAGAGCTCGTGTCGCTTTTTCATTTTCGTAGCTCGTGTTGTTTTCTTCTTACCTCGTGTCGTTCGAACCTCGTGTCGTTTGAACCTCGTGTTGTTTTCTTGGTCTCGCTGTGTTCGTGTTATTTTTCCAATATCTTAGCTCGTGTTGTTTTTGGTAACAACAAGAGCTCGTGTTAACCTCGTGTCATTTCTCCAACTCCGTAGCTCGTGTTGTTTTGGCAACAACAAGAGCTCGTGTTGGTTTCTATCATTCCGTAGCTCGTGTTGTTTTGGCAACAACAAGAGCTCGTGTTGTTCTGTATCTCTTCGTAGCTCGTGTTGCTTTCCATCTCTTCGTAGCTCGTGTTGCTTTCCATCTTTACGTAGCTCGTGTTATTTTGGCAACAACAAGAGCTCGTGTTGTTTGGTTGTTTTCCGTAGCTTGTGTTGTTTTGTTGTTTTCCGTAGCTCGTGTTGTTTTGTGACAACAAGAGCTCGTGTTATTTTCTGAACAACCATAGCTCGTGCTGTTCTCCTGAACAACAATAGCTAGTGTTGTTCTTAGAAACAATACAGTTCGTGTTGTTCTTCTCGTATCAACCTCGTGTTGTTCTCTTTCTTCCACACCTCGTGTTGCTTCGCCCTGTCTCACCTCGTGTTAATCCTTTTGTTTTCTTCACACTGCGCATGTCTTGGTTGCTGTTGTGTTGAGCATGATAAAAACCTTAGCCCGTGTTGTTTTCATCATATAAATACTTCATGCAGCCTTTGGCTGTACATCTGATAAAGGGACCTTCGTGCAGGTTGTGGACACCAGCACGTCTTGCTTGTTGCTGCGTTGAGGAGCTCAATGATTGAACACGTGATCCGAGGTAGCAGACCTCTGACACGTGTGACAGAACGCTTGGCTCCGGAAGGTTCCGAGGACAGGGTCATGCCTTCCACACGCCAGGGCACCTGTTGCTTGCTCTATATATATCTGTCTTCTCCTCCGTGGAGATATAAGAAGAAAAGTGAAGAGAAAAGAAGAAGTCAAGAGAAAGCAGAAGAAGAGAGCCTTGCAGAAGAAGCAGTAAGGGCGCCTCCTGTTCGTTCCAGAAAGGAAGAGGAAGAGAGAAAAAGAGAGAAGAAGAAGAGAAAGAGAAAGAGCAGAGAGGAAGAGAAAGAGTGCCTGTCAACTGTTAGACAGAGGGCCCTAAAGATTTTATCTCAGTCTCGTGGTTCAAAACCAGAGCTGAGCACGCTCATTGTTTGAGCAACATTTCATCCGAAAGGATTCTTTTCTGTTTTAGTTTGTTTTCCGTTTGCTTTCTACACCGTTTTCTTCAAGCTGTTAGTTAGCGGCTGCAGTGGAGGATTCCACTGGACGTGTCAAGCTGTATTTTCCCAGCGGTTGCAGTGGAGGATTCCACTGGACGGGTTAAGCTGTAGTTCCCCAGCTGTTGCAGTGGTAGTTTCCACTGGTCGGGTTAAGCTGTATTTCCCCAGCAGGAATCCACACTCTGGTTGGAGTGTGGGGTGGACGTAGGTTTGCTGGATGCAAACTGAACCACCTTAAAATCTGGTGTCTCCTTGCGCTGTGTGTTCATTGATCTGATTTCCTGTTAGAATAATTTTTATTCCGCGGTTGGATCTATTCACCCCCCCTTTAGATCCACTTCCTCTGGTAGTTCGCGTGCATCCTATTCTCAACAGATGAAAGGTTCTTTTTAGTATTCTTTAGAAAATCTGATGGTCCATACTATTTTGAAATTCATTGCTCAATTTTCACATATACATTTTTGGGTTTAATTGTGTGAATGTACCTTTTGAATCAGTCATCTTTCACGGTTTATGTAGTACAATCTTTTTGTAAGCATGACCTTATTAGTATTTTTCATGCACATCATGCTCCATAATCAATAACATTGTTCTTAAACCTGTCCCTAAAGGACTTGCTTATTTTTATATCTTATTATGACATAGTCCTCCAGCTCATCTATGAGCTTTTGAAGCCGCTGCAGAGGAGTTGGCTCCTTAGGGGTCTCCATAGCTGCTACTTGCTCAGCTTGCTTCTTCAGCCTCCTCTTCAAGTTCTTCCTGCAGTTCTTCTCTTGCTTCTTCTGGCGTGCTGTCTCTTGAGAAGAAAAGGGACCTTGCTTTAAAGGTGGAACTAGTTTTCCCCCAGAATTTTACTTTTTTGCCCCGGGCTGACTCCTTAGGGGCCTTGGTGCCGCAGCTCTTTCTGGGGGCGACCTTAGTCCAGTTGGCCTCCTCCGGTTGGACCTGGAAGGTGGCATGATAGCCTGGGCAATTATCTCAGGCGGTAGCTCCTGAAACTCTGCCAGTCTGAAGTAGGACACTTGGGAGCCTTGCGACTCCGCCGGCCTTGTTTAGACTGGTGGTTCTGCTAGTTCAAGAGGTTGAGGCCTTTCTGCAACTGGCGGCCTCGCTAGCGAGATAGGAGCTTTGGCTGAAGGCTCCCTCACCTTCGCCTTGCCTTTATGGTCGGGCAAAGGGTTTTCCCTTATGACAATGTCGGGCTGCCTCGGCCTGGGACGGGGCTTGGAACCCTCTCCTGCGGCTTGGCTTTTTGGGCTCTGGGCTTTAAGCCCTCGCACTTACCCTTGCCTTTGGGGTCTAGTCGAGGTTTATCATTCTCCGCAAGCTCACTCGGTCGGGCTAATCAAGAGAAAATCTCAACTTCTTGTTGCGCTTGTTGGAGAGTCTTCTCGACGGCCTCTTTAAGACGCCGCAATGCCATAGAGTTCCCTTGAGCATTGATCTCCCCTCTCTAGATAAGGACTTCAATGCAGTCTTGGACTTCTGGACATTGCCAAGTAGGGTGAGACACCCTTGCATGATACCTGCAATAGCGGGGGTGACTCTTGGCCGTCTCATTGTAGTAGGCCGGTGGATCATGTGTCAGTACCCGACCGTCCTCCAGAAGCTTGTCAAAAATCTTCTCAGTGTCTTCCATGGGAAAAGAACACTGATGGGAAGGTCGCCACCCTAGATACCAGAGTGTAGATTTAGGTGGCTGGGAACTGGCTCCCTGGGAACGGACTCCCTCTTCCTGCAGCTCGGGGAGCTGAAAAGCTGCTACAGCATGAATGACATTGACGGAGAAGTGAAGAGTCCTCCGTTCGTGCGGTTGCGGTGGGTCTACCAAGGATTCTCCCATGGTGACCTTCCCTCGCCTGATCAGGTCCTCGGCGAGGTCCTTGAAGGGCTGGCAATTATAGATAATGTGACCAACCACCTCGTGATATGGGCAATAGCCTTGATGGAAGGCAGCCCCTGGTGCCTGCTCAATAGGCGACGGGGTGATCAGTCCCGCACGTTGGCAGGCAAGGAAGATGTCGAGAGTCTTCTCGAGCGGGAAGGAGTATAACTTCTCGGGCTGCCCGCCTGCGGGTGTATGCTCCTCGCCTTCAGGTGAGTCCTCCTCGTCTTCAGATGAGTCTGAGGACTCTTCAGAGAGCCAGCCGCCCCTCAGTGGAGCCCGACCGGTAGGTGATACACCTGCTTCCCGTATGTGGGCTGGAGCTAACCCCCTGGCAAATGGGCCTAAGGGAAAAGTAGCCAACTGCTGGTCAATGCTCTCTAGGAACTACATAGCCGCCTTTGTTCCAGTTGCAACTGGCGAATCTCTCATCGAATCTTCCGAATAGTCCTCCGCAGCGCCAAGCATTCTGTAAATGAAGGAGCGGCTCTAGGGCCGATGTTGGTCTGCCGGTTTGAAGGCCCGGCTTCGAAAGCATTGGAGCTCGAAGCCATCGCCACCATGTAGACCACATTAACCGACCGGCTCGATCGGCTCCAGGCATGAGGCTGGGGTGGGTCGACTACATAACCCAGCATATTTATCAAGCCCTTTTGAATGAGCTCTTCTGCTATATTCTTGAAAACATAACAGTCGCCGATGGTGTGACCCATCCTTCGGTGATACATGCAATAGGTAGGATCCTCTGTCTTGTCCACCTCTGAGGGCTTCCGCGGATCTGGCAGAGTGATGAGCTATTCCTTCATGCATAGATCAAACAGCATTTTGGTGTGCTCTTTCTTGAAGAAATAGGGCGTCTTCATGCGCTCCCCTAATAGAGGTGCATTTGCCTTGTCATCAGCCTTTTTGCCCTTACTTTTGGACTTTCCTTCTCCCTTGTCTCCGTTCGTCGGGGAGAAGTCCACCGCATTCACCTCCTTGCCGCTAGCCAAACGGTCCTTGGAGGATTTGCCCTTGGCAGAAGTTTATGCAGGGTGGTCGGCAAAGAACATTTCAATCTCCGCCACCACTGTGTTCAGCTGATCAAAGCTTCTGATATTGGAGCCCGGAAGCTTTTCACTAACCTCTGCCGATAAACACCTGCGGCAGATGGTGATCGCGTCTTCGGGCGTTGGAGGATAATCACAACGCATGCTGACGCCCCTCCATCGCTTGATGAAGTCCAACGCTGTTTCAGTTTTCTTCTACTGGAGGTAACAGAGCTCCGCCAGGGAGACTTTACGTTCGACCATTTGGAAATGGTCGACGAACTTCTTCTGCATATCAGCCCAATCAAATACTGAGTTGAGCTTCAGTCTGGAGTACCACTGGAAGGTAGTGCCAGTCAATGACGTGACAAAGTACCGCAGCAAATATACCTCTTCCAGAGCCAATTCACCCATGGCCGTCATATAGTAGGCCAGGGGTTCATGTGGAGAGCCCTGCCCGTTGAACTTCTGAAGCTTCGAGACTTTTGGGCAATCAGGTGGAAGCTTCTTGAATTGATGGTGGAGGCGATAAGGCACACTGTACAAATCAACAGTGGCTACACCCTCACCATGTTGGGCAAACTTCGCCTCCACAATACACTCGATCATCTGCTTCTGCGGCAAAAGGCTTTCTGCAGCAGGAGTGGCAGATGATCGCGCATTAGCTTCATGCTACGGGACTTCAAAGTCCACCATTAGTGGCAATTTTGCGGCGGTGACGGAGGCATTAACTGCGGTTGGAACGGGGGAAGGCTGTTGGTCCACTCCAATGGGTGCCGCCTGAGGTGGGACAAGAACCTCCTTTTCACGAAATAGCGCCTATTAAGAGATTGCTGAGTTCTTGATTCTTGCGTCGGAGCTCTTCCAACGCAGGAGCGCGTATCTCTTCCCCCAGATCTTCCTCATACCGGGGGTGGCTATCCCCATCGACACTGTGAACATCCTCTTGGCGCTCTTCATGCCGTGCCGGTTCGGGCTGAGACGTCCCAGCGGCTGGCGCCTGCTGTGTTTGTGTCAAGATCTGGGACATGGGCCTTGACCTCCTCAAATATTGAAGAGGTTGGTTGAGCTCCCCAGAGGTGTCCTCGGGCTGTTTGTCACCGGAGGTGGCATAGCAGGTGAACACTTTGACAGAATCATCGGTCACCTGAACCACCCGCTTTTTCTTGGGCGGCTGCCTATCAAGCTTGAGCGGTATCCCTAGTCTGTCAAAGATAGAAACTCGGGATGTGGAAACTTGAGGGGAGCGATCCTCCTCCGTGTGCGTGGATCTGGCACACGAGGAGGTCGGCCGCACCTTTTTACAGGCTCCTCGGCGCTTTTGCCCCCGAAGGGGCTGAGTTGCAGACCTCAGAGATGTCGAGGCCTCAGTGCTTGTCGGACTCTGCATCTGTTGCAGCTCCGACATGCGGAAGGGCTCCTCCGCCCTTGCACGCCTTATACTTCGGGCCTCCTCCTTGGTGACCCAGGTCTTCTTCAAATGGAGCTGGCGCTCCTCCACTGGGTTGCCCCCCGTCCTTGACCGGGGAGCTCGTGGCTTGGGCCGCTGCAGGGGACCCTGAGTTGCCGCCGGTACGGCATGCTTCTTCTTCTTTGCTCTGCCTTCCCGGACTTGCCGGAGGAGCTCGAAGCGATTGGAGGTAGGGATAGTTGGGACGTGGCAGTCCCGTAGCAAGATCGGCTCGCCTCCATCGAGCCGGATGCGGATGTCTCCGACAATTACGATCTTACCGCAGGCTGTGTACCCTTGCGGCTACGACACTGCCCCCGTTGAGCAGGAGCGGCGCTGGCGATGCCTGCCGTAGGCCTGGCTTCATTCTGGCGGCGGCGTTGCCCCCGTTGAGTAGGAGCAACACCTCTGAGGGCGGCCGCTGCAGAAGTAGTGTCGTTGCGGCGACGACGCTGCCCCCGTTGTGCAGGAGCAGCGTCAACGGTAATCTGGTTGACCGAGAAGACTCTGCCATTTGATGGGACAAAGGGCCTGACACCCCTAGCCCGCGAGGAGTTGGCCGGGCGAACTCGGCTGGCTGCTGTAATAGAGGGTCTGACCCCCCCAAGAGCTGCCTTGTCGACCGAGCGGACTCGACCAATTGTTGAAGCCGAGGGCCTGACACCCCCGACGGCTGGCTTGTTGACCGGGCGGACCCGACCGACTGATGAAGCAGAGGGCCTGACACCCTCAGTAGTTGGCTTCTTGGCCGAGCGAACCCGGCCAGTTGCTGAGGCGGAGGGCCTGACACACTTGGTAGTTGTTGCTGCAGGCGTGGCTGACCTGGTCTCAACCACGGGTACAACGCCCAGGAAGAAGGGCGAGCCGACGACTGCGGGGAAGTCGCCGAAGACGAGGGGGGTCGCCAGGTATCCGAACCTAACTTGGTTGGCGATGATCTGGGGGCCGTAGGTGACGGTGGCCATCGCTGCTGTTGGTGGTGGTGGTGGTGCGTAGCACGAACGGAGAAGGGCGCAGAAGCGCGAATAGCCCTCAGATGTGTAGACAGTTGTATACCCTCCTCTTCACGTCCTGTAAAAGGAAGAGGAGGAAAATCAGAACCCTAAAAAAAAGGTCTGGAGGTTTTCTTTGACAGAAAGAAGAAATGCGGGAAAGGTCCCACCGGGCATGCCAGTCTGTTGGACACGGAATTTATCTTATCATATTTTATCGCAGATAAAGTAGGAAGATTTAAAATGTTCTTGTTGGAAAGAAACATTGGACAGCACCTCCCGCCATATACCTTGAATCCAATGAAGCCAAGGTCGATCAGCAGCACGACCACATCGGGATCCCAGAAGGCTTCACCAAGCCAATTCTTGGCCTCGATAATGTCACTGTTGAGCCTTTCAAAGCTTGGGAAGTGGCACAGATAGATGGCCCCAGTAGCTTATTTTATAGAGCTAAGGAGCACCCTACCCGGGAAGACCATGATTGTCATTTGCCCGAAGATATAGACAACCCGTCAATCCCCGTTCAGGGTCTGGCGTTCACAACAAATCGGATGGCCAAGATGTTCCAAAAGCAGCACATCCCTTCCGGCCAGCCGCGCAAAGAGAAGGAAGCATTCCAGAAGATGTGGTATCCCGCAAGTCTGGACAAAGAACTGAGACGTGTCTCTCAGCATCTAGGGTTGGTCTTCACCCTTAAAGAATACTATTACAATGGGCGCTATGAAGTGGACACCATCTCCGCTTTCTACCCAATTGAAGATAACTCACCGGGGGCAACTTTCGATAAGTACCCAGCAGAAGCTGAACATGTTAAACCGGCTCAATCAAGCGACTCGGAAGCAGAGGCCATGACTCCTTGATGATGCTGGGAGCAAGTCTATCCTGAAGAAGCGGCCCTTCAAGCCGGATTTGACACGGCCAGCAGCAGCGAGGCTGAAGAAACTGAAGAAGTTGGGCTGTCTTCCTCCAGCGGCTCTCCTCCGATGATGATGCCAGTGTCTCTTGTACCGATCAAGGAAGCTTCTGCCAAAACCGATCAGGAGGTGCATGCTGCTAAAAGAGAAAAGGCTACCTCTACCGAGGATATGCTGGTCCAAGAGGGGGATGAAGTTGCTAACTTGCCCCGTGAAACCACAACGGCGATGGATTTGCTGACAAAGCAATTCACATAGCTGCTACTGGCCGGGTCAAGAACCCCTGACGAAGCCTAAATGAAACAAAATGAGGAGATCGAGGTTCTCAATCTTGAAGATGATATTCCAGACTTTGTCGACCTTTAGCCAGCGCCCCCGGAGATAGAAGACGGAGTCCAAGCTACGGTCGATGAGCTGATAGAAGTTAACCTGGGAGATGAGGACGACCCTAGGCCAACCTTTCTCAGTGCCCAGTTGTCTGCTGAAGAATAGAAGTTGTATGTCCAACTGCTACAAGAATACCGGGATTGCTTCACCTGGACTTACAAGGAAATGCCAAGACTCAGCCCCGCAGTCTCACAACATGAGCTAGCCATAAGCTCTGAAGCCGAGCCAGTGAAGTAGCCGCCACGGCGCATGAGACCGGAGCTCATCACTCAAATATGCAAAGAAGTGGACAAGCTTATTAATGTGGGTTTTGTCGAAGAAAATCAATACACCACGTGGCTGGCTAATATTGTGCCTGTGAAGAAGAAGAATGGGCAGATCTGGATATGTGTAGACTTTCGAGATCTGAATAAAGCCTATCCTAAAGATGACTTTTCAGTACCAATAACGGAGGTCATGATTGATGCCACAACCGGCCATGAAGCTCTATCATTTATGGACAGATCGTCTGGCTACAACCAACTATGGATCACGGAGCACGACTAGGTCCATACTGCCTTCCGAACTCCCAAGGGCATTTATCACTACAAGAGGATGCCGTTCGGATTGAAGAACGCCAGCGCAACTTATCAGTGGGCGATGACCAGAATATTTGATGAGCTACTCTACCACAAGGTCGAGTGCTATATAGACGACCTGGTAGTCAAGATCAGAAAGAAAGAAGACCATCTGCAGGACCTCCAAGTTGTATTTTAGAGGCTAAGGTAGTATGAACTGAAGATGAACCCTATGAAGTGCGCGTTCGGAGTGTCGAGTGGAAAGTTCTTGGGATTCATTTTCAGATATCAGGGAATTGAAATAGACCCCGCAAAGATCAAGGCAATCCAGGAGTTACCCCCACCGAGGAACCTCTCCGAGCTGAGATCTCTACAAGGCCGCCTAGCATACATCCGACAGTTTATATCCAACTTGTCAGGGCGATGCCACCCCTTTCATAAGCTAATGATGAAAGATGTTCCTTTTTATCGGGATGAAGAATGCCAGACAGCCTTTGACAAGCTAAAGAACTATCTGAAAACTCCTCCAGTGCTGGGCGCATCGGTGAGAGGACAGCCGTTGATCCTATACATAGCAGCCACATACAACTCCCTAGGGCAATGCTAGCCCAAAACAATGAAGAAGGGAAAGAACAGGCCCTCTACTACCTCAGTCGAAGATTAGTCAGAACTTACCAGCAGCAGAAAGGGCGTGTGTCTTCCATGAAATCCTGCCCTAGAGCCTCCACACGTGGCAGCATCTTACCATCCACTTTACACGTGTTACGATCCTGGCACTGCATCCAACCTTGGATCACGTGCCATCCTTATCTTCCACGAAACATTACCTGTCAACATAGAAACAAACATTAGGTTAGTTGAAAGTGTACTGGACATAAGAAAGATGCACAGTGTATGTTTTGTACATGTAGACTGGCTGCAAAAGAATCTGCTCAGACTTGCTGCAGCTCAGGCAGTCATAACACAGACCTGCTCAAACTTACACTGGCTAGGCTACAGTGTATGCTCTGACTTCACACATGCACGGGGTTGGACTAGCTCCAAAGTGCTCGAACCTACTAAGAACATACACTATCTTTGCTACAGTGTATGCTCGGACTCTCACAAGCAACAAGCAAAAAGGTGCACGGATGCTATTATGTGCTCGGACTATGATAATGTATGTGCTTGGACATGCTCCAACATGCAACGAACCAAAAAGTGCACAGGCATTGTTATGTGCTCGGACCTTCTAAAAACATACACTGTCTTTGCTATAGTGTATGCTCGGACTCTGATATGTCATGAGCAAAAAGTGCATGGACACTGTTATGTGCTCGGACTTGCAGATGAATTAGCTCAGACTTGGTGGTGTATGTGCTCGGACCTTAAAAGGACATACATTGTCTTTGCAATAGTGTATGCTCCAACTTTGATAAAGGGCGAGTAAAACATGCACGGGTGTCAATGTATTCTCGGACATGCATTGCTTTAAATACAGTGTATGCTTGGACATACACTGACATTGCAACAGTGCATACACCGACATTAATGCACAAACAAGCAAGGTCATGCATGGGCTTGATAGCTGGCAGAGCATGCAAGGAGTTTGTCTGAGGAAAAAGCACAGGGTATAAAAAGTGCACGAACTTGTTGCCAAGTCGTGGGCTTGTGAAGCAAGGAAAAACATGCACGAATGCATGTTTTCTGAGACAGTCAGAACATGCACGGATGCAAGTTCTGTGAAGCAGTCAAAACATGCACGGATGCATGTTCTGCGAAGCTGAGTCAAAAAGTGCACAGATGCATGTTTCAACGAAACATGCACAGATGCAAGTTCTGCGAAGCTGACTCAAAACGTGCACGGATGTAATTTCCTTCCAAGAGGAAACGTCCATGGACTTGCTATGCTGTTGCAAGGAAAGGATGCACAAAGAGAAATATGCACGGGGTTTGGCTTCCACGGACTATATGAAGGCGTGCACGGACTTTGTTTTAACAACAAAATATGCACGAGGTTTGGCTTGCACAGACTATGTGAAGACTTGCAAGGACTTAGTGAATATGATTGTTCATGCTCGGACTCTGCCTTACTTCTAAATAGAATGTTCACGGACTTATGTTCTTGGCCAAGGCCAGAACATGCATGGACTTTATACACGGACTTAGAAAGCAGTGGACTGTTCATTCACGGACTTGGAAGAACACCGTGAACGGACCTGTTTAATACCTCCACAAACTTCAACAGGACATGCACAGACTTGCCATGCAGTGGATGCAATGTGCATGGACTACTATGCAGAGACTATACATGCACAGACTTTAGATGCAACCTTAACAACAATTAGACTAAGTCCAAAAAATGCACGGACTCTGTATAGGACATGCATGGACTCTACAATGCACAGAGTGAACACCTGCATGGACTTTATGAAAGGACGAATAGCATGCATAACCTGTATGGACTTCATGCTGCCAAGGCATGAAACCTGTATGAACTTGACCGAACTGAACATTATGCACAGACTTTGTCTTGCCTTGAACAAATATGCATGGACTCTGTTACCAGACAGATGTGTACTATTCATGCATGAACTTGACATGTAACAAAACACGAACATGCATGGACCTTGCTACAGTTCGTGTACGGACTTTATGATCAACAAAAGGACCTGCATGGGCTTAGATGAACAAGGTACATGGACTTAAAAATGCAGGTCGACCTTGCTACAGTACGTGCACAGACTTGGTGATATGTGCACGGACTTGGATGCAACTATTCATGCATGGACTCAATAACATGAACATGCTCGGACTCAACAATGAATGGCGTGCAACACTTGCACAGACTATGCAAGTGTTGCGCATATGCTGTCTAACTTTGATGCTAGCAACATATATTGTTCTATTTTGATGTTAGCAACAAAGTAACATATATTGTCTAGCATTGTGCCTGAGGGAATGGCCTGAGGATGTCGATTCCCCACCGAGCGAAGGGGTATGGCTCAGTAAGAGTAATGAGCTCTGAGGCAGGCTGATGGACCAGGTGGTCGAAGCGCTGACATCGATCATACTTCTGTGTATAGGCTGAGCAATCGTGCTGGAGAGTGGGCCACCAGTACCCTTGCCAAAGCAAGATCCTGGCGAGTGATCTTCCTCCCTGGTGCGCGTTGCACATTCCTTCATGTACTTCTTGAACTGCTCAAGCGGCTTCGTCAGTACTGATGCACTTTAGAAGGGGGCCAGAGAAAGATCTGCAGTATAAAGTGTCGTCTAGGAGGACAAAGCGCCGAGCTTGATACTTCAACCTCCGAGCCTCCCGAGGGTCGGGGGGCTCTTGAGAGTCCCAGAGCTAGGATAGGTACGGGGTCTGCCAATCACTTGGTGCAGTCGAGTCAACGATCATGAGCTCGGACTCGATGCTTGGTTGTTCTAGCTCTTCGAGGAAGACCGATCGAGTGCCTTTCGATTCGAGGGAGGAGGCCAGGCGAGAGAGGGCGTCCGTGCGGGAGTTTTCTTCCCGAGCTGTCCGGACTACCTCAAAGCTCTCGAATAGTCGGGCTAACCCTCGAACCATCTGAAGGTATTTGATCATCAGTGCCTCCCGATCTTCGTAATCACCATTGACCTGGCGAGCGACTAGTCGGGAGTCAATTTACATTCTGCCTCACTCGGCCCCTAGTTGGCACGCCATCCTGGCCCTCGAAATGAGGGCTTCATACTCGGAAGCGTTATTGGACGCTTGGAAGTTGAACTTCAAGGCATATTGCAGCTCAGCTCCTTCGGGCGACTTGAGGAGCACGCCAACACCACTGCTGGCCGAGTTGGATGATCCGTCTACGAATAAGTCCTAGATGGGTCCTTGTGCCGATGAAGGTTCTTCCTTGAGTGAGACCGTGCTCTCTGCGATGAAGTCCGCTAGGGCCTGTCCCTTGATGGCCACGCGGGGGCGGTAAGAGATGTCGTAGGCCCCGAGCATGATGGCCCACTTGACGAGGCGCCCTGAGGCCTCAGGGTGAGAAAGAATCTTCTTCAGTGGTTCATCGGTCAGCACGATGATGAAATGACCCTGGAAGTAAGGTCGGAGGCGCTTGGCTGAGGTAACCAAAGCTAGCACGAGCTTCTCGATTGTAGGGTACCTCCTTTCAGCTTCATTGAGCACTTACTGGTGTAATAGACCGGCCTCTCGATTCCCACATCGTTTCAGACTAAAATCAAGCTTACGGTGAAAGGAGTCGCCGAGAGATACAGGCGCAATGCTTAGCCCGGAACCAGCTTTGATAGTACCAGGGGCATGATTAGGAACTCCTTGAGCTCCTCAAAAGTCTTCTGACATTCCTCATCCCAGTCGAACATAGTAGATGTCATTTTAGGTCTCCTCAATAGCTTGAAGAAGGGTAGGCATCGTTCGGCCACCCGAGAGAGGAAACGGTTGAGTGCGGCTATATGCCCAGTAAGACACTAGATCTCTTTGACGTAAGTAGGTGGCCGCATGTCCAGGATGGCCTGGACCTTGTCGAGGTTCACCTCAATCCCGCGCTGAGTCACCAGGAAGCCAAGGAACTTCCCTGATCTGACTCCGAAGGCACACTTGGCGGGGTTGAGCTTCACATTGTACTTGAGGAGGGTGCCGAAGGTCTCGGCTAGGTTGATAAGATGATCCTCGGCCTTTGGCATCTTGATGAGCATGTCGTCAATGTAGGCTTCGATATATTGACTGAGTTGTCGCTAGAAGATTTGGTTGACCAGCCTCTGGTATGTCGCCCCGACGTTCTTCAACCTGAAAGGCATTCGAGTGTAGCAGTGCACACCGGAGTCGGTGATGAAAGCGATCTTCTCAATATCCTCTAGGTCCATCCGGATTTGAGGGTAGCTAGAGTAGGCATCTAGGAAGCTGAGCAGCTCGTTGTCGGAGGTTGAATCGATGAGCTGGTCGATGCTCGACAGCGGGTAGCAGTCCGTCGGTGTGGCCTTGTTGAGATTGGTGAAGTCCACGCACATTCACCATTTCACCGAAGCTTTGGGTACCAGAATGACATTGGCGAGCCACGTCGAGTAGAGGACCGTGTGGAAGAGGCCAGCCTCCTTCCCCTTGGTGAGTTGCTACTTGATGATCGTCTGTTTCTCCGGGGCATACTATCACGCCCCGAGCACGAAAGATTACCCGGAGAACATGACGAGTTTATATCATTCATGTCAATCAGAGCGTAGTGCATTCGAATATTTTAGACTGTTTTTCTGACAGAACTAATCCCTCAGAAATTTCAAGTTCATAATGTTATCCGTCTGAAATAACGACGCTCTTTTCGATGGAATAAATCCGTTTGAAATATCCGTGTGAAATGCCCCATTTTCTTGTAGTGGAGTGTCATTTCCTCCCTAGAGATCTCATGTTGTGTCGCATCAGTGTCGCCGACCCCAGAGCTACGCTGGGAAGCTTTCCCCAAATTAGGATGACCCATATCAAGTTGTAGAGGTGCTTGACAAAGGAGCATACAAGTTATCATCCCTAGAGGGCCGAGAACTCCCACGCACTTGGAACTCTGTAAATCTCAGAGCATTTTGTCAATAATAAGTGGATTAGATTGGTGTTCCTCATCTTTCTGCCCCATCTCCAATACTCGTAGGGACATTGGTAGCCCCGCACTCCCAAGAGGCGAGCAATAATCTACCCTGTCTTAAGAGGTAGACGTATGCTTCCCTTGAAAATACCTGTAGCCCCACGCTTCCAAGAGGCGAGCAACAATCTTCTCCTCCCCCAGAGATAGACATATGCTTCCCTCGAAAATAATAAGGGTGGCTATATTTGTAATACCCAAGAGGCGAGATGTTTACTCCTCTGAAAGGAGAAACTAACTCCCCTCCAAAACGGAGCCAGTCATTTCATGGTCTATTGGTCACGAATATGACATAAGCCCACTAACCGCTCCATAGGTGTTTTTCTCGAAGTACTTCCTAGAGGATGGAATCCAAGCATCCCTCCTCTTCAGGAGAGAGCCAGATGTCCCCCTCGAAAATGGGGAAATGATTGTTTCATGGCCCATTAGACTCCTCTTCCGAGCATTCATGGTGATCCACTGACCACCCCACAGGTGTGCTCTTCACGGCACTTCCTAGAGGTTGGCACCCAAGCATTCCTCAGAGAGAGCCAGACGTGCCCCTTGGAAACCAGGGAATGATTGTCTCATGGCCCATTAGAGTCCTCCTCCCAAGCATCGTGGTGAACCACTGACCATCCCTACTCTACTAGTCGACCTAGGCTTGGTCCAACCATGGACTAATCCTAGTGACTACGGCCATGGTTGAACGCATGAAGAAGGGAACCAGAACGAGCACATGCAAAAAAAGAAAGAGGTAAAGAAGGAGAATTTTATTATGTGCCAAAGGGGTACAAGGGATGTCAGTCATCGTCTGAAGGGGTGTACATGCCAGGAGAGCGCCACAACAGCCCATGGTCATTGCGAAAGCACGGGAGCAATGCCAACGCATCCTTCCAGCCTTGAAGGTAACCCTCCTTGAAACCCCTGTTGAAGTCTTTAGAGGTGTCATCCTTCTCACCACCCTTTGTCGGAGGCTTGTCGGCCTCAACGGGGGTTCTTGCATGGATGCAGAGCCTTTTGGGGGACTCCCCCCCCCAAAGAGGGCTCAGAGCCCTGTTGCAACATGGCTTTGAGAAGATGGTCTAGAGATGAGAAAGAAGGTGTTGCGTGCTCAGAAGGTTCCTCACAAGCCTCCTATTTATGGTGGAAGCAATCTCCCTTACCGATCTTGAGAATTGCGTCAGTCACCACCTATCGCTTCCCAAGAAGATTTCACTGGCCTTCAACATTCCCAAAGGAGTTTAAGCGTTAAAGGGAAATTTGAAGCCCCCATTCGTGGCATGCCATCAAAAAGAGAATCGAGTAGGCCGAAAGGAGAGAAGGGAACAAAGACCTTCCATATTCAAAAGAATGAAAGGGTGAAAGAAGGAAATTTTATTATTGATGAAGGAGTACAAATTTGTTATTCATCATCCTCAAGACGATACAAGTCAAGGGCGAGGTTCAGCACCCCCTTTATAGCATAAAAATGGTGGACCTTCATTAAGGCATCTCACTAGCCTTGAAGGTACCCCCTCTTGTACTCCTCGAAAGCTTCCCCCTTGATACTACCTCCGGCCAGGGATGAGCACGTCTCCGGTAGAGCCTCATTGCGGAAGCAAAGGCATTTGAAGGAGGTCTCCTCTGATGATGATTTAGAATGCTAGTATGACATGATTCCCAATTAAGCAAGTGAATGTGAAGAAGAAGGTGCTATGTGCTCTAAGGGATCCCCACAAGCCTCCTATTTATGGGAGGGTGAACTCTCCAGAACATCACAAGGGGTTACCACCTCTTCCCATTCAATAGAAAACAAGGCGAGAGACCATCGGTGTCTGAACCGATAACTTTTCTACCATCGGTATCTGAGCCGACAGCTTTCCAATCATTGGCATCCAAGCCACCCAAATAACATGATGCTCGAACTCAATCCAATCTCGGGTGTGTGGACGACCCGAGCCAAAGAGAAGTAGCGGTGATACCTCCATCAGCCCATCTTCAAATTCAAGAGGAGATGGCTCCCCCATGACGTGGCTCAAAGGGTCTGACTACTCCGCCAGGCAATGTCCTATGAGTTGATTGGCGACTCCCTATACTGACTTGTCCACGAGAAGGACAAGTCCATTCTCTTGAGATGTGTCTCCTCAGCAGAGGCTCAGGCCATCATGCGCGAGGTTCATTCTGGGCTATGCGGTGCACATTAGGCCGAAGATAGAATGAAGTACAACATCAAACTTAAAGGCTTCTATTGGCCTACCATGCACGCGGCCTGCGTCCAGTATGCTCGTACATGCCATCAATGCCAAGCCTTTGGCCCAATACCTAGGAGGCCTCCTAACCCACTACGTCCCACAACCCCCACCTAGCCATTTGTCGAGTAGGGTATGGACATCGCGGGACCTTTCCCGCCATCTTCCAAAGGCCACAAGTACATTCTGGCTGCCACAAACAACTTCTCTCGTTGGGTGGAAGCCCTTCCTCTATGAGAAGTAACCGGTGAGGTGGTTGTCAAGTTTGTTCGTCATAACATCATCTACCGATTCGGGACTCCCAGTCGCATAGTCTCCGACAATGGGATGTCATTCAAGAACAAGGCCGTATACCAGTTGGCAGTAAAATTTCACATCGACTGGAGAACTTCTTTGGTCTACAACCCATAGGCCAACGGTTTGACCGAGGCCTTCAACAAGACTCTCTGCAAGCTCCTTGCTAAGATTGTTAGCCACCGAAAATGTGATTGGGGTGAAAAGGTCTCCGAATATTGTGACCCTACTGGACGGACTACAAAACCCCCACGGGGTGTTCGCCATTCTCCTCATCTACAGAGCAGAAGCCGTCATCCCCATCGAAATCCAGTTAGCATCCTACCGCGTGGTGGTACACCCCAGCTTGGTCGACCCTGATGAAAACGAATACCATAGAAGGCTAGAAGAGGTTGCTGATCTAGAAGGCAAACAGCTCGAAGCCTACAAACACCTACAGATATACCAGGCCCGCATGGCGCGAGCCTACGATAAGCTCATCAAACAACGAGCCTTCAAGCAAGGTGACCTAGTCATGATTAAGGAAAGAGAAGTCATGGCAGGGCGTTCCAGTGACAAGCTTCAGCCGAATTGGTGAGGCCCATACATCATTTGCGATGCCTATGAGGGTGGGGCCTGCACGGTCGTAGACCACAAGGGTCACAAACCCTTTCTGCCTCTCAATGGCAAGCACATGAAGCTATATCATGCACCAGAACATGAGTTCCTGTGCCACATTGACTGAGGCATACGCTCCCAGCCTCGGTCGGCCGAACTAGTCTTCACCTCATAGAAGGGTGAACCAGTCACCTCTCCCGGCTCTTCTCTCTAGTCTAGCAACAGGGTCAGCCGAGCCCTCCCAAGATCACCGTCAGACGTTCTTGAGAGCTAGTCCCTCGCCTTTGTCCTCATGATGACAAGAGTGAGGGCACCGTCGCGCCAGCCACAGCTTAGCCATCAGGCTCTCAAGTAAGAAAAAGAAAATCAAAAAAATCAAAAAAATAACATCAAAATAGGGCTAAAAATAGAGGTGTCCCGTGGACCTAGTCATCCCCCTCCCCGAGGAGACGACTGGGGGCAAAAAGGCCAAAAACTCGACTGAGATGAAACCCTGAAAGGGCGCCTCAGGCAAAATTGGGAAACCCCTCGACCTGAAAACCCGCAAGGGTGCGTCGAAAAAAGCTAAAGGGGGTCGACTCCAGTGAAAACCCGAAATGGCACTAGAGTCGATAGCAGGAAAATCTTTCTTCCCTCACCAGTCAAGGTGGTCTTCACCTACTTCCGTATAGACCGCGGGACTCTCCCGTGCTGGTAGTCGATCAATTCACGTCGCCAGACCGGTATCTCGACACTTCCTAGTCATCCCTCATATCACCTTGTCCAGTCTCCAGTCGATTTCAGTCTCCATGTGACATTCCAGTCGCTAGTCCAGCAAAACCCGATCCCAATGTACCTCAGATCTCCGTCTTTACACACTCCCATATTCCATAGCCCAGTACCACCAGTTACATTTGGCCAGGGCGATACCTCCATCGGTCCTACAGTCCCGTAATTCACAAAACCCCCAGATAGGAGTAAACCATGCATGATTGCTTACACTCCCCGATTTTCAGACACGTCCCCTAACGGCACCATGCTACGGACCTTGCAGTTCTGAATTCTTACATTTAAATAAGTATATTCATGTTGAAAATATCAAATTCTACACCATGAAAATGTTCGGATGATATTGCTCCAATTTTGCATGCCTCACTAGCTAATCTCCTTTCATGAACATGGGGCAGTACATAAATTTGTTGCTCTGGTACGAGGAGAGTATTGGACGACATTATGCTTGAGAGTGTCAAGTGACTTAGCATTGAATGTTGTCTTTTTAAATGGAAGGCTTTCAAATTTCACATTGACGCTGTTCTGGTAGATTCAAACTCTCAACCATAGTTGTCAAGGCCACAAGGCAAACTTGGGTCCCCCGGGCACCTAAGTGCTTAGGCAGTGCCTAGGTGGCAAGTTCACGAGAGAGAGAGAGAGAGAGAGAGAGAGAGAGAGAGGGGCTACTGCCTGTGTCAGTGAGTCTGTGCGTGTATGCACGTGCAGTGGCCAATCATCAGAATAAAAATTAGAACAGGGGAAGGCATGATATCAAGAGAAAATGCAGCAGGAGGAGGCACCAACAATCAGAAGAAATATGGCAAGATCCAATTGAAATATACACTGCAATACGCATGCATGTTGCCAAAGCAGTAGACAATCATCAATTATCTGTTCATTAATCGTTAGTATTTCAACATAGAGTTACAGAGAACTCATTGAAAAGATATATTCCTCCATGCATGCCCAAGTCACTTGCTGAAGTGCATCCACGAAGTGACACGGAGTCTCACAAAGGCGCAGTAACAAGAATCTCAAGAGGATGGACGGTGTTGCAGAGGAGGAAAAAGGGAATAGCCGAATAGAGGCACAACCAACCGTGCTATGTTCCAGAGGCAATTAAGAAGAACGGCAAATTAACTGTGCAAGCATCAATTAAGATGGGTAGGTCTGTCTGGATCTCTGAAAGTCATACCTGGCCCATGCTACAGGGACGTGGAAGACAACAATCTTGGCAGAACCCAGTGCCCAATGTCCTTTTCTGACAGAAGGACCTGAGGAAACGGATCGGATGCTAAATCATTCAGCTTGCACTGGAGGGGCTTTCTCCGACTCGGCACCCAAACGTGGATGCGATCCTTGCAGCTGCCTCCCCACTTCGCATGGTTGTCCACAAAGAACGCATTCCTCCACCAGCCCACAAATGCAGCCCGGCCACCCAAGTCTTGCGACATCACCCACTTGCAGCTCGAGGCGTCGAACCGGAAGACAGCGAAGTAACTGAAATCAGGCCCCCGTATAAGTGAGAACACGAAGAGTTCGCCCCTGGACTCGGCCAGGGAGAAGTAGAGTTGTATATTTGTTCCTTCTCTGGGCAAGGGCGGGAGTGAGTCCTTGAATAAAGTCAATGTCGGATCATGAGTGCTGGTGAAAACAAACGACGCAAGCCCCTGTTTATAGAGCCAGACATAACCCATCCCTCCAACGACGGCGACACTTCGCACGCTGTCGATGTAGCCCCCCGCCTTATCCTGGATCCCCTGCACCTGGCACCATGTTTCGTCCCCAGGCCTACAGTACAGGATATTGCGCCCATCATACACCACGACCACACAACCGGGACAGGCGGGAGGGGACGACAGAGTGGCCTCCCACCGGTAGAAGGAACATAGCTCTATGCTGGCCTGGGAGAGCAGCAGCTCTCCGCACCGGTTCAGGGGTTTGCGAGCCACAGCTGGCGATGTTTGTATAGTATGAGGTGACCGTACGAGTGACCGACGACTACAGTCCACACCTCCCCCTTGGGCGGCGGTTCCCTCTTGTAGAATCTACTCTCACCCGGATGGTAGAAGCGCACCAGGTTGTATTCGAAGAACAGAGGAGGGTGGGAGGCCATGACAGCTCCCTCGATGGCGACGCCGACGGACCTCCACGACCTGCAGACGCCACGGAAGGAGAGGAAGTCCCTGAGGCTGTCCAGCCGTTGGGCGACGACGCCGAGGGGGAGGTCGACGAGCGCCGACCAGTCCCGCTGCCGCCGTTTTGGGTCCTCCACGGTCGCCATCTGGTGGATGCATGCGCTGCCGTCGTCGCTGCGCGGCGGCGCAAAAAGTCCCAGTGGAGAATGAAGAGGATACCATGGCGGTGTCATAAATTGCCACATAGGGTCACAGTTCAAGTCCCACCGGAAAGGGGGAACCCATCGCTCCTGGGTTGCCGTCAACGTCAATCCGAGGCTGAGTGCTACAGGAGAGTGGAGCAGGCTTTTTTTTAAGTAGGTAAGGTTTTTTTTTTTTTCAGGAGTGGGGGGAGGGTGGTGGCTCAAAAGATGATGAATGTGATGCAAATTATAACATAAAATGTAGCACTTATTAACTCCCTAAACTCGTATTTCACACACAACCCCTCCTTTTGGCCTTGAAAACCATGCTAAACTCTCCTAAATCACCATGAAGAGGGCCCTTGAAGCAAGCTCCATGGGTGAGGTTGCCTACCACGAGCCAAAATCAGCCAAAAAGGAGTACGGGGTGCTGCAGAGGTGGACTGCCATCCCTAGGCATCTGAGCTCCAGCTCCTTGAGAGAGGTAAGTCAAGGTAATTTCTTTTATTTCATTTAATTTTCCTCAAAATGCTTATATTTCTTCCTCTCTTCTTCCCTTTTGCTTTCTTTCTCCTTTTATTGCCTTAACTTCTCCCTGGCCCAAGGCGCTATTCCACCCTAAAGTGGATGTCTCCCATGATCCGTGAGCTCCCCATAGCATTGATATCCATCCTTAGGTCTTGGCACTTGCACCCTCTCTTAGTTTTAGCCCAGAACTACCCCAAACTTTCATTGGATTGGCACAGCGTCACGGCCTTAGTAGAGCTATGGCATCCTCAGACGCATACCTTCATCTTCCCCTCCTTTGAGGCCACTATCCTACTAGAAGAGGTAGAGACTTATCTATCCCTCCCTAGATCTAAAGTAGGTCAAGAAGACTTGGTTTGTCATACGGTTGCACCTATAGACCTTGCCCTCATCTTAGGGGAGTTCCTACCTAGCACTAAGGACATACACACTGTAGTTGGCCCACACCTCATCCATTTGCTACATCTAAGCTAGTGGGTTATAGCCCATTGTAAGAACAAGTGTGGGTGGCATGAGGCGATAGCTAAGGCTGCCTCTATCTGCCTATGCGGTGCCATACTCTTCCCTTCTGCCGACCACGTCCTGGACATACCCAACCTCAGCACCATTAGTGGACTATGGCGGGGTCTTTCCATTTCGCAAGCCATCCTTTCCTACTTGTATGAGGAACTTAGTTCAGCAGCTTTAGGAGGCCCACTCTTTGGTTCCATGATCTTACTGGAGTGCTGGATGGGAATTAGGCTGAAGTTCATACCTAGGGAGGATATTACTTCTGCTAACCGCATCTTTGGGAGCCATCCACTCTTCTTTATCGGCGGTGCCTTCAGGCTCCCCAAGCAGGTCGAGTGCAGGACTTCAGACAAGAAGACTAGGGATGAGTGGTGCCTCTACCTCAACACTCTGCCCCTGGATCGATTCGTGATGTGCCCATCCTTCCTTGTGGGCACCACCCTCAGGCTTCCTAGGAGGCTTGGGCTTGACTTGAGGCTTGTGGGGAACACCACCTTGGCGATGTACATCCCCCACAGGTGCTTCCTACCGGTTGGACTCCCTCGTACTATAGTTCCAGTGCTGCCCCATCTTCCTGCACTACAGGTGAGGAGACTCGGGACAGAGGAAGATGAGTAGGTGGTCAGGAGTGCCCTGATCATGTGGGAGATCAGCAGGGTGCGTACCCTACCAGCAAAGGTGACAGAGCTTCTGGAGGAGTATCAGGCTTACCTGAGAGAGTTGCGAGAGATTCATCCTCGCGGGGATGCCCGATTGAGGATTGAGTGATTTTTTCTTTCATGATGTATAGAGATTGATAACTTGAACTTGATGTACTTGATTTGAATAAATGCATAGAATATGCCTTGATTAAATAAGATGTGAATTTGGCCTTCTTCTTTGTGCAATTGTAAGAATTAAGGCAATTCTCGGGAAAGTATGCGGCCTAAGAAAAGACCACTCAGATGAATAAGACAGTCATCATTTGACTGCCAATGTAATGAAAATGGCCTCAACTAGACCGCGAAACAGGTAGGCATTAGGAGTTAAGAATTAATGGCCCTCGGGATGGAGGATGACCTATCGAGGGACCACTATAATGTGAAGCGGTCAGGATGGAACTGCAGAATGGATTAAGCGGTCAAATGCAGATCGCAGGACCATAAGCGCCAGCAGACTCGGGAGTGACAACTGTGGTAAGTGAAGGCGGCCTTATAAAGACCGTCGATAAGAAGAAGACGGTCACATTATTACCATTTCAACAATGAAAAGGATTGCAGATGGACCGCCAATTTGTAGGTGCCAACATTGCCCTCAGACCTTTCTCTGTACACATACTTAAACAAAAAAATAGGTTAGATCTATTTTAAGCTTAACCCCTTGCCTACAGCAAGTTAGAGAATGACCAATCCTTGATTTTTGGTCAATGGAGTAAGCCTTATTAAATAGGCAAGATGACACAAAGGAGCCCATGGATGGAATAATAATAAACAAGGGTACACTCAGGTGGAATTAAAATTAACAAATGTGACATTAAACCCTGCTCACCCTGACATGCAATTCGGAGAATCTCATCTTCCCTCACTCCGGGCAATGGAACATTAAACGCTACCCCTGCAAGTCGGACTCGTGCCTCGGGAATTGCCCCGACCATGGTCGTGATCCGACTCTGCTCTGGGGCAATATCTTTCTGAAGCTTGGGCCCACTTTTATCGAATATTGAACTTGCCGTTTCCTGGTAGATATCAGCCCGAAGCCTATTTGTGACTTCTTGGCGCTCTCAACACGGACTCTCGCCCGAATACAAAATGGTCCCCCCGAGTGACCGATAGGTTTCGAATGCTTGTTTCCCTAGACATAGGGCTTTCCAGCTGATTCAAGATCGATATCATCTTGTTCCTCTTGATATAATTCTTTAGGTCATGAGGCCCTTATTTCTGATGATTGATCAAGGGTGTTACCCTCTTCGAGTGGATGTAAATGACGTCGTGACCTTTATGGCGCGGCGGATTTTGATCCCGACCTGAACTACACAATCGTCTGACCGAGTCAGATCGAGCGCACCGAGGGCTTCCATGAAGTCCGAATAAATCGTCACTTCGTGACTGGCACGCCCTCACACTAAATAAATGAATAAACCCAATCAATCGAACTATTAATTTAGAATTAATTCTTTTCAAATTTTAGTGCGTCCACAAGTCTGGCACGTCCGGCGGGACATTAATCTCCCTTCATCTCTTCGCCAGGACTAATAGACTCACGACCTCCCAATAAATGATGTTTGCCTGTTTTGATGAATTGAAGGTGCTGTCTCCACCAGACTTGTGGGGAGAAAAGTCAGACTGGGCGCAATTATCTCTGCGGCACTGAAGATACTACTCTGAGGCCCCTGCAGCTTCCAGGAGTCATCAAGGCCGCTGGCGAAAAAGAAGGAAAGAAGAAGGGAGGGGAAATCAACCTCCCCATCCCTAAGAAGAAGAAAAGAAAGAAAAGAAGAAAAGAAAGAAACAAAAAAGAAGAGAAAGAATTGACGAGAGAGGGTTGTACGGCCATATCCGTCAAGACCCGTGCTGAACAAAGATTACCACTTTGGAGCTGATGCGGTGGAGCGTACCACTAATCCCCTCCCTGAGAGGGTGAGCACTCTCCTGCGCACCCACCGTGGTCTATTATACCAAAAAAAGAGAGAAGAAAGGAAGGACAAAAAAATTGGCAAGCATTACCGACCAAAAGAACAAGAAGAAGGCTGGCGGGCCACCCAGCACTAGGAGGGTCTGAGCCCATGGTGCAATGCCGCGGCCCATTCTACCCTCCTATTGCCCCTATCTGGCATAAGACGGTCCCTCGAGTGGCTGTTGGAAGGACAACTACCAACAAAAGAGGCAAACCCCATTGCGGGTATGTGTGCAAAAAATAAGAGAAGAGAATGGGGGCACATCCTCCCGCAGGTCGTAAGCAACATTTAGGGGGGAAAGTCAGGCCCAAACTCATGCGTCTGAAATCAGGACACAGAAAAAACACAAGAAGTGCATAAGAATAAATCGCCTTGCGAATTGACGCCGCTAGCTGGTGTGAAGTGATGTCGGGCGAGCTGCAGCTGAATAAACAAATACGGCTGATGTCAAGGTCGGTAGCACCATGATGGGATTATTGAAGAGAATCTCCAGGAGATGCTCTCTCCGAATGAAAAGACCCAGTAAGCCGCAACTACGGCTCGACAGATTCCCGCCCATTGTGGGGGGTGCTTTATAGCAATGTGGCCAAGCACGACCACGACTCCCGAAGAGAGCATGCATCTATCCCGCCATGGGGGCATAAGAAGTAAAGACTCTACACCGCCATGGGGGCATAAGAATCAAAGACTATACCCCATCATGGGGGCATAAGAAGCAAAGACTCTACCCCGCCATGGGGGCATAAGAAGTGAAGACTATACCCCGTCGTGGGGGCATAAGAGGCAAGAAACTGCACCCCGTACTTGGGGCATATGAAGAAAGCAACACACCCCACCTTGGAGGGGTACAAAAAAGCAAAATACACCCCACCTTGGGGGGCACAAGAATCAAAATGTACCCCTGTCTTGGGGGCATCTGAAGTAGCAATACACCCCACTTTGGGGGCACAAGAAGTAAAACATACCCCCGCGTTGGGGGCATCTGAAGCAGCAATACACCCTGCCTTGGGGGCACCAAGAAGCAAAATACACCCCGTACCGGGGGCATATGAAGGACTCATTGATGAGTCTTATTTGCATTTGATGATGTCAACACTCTTCATTTCAGGTCATTGTAAGCAAAGAATAAGAAATCAAGAATGGCACAGAAAATGAGATAGATTTAATCGGGGGTCAGTGCATAAAAATTAAGATAATTAGGGGCACAAAAATCAAGGTAGATGATATTACTGAATGGCACAGAAATCAAGGCAATAAGTTGCACCGAAGTTCAAGAACAAAGGTTGGTGCAGTGGCTACTGTTCACACATTAAGGTCGATGCACATTCATGTTTCATCATATGAAGGATGATGCATGTTTACAAGTCTACACATGAAGGTCGATGCATGTTTACAAGACTGAAGACTAAGGTCGATGCACATGCTGAAGACTGAAGACCAAGTCTGTGCACATTTGCATTACAGTATTATCAGGTCGATGCACATTCCTCTTGTTGTACCACAAGGTCAATGCATGTTTTGCCATCACTGCCACAAGGTTAGTGCATGTCTGCATATGAGCATACAAGGTTGATGCATGTTTTTCCATCACTACTATAAGGTCAGTGCATGTCTGCATATAAGCATACAAGGTTAGTGCACTTTTGTCTCTTTCATATATAAGGTTGATGCACATGCCCAAGGTCAATGCACCTTATGCTAGCACGTTAGAAGGTTGGTGCACAGGCTAAACTCAGGTTGATGCACATGTCTAAAGTTCAAACCAAGGTCGGTGCACATGTAACTGTAAGGTCGGTGCACATGTGACTGTAAGGTCGGTGCACATTGTGTTAGATAGCCTATAAGGTCTAAGCATGCTTGCATTTAACTCCATAAGGTCTGTGCATGTTTTGCCTTCAACGTATAATGGTCTGTGCATGTTTTGCCTTCAACGTATATAGGTCTGTGCATGTTTGCTCTCAACGTAAGAAAGGTATGTGCACATGTTCTATCTTGCACATTAAGGTCAATGCACATGTTGTATCTATGCATACTCTGGGTCTGTGCACATGTAGAGCATGTGCACATTTAGGTCTATGCATACTTAGGGTCTGTGCACATGTAGAGACCAAGGTCGATGCACGTGCATACTGTTTGATGAAATGCCACAGTAAGTCCAACCCAATTGCATTGACCTCTCTGCTCAAGTCCTCATATGCATAAATGAAGAAGAAGCATCATATATGCATCGACCTCGCAAGGGAACCTCAGCAGCTGCACCAACCTTGCACAAGACAGGTCCTCCTCATGAGTTGTCATGCCCCGAGCTTTTGATATAGCGAAAGTATTCTCGGGAAACGTGAACAACTGGCATGGTAAGCCTCTTGCAAGCAAGATAATCAGAGTGCAAGATAATCACACATAATGAGACTTTACAAGTAATTTACTCAAAAAGTCTGACTTTATTTCTTAATAAAAATGATCACCAGTACATAAGACCATAACTTCTGACACTCTTACATCATCTGACTCAAGAAAATAGAAAATTACAACTCGACGTGACTAGACATAAATATGACTAAGGCTTCTCTCATTCCATGAACCATCAATCGCTCTCGGACCCGCTACTTGCATAATCCAAATCTGATTCACTAGTATTTCCTGAAAAGATGAGAAAGTAGGTATGAGCACACTTGTCCAGTAGGTATCTTCGCATCAACATGAAGGTAAAATTTAATTGATTAATATCTTTGCTCTAGAAGATGAGTAATGAAGATACGATAAATCATGCGAATAAACCAAAGTCACAAAAGACAAGAACTATATAAATACCAGATAACAATGAATCAAGATTATGGATAGACAAGTTTGGCCTTTCATGAACAAGAAAGTATAAGAATGTAACTAGAAAGTACTTTACATAACCTTGACAAGGTCATGTACTAGCAAGTCATTTATCAAGTATGTAAATTTCATTAAGAGCCTCGTAGTTTTCACCCACATATAAAATAGTAATCCCAACGCAATGCGACGCCAGTACTCATCGTACCCCATGATTTATGGCACGTTTCTGACCATCTGTCGAGGGGGCTACTATTGAGCCCTTGGACACCGTCCGTGCCTGCCCTTGCATCTTCAAGTTATACGTCAAGCTACTTCTATGCGATAACAATAACTTTTGGCCAGAAATTCTCAATTTCAAATAATAAGTTCATAACAAGTAGCCAAGGGATAGAATGCTTCAACTTGATCATGAAATTTCAAGGATGATTTAGAAATGGTATGCTACGAAGGTATTCCAACAGCATAATGGTACATTTAATTGAGTTTCATATCTTGCCATCTCCCTGGGCACCCATGGTGCATTTTTTATTTTCATTAATGCTCCACCTAGCATTCTTCTCTCCCATTGTGCCCTGGTTGCACAACTCGTGATTGTGCAATTTGATAGGACTTATTAGAATTCAACTACTGACATCCTGTAAAAAAAAGAAATAAAAGAAATAGCGCCCAGTGCATCAACCACCGTTTCCTGGGAGGCATTGATGGTTCTTTGCGGGAGGCCATTTTCTTAAAAAAAAAAAATTTACGCCCACAAGGGAAGGTACTATTTCTCTCTATCTTGGTTGCATCTATCTGCATCTAGTTTGCATTCCCCATTTCATCCGTAGTACTATTCACACAAATAAACCTCCCAGTTTACATTGTTCTGCACCCATCATTTACAAAGCATCATTATGTTCATTGACGATTTAGCTTGTTCACTGCATTGCATGCTGCATTGCTAGTTGCATTTTGCTTCATCTCTGTAATATTCATCTTACTACACTATTTTTACAGAAGTTTACTTTGATGCCATCGTGCTTATCAATTCCTCCTCCATTTGCAAAGTTTCTACATCATTTTGTTATAGCATTCATACACCACATTCACTATTGTGCATAGTTATACCATCACCTCATGCCACATCTGCATCATTCTGTCTGGTGTTTCCACATTATTTTGCATTAGCATCAGCATTTGGTTTGGGAGACCTCCTCTCCCCACACTTCTAGGAGACCATACCCCTCTCTTGGTTAAGGAATGACCCTCCATTGAGCACTCGCTCTCTTTGGACCGAGAATTCTTAAACCAAGGCCTCCGTAAGTCCCTGCACCCATGGATTCCTTCACGGACGCTTGGACAGGTTGTACCTTTTGGAGCCCCCGGGTTTAGTTGGCCTACACACGGTGAGAATCAACCTAGTTGGCACTGGAGAAAATCACATTTGAAACTAGGTTCAAGACCTTGAGTGATCACATCAACTTTGTTAAAATCATTTAATTCACCAAGGTTCAAACAAAAGAAATCAAGGGTAGCCATTCCAACTTGTTTGCTATCTTTGTAAATTGTTTTGATTGCATATTAGATTACTTGCATAATGTTTCACCTTGATAATCAAATCAACATGTCTAATTCAATTTATATTCATGAGGGTGATCAACCTAGCACATCTTATTTCTCTCAATTTTAACGTATTCGTCACCACAACTCTCACCATAATTCTTTAAAGGGACCACATTCTCACTCCTATGGTTTTGCCCGACCCAGGGGCAATGTCTAATCTCATGGTCCCTTACCTCAGTCGCCAACCACTATCTCCCCGGGACCGTCCCCTCCGCACGATGAGAAGGTCTCTCAAATCATTCATGTATTAGATCATCTCACCCCTCAGCAAATTCAAGCCCTTAAGGCCGTTGTTGAGGGTGCATCCCATTCCTCTCATCCTCCTTCCAATCCTACGCGGGTGGCCCATCACCCACCTCCCTCTTCTATTCACATTCCTACTCGGGTAGCCCATCACCCGCCTCCATCCACACATATTCCTCTCCGGGTGGTCCGTCACTCGCCTCCTTCTATTCCTCCTCCACCACGGTCCCAAGGCCCATTTATTCCCTGCAACCCGACCCGACCGGGTCCTTATTCGGGTCAGCCCATTAACCCTCCTCCACAGCCTTCTTATGCGGCCCCTCCTTCAAGGCCATGCCAACCCTCTACTCCTCAAGTTATACCCCTCCAACAAACTCTTCTTACAGAGTCACTTCGTTGGAGGAACAATTAAAGAGGGTTGCAAGCCCACGACCCGCTCCTCCTTCCCTTTCTCCAATCAATCCCCTTCACGTCGCTCTAAATGATATTACAAAGATGGAGAGAGAATGGAAGGATAGGAGAGATGATTACGGCATCAGCAATGCAGGCAAGCAAGAGCCGACAGACTTCAACGATTAAGTGGACGTCGTCCGCCCTCCACCCATTCACCCCATTCATTCATATGGCCCTCCGCCTCCGTACACGCATATGTATTTACGCTCACAAAATCATCCGCAATGCCATTACAATTCACCACCCATTGTTACGCCTCCACAACGACATCCACTTGAGCATGATAATGAAGAGCCAACAACTGAAAAATTTGAGATGGCGCATGATGAAGCTCTACAGGCACCCCTTTCGAGTTCCCTTCGCTTTCCTCTACCTCCACTACCACCAGAGGAACCTTCTGCTCAGGACGATGCCACCGTCCCCAATCCAACCCCCACCATTGAGACTTATTGGTGTTATGATGATGGGTCGGTATTCCAATCACTCGCGTCGGCACAGCAAGGCACGTCTTCTACTCCTAACACCATTCGCCCCGTTCGGCGGTTCCTCCATACCAAACCTTCTACTTTTACACCTCCCACTATGCCATTAGCCTCCACAACACTGACCTCCGCCGAACCTTCCACTAAACCTCCACCAATTACACCATTAGCCTCCACGCCACCGGCCTCCGCCGAGCTCATCACCGAACCTTCTCCACTTAACCTCCCATTACCGCCACCTCAGCCCTCCATTATACCCTTAACCCATATCCCAGATACCCCTACTCCACCATTTAACTCCCCATCTTTACCCATGGTTAATCCTGAGCAGGATCCACCCCTTTTTCCACGCGAGCCAACCCCGACTGCTTCCGAGCAAAGGGGGATGCTCGACGTGTCTGAACATCCACTTCCACTCACCCTTCCTCCAACACCCTCCACTATACCACCACTCATGGAGCCTTCCGCCTCCGCTTCACCTTCCTTTACCACTCGGAATGGGTGTGCTTCTTCAAGTTTGTGTGCCGAAGATGAACAAGAGCCGGGCAAGAAGGGTTTGGCCAAGACTGTGCTATTCAAGACGCAAGAATTTATTTGTCGGATGTCAGTCCGTGTTTTCGTGCCAGACATGGTTGAGGAGGCCAAGTCCCCGCCGCTGCTTACTGGAAGAGAACCTCAAGCACTGATACCATATAAGTCTATGCCCCAGGGCTGGGCAGGACACCCCTTGTTACAACTTTCCAATCTTGAACTCATTCTTTCATACAAGGGGCGAATGCCCATTTTGTTCAACACTCTTTATACTCTACAATCCCTGGGCAACACGATGCTTCTCGTCCCAACTTGTCAACTCCCTCACATTATTGCTGGTCACCCTCTAAGGGAGTTGGTATTTATTGTTGAAGCTTTGACATGGGCTTTGATTTTATCCGTTGGGCCAAACGGCTATATACTTTCGATGTTGTGGAGGGGAGGGCATGCTTCCGCTAAGGGGCCTTCCGCTACCCTCTCTATTTTCCATCCTACTTCATCCACACTCTTGTCTATCACCGATTCCTCCACATGGGCCATCCGTCGGGCGAGGAGGAGGATCTTATCCTCTCACCCCTCATGTTCTTTGCATTTCATACATTCCATGCATTCATCGCATCCATTTTGTTGCATCCACATGCATTTGCATTCCTTCTTCCATGGGTTTCCAGGCCCGTATCTCCCTCGCCTTCCGGAACCTCCGGATCTTCCGCATTTCCCATCTTGTTCATCTTCGTCCTCGGGATCTTCGGGTCCCCTTACACTTCCCGGGCACTGCGCCCCCTTCGATCTTCTTCTAGGGCATCACGCCCCTTTCCAACTCCTGCCTCCAGATTCCCCGAATTTTTCTCTTGTTTGCCTGGGGCATCGCGCCCCATGGTGTCCCACTTCGTCGGAACCTCTGGATTTCCTCCTTGGGCATCGCGCCCCTTCCCTTTTTACTCCTCCGAAATCTCCGGACCCTTCTTTCTCTTCCAACCCACTCTCCCCAGGGCTTCGTGTCCCTCCAGATTTTTCTTCTCTACTTCTTCCAGGACATCCCGACCTTTCTGATGTCACTCCTCCGGAACCTCCAGACTTCCTTCCAGGGCATCACACCCTTTTCTATCTTTCTCCTCCGGAACCTCCGAACATTCTTTTCGGGCATCACGCCCATTCTTTCCCATCTTTCTTCCAATTTCTCAAGGGCATCGCGTCCTTCGTTCTCTTCTTCCTCTTCCATCATCTTTTCCCATACTTCTTCCCGGGGCATCGCATCCCTCGGTATTTTCTCCCTCCAGAGCCTCCGGATTCTCCTTCCCATCATGATTCTCCTCCTTCGCCTCCGGATCCTCCCCTTTCCATCTACCAATTTCTCCTCGTAATTCCTTCTGATCCCGGGTCCAACCCGACTTCTTCCACATCCACTGCTTTGAACATCTGCCCGTTCTCCCACTACTTTCGAGGCTTTTGTCCTCACTCCTCCTCTTGATTTTTCACTTCTTCTGTAGACCATTCCATGTGATCAGGGTCTCCGCACCTTTGTAAGGGAGTTCTAGCTCTCGCCTCTCTTCCTTTTTTTCTTATTCGTCTGAGTCTGGTCTGGGCACCACTCCTTCTTGTTAAGCCACTTCAAATCTTGACTTCCAATCTTTTTATCTGCCACTTGAGGACAAATCCCATCGCCTCCGACGGTAACTATTTCACAAGGTTGCAAGGTAACATTTTTGCATAAAGTTACATTCTTGATTTCATCATTACTTACGCATGGTCTTCAAAATGAAGTGCTTCTTAACATGATTAAGAATGGTAGTCAAGGCCTTTATCTTAGATCTTTATCTTTATTGAATTTTAGAAAGAGTCTTTAGGCTTGCTTTTATAGCATCTCTGGTTATTAAGAACCCCGAGCTAGGAGTTCAGCATTCCCTCTCCGCTTGTTAAGGGCAACCTTTAGTTGGGCATTCCATACACTTCACGGCATCCTTAGTCGGCCTCCTTTGGTGAAACATCATCGCTACTTTGGCAATGCCATGAGTATGCATAAAGCCTTTTTCTCTTCTTTTCTCCACCAAGTGCAGGGGTAAGAGGTTGACGGACGAAATGACCAACCTAGGTATCCCTGATACGAGAGAAGTCTCAAATAGGGATAGTCTTGACCCAAAATAGTATAATTTTTCATGATAAATCTGACAATTTGACCAAGCTGGATGTCCCCGTGGTGAGAAGACGGGCCCCAAGTGTGGGATCAGATGGTGATGACCCCATCACTAAAGCTATTAACACTTCGTGGTCTTTGTTATGGAAACCATCCTCATGGGGAAAGTTTGGCAAACTAGGCTCTTTGGCTTGTTGGGAGGCCCAAGGGACCTCCTCTGTCTCAATGTTTTCGTGGACAGATGGGGAAGCCTCATTGAGTGCTTGAACTAGGGTGCTGGTTCTGGCGGGGAGCGAGATTAAGATGTCTTCTTCCGTATCCCCTGAGCTGTCAAATTTGGTGCTGACAATGGCTGAGTCATCGGCTAGCTGTGTCGGGCCTACGACGTGGACCGCATAGTAGACACAAAAATCTGGGTCTTGGTCATAGTCAAGCCCCCTAGTGTCTTTACGGGAGAACGGGGGTTGCCCCCGGACCTGTGAAGGGGTCCACAAATTGTAGAAGTATCTCCGCTGTGTGAAACCTTGCCATTAGGGAATATGCTGCATGAGGTACATCTCCCGAATGTGGGGTGGCAGGTCGTCCAAAACTTGGACAACTTTAGGGGTGTTGTCGACTCACCTTGACCAGCTGAAGTCGTCTTCCGGTGGGGCTGGAGGGGCCATGTCTCCTTTATCGAAAATAATAGGCTTGTCCCTGTTAGCCTTCTTCTGTGTTCTAAGTTGTCATTTGTAAGTAACGACAAATGTTGTGAGCTGCTTGACCTTGTGCTCATCCGAGGCACACATGAGCTGGATGCAATCTGGTGGCAGACATATACTCTTGTCGATTGCTTGGCTATTGAGGTTAGCCTCAAAGTCAACTTTGTGCCTCTCAGGGCGATTTGTGGTTGACTTGGAGTTAAGGCGTAACCGATGAAGCTTGGCCTTTTCTTTGTCAATGGAGAAAAGGTCCTCCTCCTCCTCTTCTGAGTGCCAGCCATTGCTCTTGCTCTTAATCATGGGGTAGGGACTAATTCCCTTGAAGTAGAGAGCAGCATCAACCAGGTGGCACTCTTCTGGAGTAAATGGAGCCAGGTCTGCAAAGATCATACGATGCTCCCCATCTTTAGCAAATTTGATGCATTGATGGAGGGTTGAAGGGACAACCTAATTTTCATGGAGCCAAGGCCTGCCCAATAACACTCGGTAGGACATGTTAGCATCGATGATGTAGAAGGTCACCTTAGAGGCGAAATCATCGAGCAGTAAGTCAACATCCACCCGATTGAGGAAATCCTCAGTATCTTGATTGAAGTCGAATATCTTGACCGCCTGGACTTTCTGGAGGTAGGGGGTCAAATATAGGGTTGTGAATGTTTTGAGGGACATGATGTTAACAGCCGCACCAGCATCCACCAGGATCCGATTTACTTCATGTCTATTGATTTTTCCCTTCATGTAAAGTGGGCGATTATGGCATGGACTGGAGAGCAGCAAGTCTTTCTCCGTGAAGGTGACAACGGTAGCGAAGGCCTCATATGTGGCAGCCTTCATCTCTGCCACGTGTGCCTCGTAGACTTCTAGCTTCTGGAGTATCTTGATAAGAGTTTCCCTCAACTCTTTTCTCCAAGCAATGTCCTCCCAGGTTGTAATGCTGGCGGGGAAGCGCTTTATCTGGTGGAGGACCTTCCGGTCGGCTCGAGCTCGAGCGTCCTCCAGTGATGGTAGTATTTTAGCCTGGGTTTTCTATGGGCTGTCGTGCTACTCCTCGTCGGGGAGCTACACCACCTTGCCTTTACCACTGGGGTCAGACTGACTCTGGCCACCCGCAGGCTCCTGGAAGAGGGGCACCAATGACGACTCTTCCGGGGATGGCTGGGGAATAGGATCGTCCTTACCGGTCGGCCCTGCTTGTTCTGCAGGAGAAATTAGGGCTGGCATCGGGAGTGGAGTGCTGGTGGCAATCTCCTCTGAGCCATCCGGATTAAAGATGCTAGGTCCCCCCTGAATTTCCACTGGTGGGATTGTGGCGGGTTGTTCTCCCCGAAAGAGGATGACTCACTCCGGGTCGAAGGCAGGCAGGTGGAGACGTTACTCGGGGTCCTCCTGCGACCTCTTCCATGTCCACGACCATGACCCCAGCCATGGCCAGTGTGTTCTGGGATCAGCTATAGCCCAAGAGGGGTAGTGGTCCTTTGTCGGGTTCGAGAGGCCACCTGCTCACTTCGCCGGGAGGCATTGATGTTGTCTGGGGTTGGGATGGCCACCATGTTGCAGGTGCAGCCGCGAAGTATTTGTTCCAGCTACTCCACCATGATCTTTCTAAGCTCATCCTTCATCTCTCGCCATGACTCGATAGGCCATTGCCTCCTAATCTCCCTCATGCGTTCAATGCTCTCTCATTTCTAGGTGACTTCGTAAACAAGCCACTTTTGGGCAAAAATGACTTGCATGGCATCGGACATAGTGTAACACTCAAAGTATTTGTACATAACGGCTTCCCATTGTAGGTAGTCGCTCGGGACCCTGGAGCCATAAAAGTCCGAGGCTTCGGGCCTATGGAAGTGGAGGGGATGGTTGCCAAGTCCATGAGTGTTATGCAGCTAGTGATATCGCCTAATCGATTAGGAACCCATGGGAGACTGGGGAACTATAGGATGGACATGCAAACACCGAGAGACAAGACATGCATAGTTGGAATGCAGACTCGAATACGAACCTAGACTCTAACCAATATCCGATACGTGGCAGAGGTAGAAACCTCATGCAAGGGGCTACCTTCCAAATAGGTGTAACCTATCATTCCAGTAACATGTTTTCATATACCGGGTATTGGGATGAAATGCAACCTAGGACAAGATGACCTTAGACTTAAGACTCTTTCTTTCTTTTTTTTTATGCAAAGACTACCCTAGACTCAACTTAGCTCTGATACCAATTTGATGCGGGACGGATGCGGATTTGACTGATTTGCATGCGAACCTAGGACTCTAGATCACGACTCGTCCCTAGCAAGGAAAGTGTGCGGATCTGTGCGGTTGAGAAACTAGCAATGAGTCGAGGGTATTGGCTCTCTCACGTTCCCAGATCGGGTCACGGGACGGTTACGCTCACTCACTCACAGCGGTAATAAAATTGACAGGCTAGATAACCTAACACACTCATGCAGCGGCATACAAAAATATATGAGAAAAGTAAATGCCAAGAGTTAGAGATGATACCTCCACGCTACCAGGCGTGGGGAAGGTGACCTCAGCTAAGACTCGTACTCTTGGTAAAAATAATTACAATAATTACAGCAAGAGTTTCACTGCCCACTCCACACAGGGAGGTAAAAGGCTACAAGTGGGGCCCTGGAGGACTGATCTTGGGTTGACAGGCAGTAAGCCGGAAGGGCTCTCGGGGTGGAGACAGGTTGCTGGTTTGACTCGGCACTGTTCAAACTCAGTTTAGCCCGCTGGACAGCAAGCGAACTCAGCCCTTGGGACGGTGACTTCTGGCCACCTTCTGGTCACGATGGTTGGCTGGGACACGGCTGGGGGGTTGCTGGTCGATCCCTGAGAGTAGTGGTCGCTGGCTCGGATGCTGAGGATTTGTGGGGGAATTAGCTCCCAACTTTGTTCTGCTGGCTTGACTCAGATCAGATCTGCGTTCCTTCACAAAAATAATTGTTTCGCCCACATCCGGTGTCAGATCGAGGCGAGATTGGCACCGTTGGAAAATAGACTCGAAGGGATACGACATATAATTTTTACGGATCCATCCAGAAATAAGATTGGAAATGAAAGACTCTACAAACTCTGTCATTTTCTAGCTCTAGTTATAGATCTGGCAGGACAGATTGAGGGTCTACCTGAGAATGAATGTTGACTGGAGGGAAGATGGTGGATCTGGATGTTGGTGATTTTACGGGGGATAGAGGGAGATGTATGGGATGTGTAGGAATTTTTGGGATTTTTTTGAAGAGGGTTGATGGGAGGGAAAAATAGGACAACAAGGTTCAATCCCGTAGATCTGCTGATTGGCAGACTGTCAGGGGTGGAACTAAATAATTGGGAAAATATCAAACGGTGGAGGAATGACACAAAATTTAAAATGGAGATGGGGGATGATAGGGGGAACAAACTCTCAAAATTTGGGCTCGATCAGATCTTCTGATTAAGAGATAAAAATCAGGCTTCCAGTTTCTATCTAGAGATAGATAGAACTCTGACGACGAGGCGGTGGTGGTGCGACGGTGGCTCGATGTTCGCGGCGGTGGTGGTGCTAAGCTTCTCACTCAGAGAGGGGATGATAATGAGGCCTCACACCTCATGAAATTCGCAGCAATCTTGCTACAAGGGGTTGGCCAAGAGGACCTCGACTCATTCCCACTTGCATCGGTAAGTAGCCCGCTTCCGACATGCTTCGGTATGCTGCTATATGCTTCTTAAATGTTGTGACTAAATGCATGAATGACCCTTTTCAGGTGCGATGGACACCATATCAGGGTGAGGACCATGCGGGTCAGCCATGGGTAGAGGCCTCCCTAGCCTATCGGGGACGGGACATCTGGCTGCACTGCATAAACGTGATCGAAAATAATAACTAAATGACTTAGGCCTATTTAATAAGCCCAAAGGACTTAAAACCAAGCCCATAAGGTTTGGCCCATATTCTAGAAGCTTTAATTGGAGTATGATGGGAATCGACGTCGAGCGCTGACTTTTATTTTTACATTTGTGTCCTTTTAGTTTATTTTTATATCTTTGGGAAAGTATATGTACAATTGTAATGGTTTGTAAGCCAATGTGTCATTCCCTTCCCGTGTCATAATCGCCCCCTCTATATGAAGGGAAAAATCAACGGCCGTGATGTAAACCGGATCCTGGTGGATGCCGGTGTTGCGGTCAACATCATGCCCCTCAAGACCTTCAAAACCCTGTATCTGACCCCCTACCTTCAGAAAGTTCAGGCGGTCAAGATATCCGGCTTCAATCAGGATACCGAGGATGTCCTCGGCTAGGTCGACGTCGACTTGGTGCTCGATGACTTCGCCTCAAAGGCGACTTTCTACGTCATCGACGCCAACACATCCTACAGGGTGTACTGGGTAGGCCCTGGCTCCACGAAAACTGGGTCGTCCCTTCAACCCTCCATTAATGCATCAAATACACCAAAGATGGAGAACAACATACGGTCTTTGTGGACTTATCTCCATTCACTCCCGCGGAGTGCTATCTGGCTGATGCTGCTCTTTACTTTAAGGGGATCAGCCCCTATCCCGTGATCAAGAGCAAGAGTAATGGCTGGCTCTCAGAAGAAGAAGAGGATGACCTCTTCTCCGTTGACGAGGAGAAGGCCAAGCTTTATCAGCTATGTCTCAGCACCAAGTCGACCACCGACCATCCTGAGAGGCGCAAAGTCGATTTTGAGGCTAATCTCATCAGCCGAGCAATCGGCAAGAGCATATGCCTACCGCCAAACTGCATCCAGCTCGTACGTGCCTCAGATGAGCACAGGGTTGAGCAGCTCACGATGTTTATCGTCACTTACAGGCGATGACACAGGTCCAAGAAGAAGGCTAGTAGGGATAAGTCCATTGTTTTCCACAAAGGAGACGTGGTCCCTCCAGCCCCACCGAAAGACGACTTCGGCTGGTCCAGGCAAGCCGACCACACCCCTGAAGCCGTCCAAGTTTTGGACAACCTACCACCTCACATCCGGGAAATGTGCCTCAAGCAACAAATCCCCCAATGGCAAGGCTCCGCACATCGGAGCTATTTCTACAATTTGTGGACACCTTTACAAGTCCGAGGGAAACCCCCATTCTCCTATAAGGACACTAGGGGGCTCGGCTACGACCAAGACCCAGACTTTCACGTCTACCACGTGATCCACGTCGTAGGCCCGATGCAGCCAGCCGTCGACTCGGCGGCTGTCAACACCAAGTTCGACAGCTTGGGAGATGAGGGAGAGGACATTTTAATCCCACTCTCCGCCACAACTAGTACCTAGTCCCATCATTCGATGAGGTTTCCTCACCCATCCATGGAAATGGTGAGACAGAAGAGACCCTTGGAGCCTCCCAGCCAACCGGCGATCCCAGTTTGCCAGGCTTTCCCCATGAGGAATGACAAAGATTGCGAAGCGTCACCGGTGTTGGCAGGCAACTCTAACCAAGCCTCTGGGATGCCAGGCGATAGCTATCAGCCCGATAGGGACAGCCTAGGACAACCTCAGTCCAGGCCTAGCAACGACAGTCCTCCAGTCCCCTCAACTATAACTGTTGGCTCTGAGGACCCCTAGGTGTATGAAGCCGACACTGACGATGAAGACTTCATCAACTTCCAGCCAATACCTCTTAAGCTAGAGGACGGTGGTCAGGCAACCATCGATGAGCTCGTCAAAATTAATCTGGGCGAAGATGAAGCCCCTCGACCAACATTCCTCAGCGCTCTCCTCACCGAGGCAGAAAGACAGTACTACAAGCAACTCCTGCTCGAATACAAAGATTACTTCGCCTGGACATACAAAGAGATGTTGGGGTTAGATCCCTCCATAGCAGAGCACAACCTGGCCATATCTCCCTCAGCCACTCTAGTCAAACAGCCCCAGCGACGCATGCACCATGATCTGGAACTCTAGGTTGTGGCCACGGTCAACAAAATGGCGGAGGTCGACTTCATCGAGCCGTGCATCTACCCGATCTGGCTTTCCAACATTGTCCCAGTCAAAAAGAAAAATGGTCAAGTCCACTTCTGCATCGGCTTCCAAGACCTTAATAAAGCTTGTCTGAAGGATGACTTCCCAGTCCCAATCATAGAAACAATGGTCGATATGACCACCGGACATGAAGCTCGACGTAGATCTCTAGATTGAGATCGAACCACCTTAAAAGCCTGTGTCTACTATGCGATTGAATTTATTGCTTGCCTTGCTTTAATTTATTGTTCCTCGCTCAGTAGATGTTTGATAAGAGTAGTGTAAGATCTAGGTTATAGAACCTATTCAGTCTCAGTAGTTCTTGCTAAGTAGTTGGTGGCTGTCTAGCTGTTGCTTGTTCTTATTCCGCATTAGACTCTACTGCTGTCTAAATTTTTTAATCGGGTGACAGATCCATTCAATCCCCCCTTTCTGGATCTCCTACAGACGTTCCATTTGTAGGATTTGGTCTCTAGGCGTCCATACATTCTTATCACCTAATTGGGCCAATGCCCAATTAGTGGTACTAACATCCTCTCCCCCTTAAAAATAATTTCATCCTCAAAATTAACATTGAGAAATTTCTTTTTAAAATTACTCACCAAATAGTTGAGGGTATTCCTTGTGCATCTTGTCCTCCGATTCCCATGTTGCTTCCTCGGAATGAGAATTCTTCCACACCACCTTCACCAGCCTGATGGTTTTATTTCTCAATACCTATTCCTTCTAGTCTATCATCTCACTGGGCTACTCCTCATATGATAAATCTGTCTGAACCCCTAGGGGCTCGTACTCTATAACATGTAAGGTATTCGGGACATACTTTCTGAGCATGGAGACATGAAAAATCAGATGTACATATGACAAAGTAGGCGGAAGTGCAAGTCGATAAGCCACCTCGCCGACCCTTTGTAAAATCTCGAAGGCCCAACGTATCTAGGACTGAGCTTGCCATTCTTTTCGAATCGCATGACTCCCTTGGTGGGAGACACCTTTCGGAACACATGGTCTCCCTCTACAAATGCTAACTCTCTCCACCGCTGGTCTGCATAACTTTTCTGATGGCTCTGGGCTCCGAGGAGTCGCTACCTGATCATAGATATCTTCTATGAGTAGTCCTATACCAACTGTGGTCCAAACAACTACTTTTCACCAGCTTCATACCAACACACCAGTGATCTACATGGCCGCCCATAGAGTGCTTCATAATGTGCCATTCCGATGGCGAAATGGTAACTATTGTTGTATGCAAATTCTATCAGGGGCAAATGATCATCCCAATTCCCCCTCCATTCAATACTGCATGCCCTCAGCATATCCTCTAGAGTCTGGATAGTGCGCTCGGATTGTCCATTGGTCTGAGGATGAAATGTCAAGCTGAGCCGCAACTCAGTCCCCATCCCCTTTTGCAAACTCTTCCAGAACCTCACTGTAAATTGAGGGTCTCGATCAGAGATGATAGATAAGGGTGCACCATGTAATCGAATGATCTTAGCGATGAACAGTTTCACAAGGGATTCGATTGGAGTTTGCTTGTTGATGAGCAAAACATGTGCAGTCTTAGTGAATCTGTCCACAATCACCCATATGGCATTGTGCTTCCTCCTAGTCATGGGTAGACCAGTCACAAAGTCCATGGTGATTTGCTCCCTTTTCCATTGTGCCATCTCAATGGTCTGGAGAGGTCCGCCAGGTCTTTGATGCTCAATCTTCACCTGCTTGCAAGTGAGACATTTGGACATGAACTCCGCTATGTCTCGCTTCATTCTTGGCCACCAGTACATCCTCTTCATGTCTTGAAACATCTTGGTGCTTCCAGGGTGGATGGAGAACTTTGATCCGTGAGCTTCCCGCATCAACTCCCTTTTCAATTCTACATCATCTGGCACACAGATCCTTTCTTAGAACTTGATCAGCCCATCGATTTCCACATGGAAGTCCTCATTGTTTAATAGTTTCTGCAATGCCATATCCTGCTTTTGTACCTCGACAATTCTATCTAAGTTTGTAGGTCTAGCTGACAACCTAGCCAAAAGACCGGATTGCTTCCTTTCCTCAGGTCGTGATTCAATCACACCCACCATCAGATTCCATTCTCGATGCAAGCTCAACGCCATCAATTTACGGCTAAGAGCATCCGCCACCACATTCACCATGCCTGGATGGTACAACAAGGTGAAGTCATAGTCCTTTAATAGTTCGACCCACCTTCTTTGTCTCAAATTGAGTTCCTTCTGAGTGAATATATATTTGAGGCTCTGATGGTCGGTGAAGACCTTAAACCAAACTCCATATAAATAGTGTGTCCAGATGCGCAATGCATGGACCACTACTACCATTTCGAGGTCATGAGTGGAGTAATTCTTCTCATGGTCCTTCAACTGTCTCGAGGCATAGGCAATCACTCGGCCATTCTGCATATCTTAATACGAAACCATAGTTTTTGAATCTGATTGCTTGGGGCTTTTTACCCCAACACCCCGAGGGTTACTCCTATCTATTGGGTGTTAGATTGGAGGGTTCTTACATGGGGTATTAGGTCTTCTATGCTAACTTTAGGTTGGCTAGATAAGGGCTGTGAATTCCATCCGAAAAAGGCAGAAGAAGCTAATATTTCCTATATGCTTGCAGGAAGAGGAGCTAGGGTGACGCCACCACTTGGAGGAGGAAGAAGAAGAAGAGGAGGATGCCAAGAACAATCATTCTCTGCTAATCTGAAGCTGCTGGGAGCAAGGTCTCTGAACCATTCTTCCCAGGGCGCCTTTTGCGACCTCGGTTGGCTTCCACTCCGCGAAAAAGCATTCCAGCGCACCCTACTATCAACATGGACGTGATTTCTTGGAAGATTTGAGGGGGATTCTTCTCTCATCTCTACTTTCTTATTTAAGCAATAGATCAACATTTGGGCATTTATTGTATATCTTTATTTGTTAAATCTGAAGGATACTTGTGTGTGGGCAGAGTTGTATCTCCGCGTGTGTGGACATATTGTGGGGAAAGGCTCCCCGTGTGTAGTTGTGTATGGATGGAGCTGCGACTCCGTGTGGTTGTCGTGTCTGGGGTACGTTCCCCGAATGTGTATGTGTGTGTACTACAGTGGCAGCATGTTGGGGCAAGTCCCCGTGTGGTGATTACTGTGGAAGCAGCGTGTGTGTGGTTGGGGTTCGTCCCTGTGTTACTACGAAAGTAGCGTGGAGTGAAGCCTCACCTGGTTGGGTGAGGGGTGGACGTAGGGAGCCCGTCGTGGTCCTGAACCACCTTAAAATCTTGTGTTCCATGTGATTGCTTGTGCGTTTGACCATTTCTTCTATCTCCCTTCACAGGTCAACTTAATAGGTTTTTAATTCACTGCATATCACACATCGCTTCATCCGTTATCCGTGTGAGGGTCAATTTAGTTGTTCAATGCTTTGATTGTTTGAGTGAGAATAGAAAGGTTGAGAGAATATCTCTTGCATCTCACGTTTATCTTAATCACACTTGGATTTGAGCTAATTAACGTAAGCTAATTTAATTCCATTGTGATTAGCTTAGAAAGTTTTTTACAATCCACCATCTCAGCAAGGGGACAATTCAACCCCCCTTCTTGTCCGTCATCTCTCTGGGCCAACACTTGGAGCTCTCTGGGTGGTGGGACAACTGCTCTCTTCTTCTTCTTCTCTTCTCTACTTGCGTCTGAGTCTCTCTCTGTGCGTGTCTTCCTCTTCATCTTGCTCTCTTCTCTCTCCCTTGTTCTCCATGGCGAGGAGGGGGTTTTATAACCTGGATGCGGGAACATTGATGGTGGGTCAGCATTAATGGGATCTGTCCCTGGTCTTGTCTCTGTGCGAGGGTAGCTTGCGTGCCTGCCTGAGGAGGCAACACCTCAGCTAGCCCTGGCCTATCCCCGCTGCATGCCAAGGGCTGTAGGCAGTGGCCCCCATGTCTCTTCTGTCAGTTGTACGGGTGAAGGACAAAGTGAAGTGCACTGGTGGATGGGCTGACAGGCGTGCCATTGGAGAACCCTGAAGGTGTGCCGCTAGCAGGGTAGCCTTGGGTGCATTGTTGAAGGCTTGAAATAGTGTGCCGCTGAAGGGCTGCCACTAGTGTGCCGTTGGAGGGCACTTGGAGTGTGCTGCTGGATGGAACAAACTAGTGTGCCGTTGGGGAGGCACCATGGGTGTGCCACCGGAGGGCTGCCGCTAGTGTGTCGCTGGAGGGGCACTTGGAGTGTACTACTGGAGGGCACAAACTAGTGTGCCGTTGGGGAGGCACCAAGGGTGTGCCACTGGAGGGCTGCCACTAGTGTGCCGTTGGAGGGCACAAACTAGTGTGCCATTGGGGAGGCACCAAGGGTGTGCCGCTGGAGGGCTGCCACTAGTGTGCCGTTGGAGGGCACAAACTAGTGTGTCGTTGGAGGGGCACTCAGAGTGTGCCGTTGGAGGGCACAAACTAGTGTGCCGTTGGGGAGTCACCAAGGGTGTGCCACTGGAGGTCACAAACTAGTGTGCCATTGAAGGGGCGTTGAGCTTTCTTCAGGAACTCAGAACAACGAACTTCTTGGGACATTCTTCACTGCTAGGGACCCGAAGGTGGGTTCACAGTAGTGTATAAATTCAGGAGGGTATCCTGCCTTTTCTTCATCATTTAATGTGCTTGTGCGAAGGTGAAAACCTGTCAGGTGGTGTGTTTCTCTAGGCTTTCTTACACCCTTTCCATAGGGGTTAAAAACCTCCCCCCGGTGTGTTCTTCCCCCTTTTCTGGTAGTGTTTTATGCATTCAGGATATGGTATTGCACTTCGGTTTCAATGAGTTTTTTCCTCTTGTGTTTGATCTTTGATTTGCAGGAGAGCAAGAGAATGTGAGGCCCTCTTCCTCTAGCTAGCTAGAAGGTGAGGTGGTTCAACCCACGCCATTCCCTGCATCCCGTTTGTCAAGCGCGATCATGTTGTTCCCCGCATCTCCTTCCTACTTTTTAGCGTTGTCAACCCTTGGTGGCGATAATGGTCAGTTATTCATCTTCATCGCCCCTTTGTCTTTTCATGCCTTCATGCATGTTATATGTTTATGGTTTGGGGGTAGGGTAGAACAATCATCCACATCGTCTCCTACCCCATCACCTTCATCTCCACTATCTCCATCAACCTAAACCCTCGCTCAAGCTAGTGCCTCCCCTACTGTCACTTCCTCTACCTCCCTTGCTTCCATTGTTCTCACTACCTCCTCTTCCTCTACTCCCATCACTGCCACCACCGCTGCCACTCCTAATTATGCTGACATTGGGCCCCACAGCCTTCCACTTCATTTTCTCCATCCTCTCCACAACCTCCTTCTCCACCTTCTCTATCATTTCCTCCATCATCTCCACCCGAACCTGAGCAAGCTCCACCTATACCCTCACCCACGCCTGAACCTGTCATTGCCATCATGCCTCCATCTTCATCCATGTCTCTCATTGCTACTACACACCCCATTGTTACGCCCACCACTCCTGTTACCTCCATTTCTACTCCATCCACTTCCACGCCACGGAGCAGGTGTGTGCTACCGTTGGTGCCCCGTGGGTCTGGTCCCTAAGGAGACGATGAGTCAAGTTAGGACAAAGCTATGCTGGCTCTTCGATTCAAGATTCAAGATTCAAGATTTCATCTATCGCATGACGATTCGTGTCCTGATCCTTGGTTGGCTATTTTAGAGTTGATGAGCCTATACTTCCCATGACGGTTGTCAAGAAGAGTTCCCTCGCCTTGGTGCCAGTTTCTTCAAAAGAAAGACCCGTGGCAATCTCGTTGCTCGCCAGAGGATTCACCATTGATGTTGTTATTACTCCTCGCCCCATTGCATAGTTCACATAACTGGCCAAGAAGGGTTCTCTACCCGAGTGGTGCTAACTTATACGACTGCCAAGCAGATTATGCACTTCATTTTCAAAGGGTAATTGGTCGTATTTTTAGTATTCTCCAAGGACATTCTGCACATTCTATGTAATCTCCCTCGATTTATCGGCAAGCCGGCAACGTCAATGCCGTGTATCACTCTCCCTCAGTTCCATCCCCCTCTTTTATCAAGGGAGTTATACTTCAAGCCTGATTGCCGAGTGAAATTGCCAAATCTTAATCTCTTTGTGCCGAGGGACAAGACTCCATGGTTCTATGATGCTCATCCTTCTGAGGAGTTATTTGCCCAAGAATGTCTACCTGATGTTAGCACAAGGTGTCTAGGGCAACTGCCTCGATGAAGCTGCATGTTCATGACCAGGCTAGGCCGTTTGCCAGATGAGCCCATTATTTGAGAAGATATTACTGATTGAGAAGCCCGAAGATCTGAGTGCGCACCAGGCGAGTCCATTTTCAATAAACTCAATCAAGATGAGGCGGCGACGCAAGTTCAAGGCCGCGGGTTGTGCATTCAAGGCTCCACTTCTCTTTCCCATTCTTTCCATTCATCCTTTCTTCTACTCAGCTCCCACCCTTGGGTGGTGTACCTACCTTCTTCCAATGCCCATCTCTTCTCCTCTCTTTCCCGGTCCACGGACCCCCATTCTTCTTCTTCTCATCCGTGTTCTCTGGATTCTTCTCACACTCACGATTCTTGGCCTCGGCCTAGGTCCTTCTCTCACACCAACATCGGGACCCATCTTGATTCTCCCTCTTCTCATTTGAAACCTCTAGATCTTTCCTTCTGTCCCTATTTCGGGGTATCTTCTTCTTCCCCGGGACTCTCGGGTGTTGCCTCTGATCCTTCTCCGACTCTGTTGGATGACTATCATTATCCTTCTCCGACCCTGTCGGATGGCCACTATTTTCATTCTCTGGCCCCGCCAGATGCTACTTCTGATTCTTCTCCGACTACGTCGGATGATCATTCTCCTTTTTCTTCGCTCTCACAGTAATCTCCTCATTATCTCCCTATTCCTTCTGTTTCTCTCTTTCGGGGTCATTGCCCTTTTTCATGCTATTTTTGAGACTGTTGATTGCTTGAGTTGGTGCTGCACTTGTTCATGATCTATATTCTCTTGTTCATATCTCATCTTCACCATTAAAAAGGAACCATTTAAAACCAACAGCGTCATGTGTTTTGTCAATGTGGCTGCATGTGAGAAGTGATGCCCATTTCCCTGATGCGTAAGGGTGCGTTAGTATCATTCCGGAAGGATGAGTGCCAGTTGGGTGGTGCTTGTGAAGATTCGTGGCTGGTGTTGTGATTCTCAATGTGTTGGGGGATCAGAGCTTATGGAATTACGAGAAGATTGCCTGATTAAGAGAGAGAGAATCTGTGCTCTGGGTTTGAGGTAATCGAACTTTCCTCACCCTATTTATCAGAGTTAGCCAGTCGAGTTGAGGATTGTTGGGATGGCAGATCCCGAGCTATTGTGATGTTGTGCGCGAGGATCAGAGTGCGCAGTGGAAGCCTGGTGGGCCTATAACCCACAGGTCTAGGATCATAGCATTGGTTGCAACGGGTGGATTCCAGAGTATGAGTAGAGCATCGGAGGCTTGGTTCCTTGGTGTATGATTATCTCTGGCTGTGTGAGCTATGTTGGTTGTTGTGCCCTTGATTAAGGCATTATGGTTTGTGGCACCAGCAGGATGGAGAGTTGGGGAAATATGGCGACGAGTGTGCCACATGAGTACCATGTTCTTGTGTTGGAAGCTGTGCCCTCGGATGAGATCGTGGTCCTAAGGAAGTGATCTCTGAGAGATTATGGGTCCCAGTTGGTGGCTGTGAGCGGCTGGTAACCGTAGCCGAGTGGTCAGCCGTGGTAGGGTCTGTATTGTCAAGGGATCCGTGTGCATTGGTCACGGCGTCATTGACCAAGGTGTTGTGGTAGCATATGGCACTTTTCTGTCCTAGAGATATGTGTTGAGGATTGCTCAGGGTGTCTCCTATGGCTCTGTAGTGAGAGCGGAGCCGAGGATTGGCAGGTGTCCATTAGAATAATTGGGATGAAGATGGGATGAGTCTGCGTAATGGATGATACTTGTGTATGGAGGTCCCCGGAGGAACATTGTCATTGGATGGTGATCCTTGGTCTATGACTCGCAGGGGAGGATTTCCCTGTAAGCTTGAGTCGAGTGTTGTTGTGGACCAAGGATTGTGAGATCTCGTCGTTTGGTTTCATCATACTCCCCTGAGAGGGTAGAGTTGGCCTGAAGGTCAGGATCAGATGCGGTGTCTGAGCGAGGTTCGGCTCGAGATGCGGTGATGATCGGTGAGAGTCAATGAATGGCCTGTCAAGATTTGGATATGCTTATTGGGTTTGTTGAAGGAGTAAGAAGAGGAGGTTGAGCAAGTGAAGGTTTTTCGTTGACGAGTAGCTAGCGACCGGTGAATCGTCTTTCGCAAACAAAGGATGCCGATTGTAGTGAGTTGAGATCGGCAAGAGTCGCGTGCCAGCAAGGCCTTGAGTGGCTGATTATGAGGTATGCCTTTCCTGTATTGGATCTAGTATTTGTTAGAAGTTTGTGTTCTGGCAGAGCTGGTCCCATGTTGTTATTGGCATTCAGCTTGCTGGGTGCAAGATGGTTCTTGGCGCAGAGCCAACAGATTTGTCGCAGTCAGTTGAGATGACTGTGCAAGCTGGTTGAGGCTTAGTGGTGGTTGTCCCTTGCGAAGGGCGTGAGGTCAGTCAACAAGTGGAGAAGCTGATGTTTGATTGGTCCGCCGACCAAGGGATTGATCGGTGGTAAGTTTCTCGTAACGACGATTGCGTCTCCTCGGTGAGCGAGATGGTGGCAGCAATGCCATGGTTGGACTTCATTGTGGCTGAGGCCATGCCAGACTATTATTCTTCTGTGTGTTATGCCTACTCTGAGGATCGATGTGTGTTGTGTGTGGAGCGAGACGCTTTGTTCGTGATCAAGGTGTGGCTGTGTCCCTCAGGAACTGTGTTTCCGCGAGTATCAAGGTTTGGCTGGGCTCTGACAGCATTGTCAGTTGATTTAGGTGTTCTCCCCCTGTGACATGGTGCTTGTCCTGAATTTCAAGGATGAAATTCTTATAAGGGGGAAGGGCTATAACGCCCTTAAAATTTTTGGATCAGGATCTATGGGTTTCGGATCACTTTCGTGAGTCCCGGATTGAGTTTTACAGTTTACTCGGGTTTTTGTCTGTCGAGCCTTCGAAATCCTGTGTAGGGTGAACCGCTGAGTTTTTGGACTCCGGGACGTTACCAGTACGTTGATCGCGTTTCGAGGATTTGGGGGATAATTTTTCCACATTTTTCTTATCCTTCCTTGAGATAATGTGGCCAAGGAATGAAACTTCCTTTAGCCAGAATTCACATTTGCTAAGTTTTGCATAGAGTTGATGTTCTCTTAATATTTTCAAAGCTATTTTAAGTGTTCTTCATGCTCTTCCTATGTCTTGGAGTAGATGAGGATGTCATCAATGAAAATGACCACAAAGTGGTCAAGAGAAGGCCTGAAAACGTTGTTCATTAATTACATGAAAGTTGCAGGGGCGTTGGTTAACCCAAATGGCATAACCACAAATGCATAGTGCCCATATCTGCTTCGGAATGCAATCTTGTGAATGTCTTCATCTTTAATCCTCAGTTGATGATAACCAGACCTGAGGTCTATTTTTGAGAAATATTATGCTCTCGAGATCTGGTCAAACAACTCATCAATATGCGACAATGAGTATTTGATCTTGATTGTTAATTGATTCAGTTGTCGATAGTCGATGCATAGCCTGAGAGATCCATCCTTCTTTCTTACAAATAGAATCGGCACACTCTAAGGGGATGTGCTTGGTCGAATGAAACCCTTCTCCAGTAGTTCTTGTAGTTGCTTCTTCAACTCCTTGAGTTTTGTATGGGACATCCTCTAAGGAGCTTTGAAAATAGGTGTTGCTCAAAGATAAATTCAATGGAGAAGTTTACTTCCCTTGCAGGCGGTAAACCAGGTAATTCAAAGGGAAAGACATTGAGAAATTCTTTTACAATAGGAATCTCCTCAAGAATAAGTTTCTTATCTTCGGTGATTACTACAGAAGAAACGAAAGCTTCACACCCTTGCGAGATGAGTTTGAAAGTGTGAAGAGAAGAGATAAGAATTGGGTGCTTCCTATAATTGATGCCAAGGAAAGAGAATTTCGGGAGGTCAGGGTTGTAGAAAGAAATTCTCCTATGGCGACAATTAATGTTGCATAGTGTTCTAATAGCCAATCTATACCTAGGATGGCATCGTAGCCTTCCATGTCAAGGCATACGAGATTTTTAGGAAGATTTTGACCTCCTATGGTTATCTCAGTATTAGGGTAGTGGGTTTTGAGTTCAGTTCCAAGACCCAAAGGTGTGGTAATTGCTAGATCTGAGGGTAACCGAGCTGATGAAATAGGTAAGGTTTTAGCAAAAGTAGTGGAAATGAAAGAATGCAAAGCTCCCATATCAAATAAAACAAAGGCTGGATGTGAATATATTTGGATTGTACCTTCTATCATATCACTTTCCTTCATAGGTTCATCTTCCAATACAGCATTTAGATGACCTTGCCACCTTCGTCCACCATCATTCTTTAAAGATTGTTCTTTCATAAGTGGGCAATCTAGCATTTGTTGCTCTTGGCTGCCACAGTGTAGATAAGCACCAAGACACTTCTAGCATTCTTCGGCCGAATGACCGAACTTCTCACAAAAAGTGCAAGCCGCCATGACTTGCTTCTCCTCTTCCTTAACTCTCTTGTTATTGTTGTTGTCATTGCGAGACCTATTCTTGTTATCGTAGGACTTGTAGGTTCCTGTGATGCTTAACTTATCTTCTTTCTTCCCTCTCTTGTCATGCTTGTGGCTAGATTCTTCTCCTTTACCCTTGAAATTTTTAACTTTCTCGAGGGTCCTTTCACACAGATGCGGCCTATAGACCATCTCCAAAAAGGTTCAGATATTTTATGGGCCCAGTTGCTTGATGAAGACAGGCCATAGTCCATCCATAAATTGGTTGGCCTTTAACAGCTTCGTGCTGATGAGATGTTGAGCATATGGTGTCAGCCTTGAGAATTGTAGCTCATATTCCAGTACGGACATCACCCCTTGCCTTAGGGAGGCAAACTCGACTGCCTTCCTCTCGCGGACATGCTCCAAGAAATATTTCTCATAGAAGAGCTCAAGGAACTCCTCCCAGCTAATTTATTGATTTTGAAGGTGAGCCGAGGTGGGTTTCCACCACATGTGAGCATCCTTGTTGAGTTGAAAGGTGGCTAGCAGGACCTTCTCCTGGTCCGTGCATTGCATGGAATGAAAGATTTTATCCATTTCATCAATCCAGTTCTCTGCCTCATCTGAGTTGGACGATCCTGAGAACCGAGGAGGGTTCATGCTTCGAAAGTTCTGATGTAGATCACTGACACCAGCTCGCGTTCCTGCTTGCGCCACAGTTTGAAGGGCCTGGGTGAGACCCAGAAAAGTTTGTTGCATGGCTTCAAAGTTCGCTCGATTAGCAGCCATTAGAAAAGTGAAGTTTCTGAGAAAATAAACAATCTATCATTTTCTCATGAGGAAATATTATCCAATCGAAAATAAATTCATAATGATTTATATAGTGCCAGCATCATCAAAATAATAAGGAAACTCAACACCCCGATCTCTCCCGATTCCTCGACGCTACAGGCCGGTCAACCAGCCCCCGCCACTCCAGTCGCGCAGTGGCGACCCTGGCAGGATCTAGAGTCTCTCCCCTTTTCCAGAGAAGACACTACTAGACTCCTCCGAGTCCTTCTTGGCCGAGAGGATGTCCTGGTGGGCAAGACTAGGACAGACTCCTCAAGCTCCTCCCACCCTCTCCCTACCCTACCTCTATCTCCAATGCCCGAGGATAGGAAGGGAAAACAGAAGCTGGGTGAGGTTTCAGAACGACTGGACCAGGTCCTCCCACAGCTCACAAGTTGGGTCTGCCATCACAAAGGCCACCCGGCGTGCGAGATCAAGATAGCCACCAGGGGCAGCAAGGCCCCAAGATGTCGTCAGGTGTCACCCAACCCTACCCTCAGCCAGACTACAGGGGTCAGGCCAGGAAGCGAGATGTTGGTCATGCTCCCCGGACCACTCCTCAGTAGAAGTCTTCCCAGCCATCGCAGCTAAGGCATCAAACCGCTCACATGTCTTCGGATACCAGCACCAGTACATCAACTCAACAGTAGAAGCCTTCCTCGCCACCACGGCTTAGGCATCAAACAGCGCGCACATCTTCGGACGCCAGTACGAGTCAACCTATTCCTGGTAAACTCTCACAGCCACTACGGCTAAGGCATCAAGCCATGTCTACGTCCTCGGACGCCAGTCCCAGTGCCCCTGCTTACCAGGAACTACCACTCGAAGTCATCGAACAGGCGATCAACGCCACCTTCTAACTACAACAATCGAAAGGTGCCTGGATTGAGATCCGGGCAAGGAGGAGTTGCTGACCTCACCCTGCAAACCCATCGGCTCGACGGCATCCCCGTGCGGACCCGTCAGCTCCAGTTCTAGTGCCTCCTCCTCCTACTCCCCTAGAGGCGGCCATCGCCAAGAAACAGGAGAGGAACAGAAGGAAGAATCTCAAGAGGCGGCTCAAGAAATAGGCCGAACAAGTGGCTACCTTGCAATCCCCAATAGAGCTGACGCCTATCCAGAGGTTGCAGCGGCTCATCGATAATTCAGAGGAATACATTCCTCTTCGCCCTACCGAGCCTATCCCACTCGATAGCTACATCCCGTGAGAAGAAATGCAGAAATGAGCTCGTCTCTAAGATTGGGTCCAGGAAATGATCCAAAAGGTCAAAGAAGGTGAAACTCTTTGCATCCCAAAAGAGTTCTCTTTGTTCTATAAAGATAAAGAGATCACGGTGGAACAGTTGGAACAGATGCTTCATAGCTGTACTTGCAACATGGTGGCTATCCCACCTCTAGATAACATCAACGCCTCCCGATGAGGCAAACTGGTAGCAGCTAGATACCGGCAAAGGATTACAACTCCACTCGGACTACAGCCAGTCCCAGAATACACAGGTCGTGGCCGAGGTCGCAGTCGTGGATGTGGTAGAGGTCGTGGAAGAGTCCCTGAGCCATCTCTTCGTCTGTCTCCCTTTGACCCCGAGCGAGTCATCCTCCTCCGAGGAGAACAACCTGCCCCGATCCCACCAGTGGAGATTCGGGGGCAACCCAGCATCTTCAACCCGGCTGGCGCTGAGGAGATCACCGCCAGCATTCCGGTCCCAGCACCAGTTCCAACCTGTCCTGTGGAACAAGCAGGTCCGTTCGACAAGGATGGGCCAGCCCCTCAGCCTCCTTCGAAAGAGCCGTCATTGGCCTCCCTCTTCCAAGAGTCTGCGGGTGGCCAGGATCAGCCCGATCCCACTAACAAAGGCAACGCAGTGCAACTCCCTGACGAGGAGTGGCGCGACAACTCACAGCAGACCCAGCCCGACATACTACCGTCATTGGAGGATGCTCGAGCTCGAGCTGACCAAAAGGTTCTCCACCAGATGAAGCACTTTCCTGCCAGCATCACGATCTGGGAAGCCATCGCTTAGAGCAAAGATTTGAGGGAAACCCTTATCAAGATACTCCAAGAGCCGGAAGTCTATGAAGCACACACGGTAGAAATAAAAGCTGCCACGTACGAGGCTTTCACGGTCGCTGTCACCTTCACGGAGAAAGATTTTCTACTATCTCCTCCGTGCCATAATCGATCCCTCTATATGAAGGGGAAAATCAATGGGCATGAAGTAAATCGGATCCTGGTAGATGTTGGTGCCGCTATCAATATCATGCCCCTTATTAGTGACAAAAAATTTTATTGTCAAAAATCAGTGGGTAATTACAGACGTAATTCTGATGAAGTTTAATTTGTCTGAAAGTTATCTTTTTTGGAGATAGATTTTTGTCCGAAATAATAGGTCAAAAATCGATCGGTATTTATTGACGGATTTGTGACAGAATATTTTTCATTGGAAAGTTATATTTGTTCCGACGTCTTTCCGATGGTAATATTACCGTCAAAAAATTACGTCGGTATTTCCCATTTTTCTTGTAATGGAAGAGAGGATGGCAAAAAGAAAAGTTTGATTTATATGCAAAGGGGGGAGGTACAAAAGGGTTACTCATCCTCCTTGGGACTGAACCTATCGGGCAAGAGGCTCAAGAACCCCTTATTATAGTAAAGGCGGTTCACCTTCGCCAAGGCTTCCACCATCCATCCCGATACCCCTGCTTGTAGTCTTTAGAGACGCCGCTGCCACTACTCTCTCTCGTCACTGGCTCTGGCACTAGCAGTGCTTCCTTACGAAAGCACAGACGTTTATAGGGGGCCTCATCTGATGAGGAGCCAGACTTCTCCAATGACATCCTCAAGAACTTTTTTCTAGCGGATCAGTGGACTCAGGATGGCCTTAGGGTTCACTACAGGATGCTATTTATTGGGTGGAGACGAAGTCCACAGATGGGAGGAGGAGTTTTACCACCTCTCCAACTTTGTGGAAATTGAAGTGATGTGCCCCGACGATCGCTCCCCCTCAAAGTGATCCCCTAGACGCCGCTTCATATCCCCAGGAAAATATTTGGAGTAGAAAAGAAAGTTGGTAAACTACGTGAAAGACTCCAAAACTTGTGGAAGAAAGTAAACTTTTCACATCAAATTAAGTAAAGTTACAAAAAAGGGGGAACAGCTACCCAAGCGTACCCAACTAAATAAAAAGGAGGAGCATAATACAAAAAATGGCGAACACTCCTTTAAGAGCTTTCCCCAACAGCAGTAGAACCGATTGGCCCCTGGTCCTAAATTTTGGGCTCACCCCCAGAGACGACTGTGGGAGGTGCCAACTCCTTCTCCATCGATGACTAGGCCCCGGCAGCCCACTCCTCTATACTAAGCTCCTCCTTGTCGAGCTCCTCCTCGCCATCACTGGCCTCCAGTCCAAATGGTGCTAAGGGAGTAGGTAGGGGTCTGTATGGGAACACCCAGGCTATCGGCAGTGGCTTGAAGAGTAGCCAACCAACCTTCCTAGAAGTTACATTCTCTGGCCAGGTCGTAGACTTCTACGGCTGTCGCATTCAACTTGTCCCGGTTATCCAAGGATGAGTGGTAGCATGCCACCGCCTCTAGGCCAATGGTGGTCATTAATGTGTGTAGGTTCTCGAACTGCACCTCTGTCACCCGAGCTCTTTTTTCAACAGCATCCACCAAGGCCCCTAGCTTGGCCGATCAAGCGTCTGCCACGTTGGCTCGCCTGGTCGCCTCTTGAAGGGACTCCTCCAGCACTTGGTCTTGAACGTGGAAGGCATCCCGATCTCGTACGACCTCTCCAAGGGCTCGCTCTTGCGACTAGAGCTATTCTTGGAGCTTGGCACACTCAGCTTCTTGCACTACTTGACATCTTCATAGCTCGACACACTGGTCCTCCAGCCCCTTCTGTTCATCCTGGTTGATCGCCAACTACTGCGCAACCTCTGTGAAGTGGTACCCCCACAAGTTAAACACCCTGGTGACCGAACTCAGGTTCCTTACCACTAGGTCAAGTAACTCCATGTGGGACCCAAGTCCGAAAACCCTGGTTTGGTCGCCCACCCGAATACCCTTGTCCATCAGGGCGAGGGCCTCCAACCGACCTGCATACCATAGTGTGGTCTTCGCGGGCGGTAAGAAGTGGATGGTAGGTGTGACCTCGGGCGGCATGAGGAGAGCAACCACATCAGGGCAAGCCACCTTGCCCTTGTGAGAGACATCCCCGGTAGGGACCGGGGTGGGTGGAGTAGGGGCTGGCACCTTAGCTAACGTCGGTGCCAGAGGAACCTCAGACTTTGGCGATAGCGGAGTCCAACCACAGATCGGAGTAGAAGTCCTCTTCCTCTTTCTTTGGCGATGTTGGCTGTCCAACTCCACCACCTCCTCCAAATCCACCTGGGGGCGCTAACCGCCGAGCGTCATGGAACCCCCCTTAGGTGTGCTCACCACACCTTCAGAGGTGACCTGTCGAGTGCTCGAGCCGATGCTAACTGCAGGCACTGCAGTCGAGCACTCTGTAGGAAGCGCCGCTGGGAGAGGGTACAGCAAGTGACCTAGTGCTAAGGCAATCACCGCTTGAGGGGTAGCAATGGTCACCTGATCAACACCTGGCTCTATATGGTCGATGGGGTGAGGAGCGAACTGCAATAACTCAACCGTCTCATACCGTAGCTCAGACAACTCCACCACCCCTACAAAACAACATAGAGGAGGTTAGCTCGACAAACAGTTAACGAAGCATGACGGGCGACGGAGGTAGTACCTTGGGGCAATGGGGGGCTCAACCCCAGTTCCTGAAGCACCGCTGGGGTCAGCCTGGTGTTGGCATCAAGAAGGTAGAAGCGAAGAAGGGCCTTAATTGCCCTAGATCCCTCAGTAGTAGGATTGGGCAACATATTTTCCCTCAGAGGATGGGAGCCCGCGACAAAACTCGAATCACTCGAATGACCGTTGCCCCCTATTTTTGTGACGAAGACAAAACGCTCAGACCAGCGCTTGAGATTAGACACTAGGGAAGTGACAATGATAATGCTCCTATCCTTCCTGGCACAAAAGTAAAAAGTCAACGTATTGGCAGGACAACACTGAAGGCTTTAGAACTGCCAAAAGAGGAGGTAGTTTTGGCAACCGAGGCTTGGTTGCAGACGGAGACAAAATCGCATAGAATACGCCAAGAGTTGAGGGAAAGGTCCCTTGGATACCGACCATAATGGTGGAGGACTGACTCGGAGATGGGGTGTACAGGGAGGCAGAAGCCAGCCTGGAAGGACTCTATAGGGACCTGAATACTGCCGAGGGGATGACTCCACAAGCTGTCATCGATGGTCGGGAAGACAATGTTGAAGTCAGAAGGAATCTGGAAGATCTCCCTTAGTCTGTGGATCACCCTATAAGCGATCAGTAGAGGGGAGCATGGATGATTGGGGCCAACGCCTGACGTGCTCGGAGTGCCTCCCTGACCAACTCCCACCTCATCGGTAGAGGATGTGGAGCTAACACGGAGGACCCTCCTGTGAGATGCCATAACCCCAGAAGATAGAAGTAGGGGGAAAACCCTCACCGAAGAAGAAGAAGATCGAAGAAGTAGCAACTAACAACTGCGGCAAGCACTGGAAGGGCAAGTGAGGCTCCCTGAAAAATCATAATGCAGTTCTTATAACTTTCGAAGGTGGGATGACTGTTTCGAAACCACTCGAAAGGAGAAAGGATGCCTATCACTATCAGGGTACGATCACCGAACTCAATAGACCATTCGAGCCCATGATCCTAGACAAAGGCATCCCATGTCATGATTATAGCGACGCCGTCGGCTACCACAAAGGGTGCTTGCATGCCAAGCATGTGACTGGGCCCACCCACCGAAGCAATATAAGGAGGCTAACCTCGGAGCTATCCTTCAACACACCCTCTCAAAGTCGTTTCTTAGATCTCAAAAAAGTGCTCGGCATCTGAGAGTGAGGGGTTAGTGAGGAGGGGAAAATCGGCTCGGCCCATGTAAGGCCTAATTCTGCCTGACCCGATTCAGCCCACGGCCTACAACGCATCTAACGGGCCTTGACAGCCACAGCTAGTAACGGATAGCCCAAGATGGATAGTCCTCAAATTCACCAGTGGACGAGGGGCATCAACCCAGGTGCAATGGCCATCGGATGACCCTTTGGCAGTCTGACGTCACCTCCCACGATGTCACTCTCAACACCACTAGGGTTGAGCATGCCTCACAAGTGCCGCAAGACTCACCGGAGAACCGCCCAACTTTAGAGGAATGGACCCTCAATAGAAAATTCTCCACGATCGTGGGAAAGCGCTACTCCATGACTTGTGCCCTTCCCTGCTAAGCGACAAGCACTCTTCACTAGGACAACCACTGTAAATTGGCCTTCGACTAACATGGAGAGGGACACGGAGATACAGAGACACAGAGGGAGATACACCCAGAGAGGGGCTAGAGAGAGACCAAAGTGCCAACTTACTGCTACAACAAGAAGGGCCACGACTATCCACCCCTCGGGAGTGGATCCCATGAAGGAGAGAGTAGGAGGTCTTCCGAGCACACTTACCACCTAGTGAGCACTCGTTAGGTGCCCACTGGATACGAAGAGCACTCCTCTGGATGGCTGACCATTCATCTAGGCCCACATAGATGATCCTTAGCTCTCACTCTCTCGCTTTCTCCTTTTCATTCTCCACTTCACTTCACTAAGTGCTGACTTAAGCATCGGAGAGTTGTCCCCTGGGATAATTCCCAGGGCTCCTTCTGACGCCCTTTTTCCTGGTGTTTGTAGGCTTCCACGAGTGTCGGACGGTGTTCCCCAACAAAGAAATTTAAAAGTATGGTAAGAGGTCCTAGAACTAGCTTTTTGCCTCTACATTCATCATCCTCAATGGTAGAGTGAGATGGGGATATCCTTGGCACGAAAGTCGAGCAGAGGGCGGGGAGCTCTGCTCCGGCATCCTACTGCCATCTTCACAGTGAGCTCACGGCAAAGGAGATGGAGTTCAAATTCTGATATCGGTTGCCCTAGCAGTACTCCTTTTTGTTGGGTGCTCTAATATCACGTGATGTGTGTGGAATGGCTGATCTAGAGGGGGAGTGAATAGATCTGCCCCCTATTTTGCTATGAACATAGTGGAATAAAAATCTTTTCACACAATAGATGAACCTTGGACTGTAGATGTAATAACATATATGAAAGTCGAGCCTAGCCAAGCATCTAGCGTAAAGTAACCACTCATGCAAACCACAAAGACAATGATTAAGGTGGGATAAATCTCTATGTGAATCCACAAAATAATGCTCATCTAGTGCTTACTTAGGCCCAATAAGTCAAAATGATGAGAAGAGAAGGAACTTAGGCCCAACCAAGGAGAAAAACTCATAAAATTAGCCAAAAATCAACCAAAAATGGCCAAATAACTGGTGAATAACATGAGATATCATAAAATAAGATAAGAAGATGACACAACACATTGGTCATAAAACGGGTGTCAACATCACCGTGCTCATCTCGTGGGAAGGTGCGCGTGAATTTCATTTATCACATGCTTTATTTATTTTAATCTTGCTATTTTCTTAATGTAATTATGAATGTGGCACTCATGTTTTTTTCGTTGTCTGTTCGAAAGTCTCCGAAAGCACCTTAGCATTGGCAGTGGAGCTGCCTGTGGAGGTTGTGTGCTTGTCCCTCCTCTCACCTTGCTGCGTAGGTGCTGTTGAGGTCGTGCTGTATCAGGCATGTCGAACCACCAACTGAGATGGTGTATCGTGTTATAAGCTAGTGTTGAGCTCTCTCATTGTGCCCTAGTGTTAAAACATGTGCCTGTAGGTGGCTTGCTAGGTGAGGAAGGGAGTTTGTGTTCCAAACTCAAGGAGTGTGGATTCCTCCACCTCCATCTTTGGATTCGGTTGTTTGGCTTGGAGGATGTGTCATGGCAGATGCTAGATTTTCCCTCCGTCATTGAGGTATTTTCGGTGCTTAGTGCACAACGGAAGCATGGTGGGTTCGCAACCCACAAGCTCTAGGATCAGATTGCTTGCGGCATCTGGCATGTGTTTCCATGGTGAGCTTGCATCCTAGAGGTTCCGGAGTTGGTTGTAGAGAATTGCTCTTGGGCAAAGAGTAGTGTTTGGTTATACGAGAGGCCTTGGTTGTCGTGCATTGGTTGATGTGTCATGTCGAGTCGTGCTGGTGGAGTCGAGATCATGGAGCTCAGAGGCGAAAAGGATCAGATCAAATGAGCCCTGCATCTATCCATCCTATGAATTGTATCGAGTGGCTCAAGGTGAGTCGCTTAGTGATCAGTGTTGAGGCAGGTCATGGCCGTTGGGAGGCCAGTCGTATGGCATTTGTATGTGGTGCTCGGAGTTAAGCTTGTGAGTTGACCGACCTCAGTCGATGTGGTTGTTTCAGGGGTGGATCTGAGGATCGAGAGGTGGTGGTATCGACAGTGTGATCCTGCTTGGTTGCCATGTCGAGTAGTCGAGAAGTCACTTGTATTGTCAAGCGCAATGTTGAGATGTGGTTCATTGTACTAGTTGTTTGGCAGGCGTGATGCTCGAGACCAATCAAGAGTGTGGTGGCTTTGGATAGAGTGCTTGTCTATGACAAGACTCGAGAAATTTTGGAGCAGACTACATCTGTTAGTGCCACCGTCTGGATTGTGGCATTCCCTTGGCACGGAGAGAGAGTTGTGTAAGGGAACTTAGCCTGCGTGGGCATTGGGTGTTGGTTTCCATCAGATAGCTATCCTAGATGAGCTGTGGTATTGGTTGTGTAGTGAGATGGTTGTAATAGAGAATCGTGGTCTTCTCGACAAAAGAATTCCCTGAAGAGTGGCGTGTGTTGGAAGCCCCTCCTTTTGAAAGGAGTGTGAGGAGTGGTGCCAAGAATGTTGCGGCTGAGGAGTTTGAGGTTTGCTTGGGTGACCTCATCATCCCTTCTCCTCTCGAGGAGTTAGATTTGGCAAGATGGCTAGTGAGGATCCTCCTAGTGCCAAAGGAATTGATTGTTGTCCCCTATTGCAGAGTAGGTGTGGTCTGTGGCCCGAGACTACAGATTGTTATAAGATTGGTGGTTGGCGAAAGGTTTTTCCCACAGCCAGTGTCAGATCGATGAGTTGGCCATGGTGTGCCATGAGAGTTGGATTATGGAGTCCAAGGCGATTGCTATGTTGTGTCCCACAATTGTTGGCAGCGATCGGTGAGCCTTGAAGCGTTCGGCTCTAGATCGCGTGTTGCTGTGTTGAGAAGTTAGCTATGTGTAGTTTTCTGAGGGTTTTCCATCGGGTTTGTCCTTGCCCTAGAGCTTTGTGCAAGTCCCAAATTTCGAGGATGAAATTACTATAACGAGGAGAGGACTGTCACACCCCGATTTTTCGAATCATGTCTTCGCAACTTGTGGATTGTGTCCAAGTGAGTTTCAGACTTTTATATCAGATTATCGGACCCTCTAATGGTGCGTTTGTGAATTATTTTGGGTCCGTGACACCACGTGGAGTGGCCCAGCATTTTTCTAATATTTAGTCGAGCACATGGCTCACCGACTCTGACCATTACGTCCTTGTCCTCTATCAGGCGATTTCCTTAGCACCCCATCTGGGTCTAACTCCAATGCCTGACATGACTTCCAATGCATGAATAGGGTACTCATGCAGTAACTTGCCATTATATTTCCCCAACTCTATATCTTGCTAGTGCCACAAATCACATTGCCACAAGCAACGACACGGCAATCGACACGGCTCACACAGCTAAAGATAATCTCACATCGAGGAACCAATCCTCTGATGCTCTACTCATCCTATGAAATCCGCCTATAGCAACCAACGCAACGATCTTGGACCGGTGGGTTGTGGGTCCAACAGGCTTCCGTTGTGCACTCTGATCCACACGCACAGCTATCACAAATGACTCGGGATCCGCGATCCCAACAATCCTCAGCTTGGCTGACTAACTCTGGACAGCAGGGTGAGGAAAGCACGATTACCTCAAACCCAGAGCATAGACTCTCTCTCTTAGTCGAGAAATCCACTACAACTCTATAGGCTCTGATCCGTAACGCATCGAGAATCATAACACCATCCAGGAATCCTTTCACACACAACCCAACTGGCACTCATCCTTCCAGAATAATGCCAACACACCCTTACACATCATGGAATGGGCATCACTTCTCACAGACAACCACACTACTAAACCACGCCTCACATGGACTTCATGGCACACGAGAGGCCAACCAATCCGATCACATGATGCAAGACAATGAAACTTAGCAGAAGAGCAATCCCTCCAACCAAGGAGAAACCAACATGCCTTTTACAAAGTGAAAAGTCTCCATGCTTGACTTGACCTTGAACACTGTGCACATAGGGAACCACACCTTCCAGCACTAGGAAAACCATCTCTTCTGCCAGGTCAACTCCTTTGACAACACTCGCCAAGTCTTCTGTCGGACCACACTCACAGCATCTCTCGATGCACCACTGCTGCAATTTGCGGAACTGTAACTTGCCATGCCGCGAGAACTAGCTCTACTGATCACCAGCCACACTCTGCCCCAACAGTTGAGCTAGCCACTATCCCTCGCTTCTCACCTATGCCTACCTCTGATCCCAAAACCATTAACATGTCGAAACACTTACCGAGGAGCAAAGAAAATCATGAAAGACGCTAGGCTCGAAGGCCGCTACACCTTTAGCCACTGAACATTATTCCCTCGAATCTGTCCTTGTTGACACCAATCCCTTCTCGATTCTCAGGACCTCAACATATCCATCTCTTGAGCAACTTCCTTATGGACCACCACGTTAAGAGCCATGACACAATCCATGATCGACACCTACCAATGCTCATCCTCGAGTCCCGAACCTATCATGGAACCTTCACATCTCATTTGTTACCTCGCACGACGCATCCAAGGTAGTGCATAATGGCCTCAAATTCTACAATCTGGGCCACAAACTAGGCCACCACCATACAATCTCGAACCAGATTTGGGACTGGCGCAGTCGATTCACATGCAGAAGCGCAAGGCTTAGAGCTCACTGGGACATCTCTGCCCAATCCAACCTTGAAACCAGTAAAAAAAATCGAGATTGACACATCATTTTTGACGCTACAGAGCACGATGAGAAAATCAGGCCCAAAAATCAACAGCTCATCAGGAAGACCCTCCACTCATCCAAGCATAACTCTCGATCAGAGTGCCCGCTCTGTCACCTCAAACCACGATCTCAACACCTCATGGGTGGGATAAACCTTAAGCTGGGTCGGCCAAAAAGATAATAACACCCCCAGAGCACACTTATGGCTACCTAGCCATAAGCAATCCTCGCCAGCCACCTAACCTTATCGCAGATTCCTCGAATGCAACACCATAGAATCGCACCTGTCGGTAAAACTCTACCCAACGCAGCACCACTGGGGCCACCACCTTTGGGGAAGAAAGTTCTCTATCTCATTCCTCAGGCCCCATGCCAGCACTCTGACAAAGACAGCAACCACCTTCACAGTACCAATGCCGTGCACTCTAACTTTCACGTGAGAAGTAAAAGTGGTGAATAAACACAAAACCCTATACTAACTGCCAACTGTATTGGACCTTGTGGACTCTGATCACTGTAATTATCTCAAATTCCCATGTACTTCTACAACACTCGCTATGATACCATCTGTAACGACCCAAGATCCAAATACTGGGAATAACTCGATACCATTCGAATCCTGACCCGCCGCCCACAAGCTGGAGAGCTCGGAAGGGCTAACAGGATAGGTGTGGTGTACATTTTTATTATTTTAATTATTATAAATGCAATGCCATTAATCCCTAGGACTCTATGACCAACCTTATGACCTAATTGTGCAGGGGAAGAGATGGACACGGATTACGTGGTTACAAGTCTGGGCGATCTATCTCGCATTGTCGGAGTATCAACGGGAAAGATTGGCTGCCATGGGCTTCGGGGAAGTCCTAAGCATCAAGGTGGCTAGAGTGGACACAGCACTCCTGCTGACTTTGCACGAGAGATGGGACTCGGTCAGCCGAGCTTTCATATTCCTGTGGGGGCATATGATTTCGACTTTGGAAGAAATGGCCCAGATCAGCGGCTTGTGGGTGCACGGCAAGGCTGTGACCGGGTGGGCATACGTCGACTACCGGGAGCTTGCTCAGGAGCTACTTGGTCTGGACTTGATGAGGCCAGGGTGTCCATCGTCCCAACTATCGCGGTCAGTGCTCCAAGAAAGTTTGGGACTCCGGAGAGTAGCTGCGGGAGTAGGAGAACTTCCAGAGTAGCACATCGACCGGGTGGTCGAACAGGCGCATCCGAGCGTGGCGGCGGAGCTGGGACCAGATGGAGATATAGTCCTTAGACGCTTCCTAATGTTGTTGTTCGGGAAGCTTTTGTTTGCGACGTGGGCCGATGTGATCAGCTGCTGGCTCCTTCCTCTGCTATCAGATCTGAGCCGAGTGAGGAAATACGCGTGGGGAGCAGCAGTGCTGGCCTTCCTATTCCACTCGCTCAGTGCGACTGACCGGGTGACCATGCTAGGCGGCTTCTTACCTTTTCTGTAGGTAAAATGCCTAAATGCCTTTATTATACTTTCTATTATGCTTCTAATTACCTAAAATGTTGATATTTCTTACAAATGTAGTTTTGGGCTTTTTTATACCTACCCGGGATTGGTCGAGGAGTTGAGCTATACCCGAGTCGGTTTCCCATCGCGAGGCGGTGGAACATTGCCCGGAGCACAGGATCAATTCAGCGATCGACTCGGGCGATTCAAGAGGACCTTGACTCATTACTGCACGCATCGGTAAATAGCTTCAACTCCTACATGCTCTACATGTCCCTCTATGCTTTTATATGTTGACATGAATGCTATATGTTGACAAATGAATGGCCCTTTTAGGTGCGTTGGACACCGTATCAGGATGAGGATCATGCGGGGTAGCCGTGGGTCGAGGCCTCCCAAGCCTATCGAGGATGGGACTTCTGGCTTCATTGTGTTAACGTAATTGAGCCCCTTCATTGTCGGCTGATCATGAGGATGAGGGGAGTACATCAATCAGCAGTGACATTCACGCACCGACATGATGAACGCCCGGGAAAATCTACCAAAGGGATTGGCAGTGACATTGACTGGAGCGGCCGAGCCAGAAAATATGTTCAAGATTGGAAGCATAAGGGTAAGGCCATGACAGAACGGGCGGACAGCGACGAGGCATATCTGAAAGCCTTCACCCGTCGGCATGGCAGCCAGGTCTTCCGCAGTACCCGACGATCGGTATGAAATGCTAAACTCGACCCTTCTGTTCTATATGAATGAATGCCTGCTATGCATGACACTCATTTTCTAAATGCAGCTAGACCCACAAGGGCGCATAGCTGAGCTCGAGGGACTTCTCCACACCACAGTGCAGCAGCGGGACGAGTACCGAGCGGCTTTGGAGCTTCTGGTGAGCTTTCTTAGACTTAAAAATTGAAATGTTTATGCAAACTTGACTAACCTTTTAAAATGCAGCGGGCCGAGGGAGCCAAGAGGACTGGACCAGATGCACCATCCTCCTCTACTCAGCCAGTCGGGGGACAGGCTGAGCGGGACGCAGAGTTTACCCAAGTCGTAGCTCGAGCTGAGGAGGCCAAGGCTACCCTCGCGGAGTGGGTAAGACACCAAACTTTTCCTACAATGCTTCATGACTTATACCTAGACTAATCGTGATGCAAATGCAATGTGCAGGCGAGAGAATTAGCTGCAACATTGGTAGAAGTGGCAGAGGTGCCCCGTCTCTGGGGAGAGATTGACTGACTCTAGGGAGAGGTGACCCGATTGAGCCGAGATGCAGTGGACATCGAGCGGTACCGGACCGAGGCTCGCAAGGCACGTCTTCAGGCTCACGACTTGAAGATTGAGCTCCAGACCATGGAGCGAACCGTCTGGCTGATGGGCCGAGCACCTGAGCGGACTGGGTCGCGGAGCGGCGCAACAGGAGGTTCGGGGAGTGCGGCACCGAGCCCGTCGGTGGGAGATGTTTTGGCTAGCTCTTCCCCCAAGTAACCTATTGGCTTATACTTGCCTTACAATTAAAACCTAATTAACCCAAGGATATAAATGCAAACAAAAAGACAAATATGAAAACTAAAAAAATGTTAGTGCTTGGAGTTGATTCCCATCAATTCTCCCCGAGTGGGAAGAACTTGACCCCGTCAAGTAAGGGGTGTGGCTGCTCGTGTGTTGCTCCTGCGGATCTGTCACCGTACCAGGTAGCGCGGGTACGCTCCACTCCTAATAATCGTCACTTGCTCATCCCGTATATGTTCTATATGCTCACACTACAGGGGAATGAGGCTAGTGGTGGACACTCCGGGGTGGAGTCACTCTCAAAGGAAGGAGACAGCTCAATGTCTCACTAGGAATCACCGCCGGGTCGCTATTGGTGACTAAATCCGATACACTGAAGGAGGAGCTGATCCCATATCTCTCCAGCAAGTCCACAACGTACGCATGAGATCCATTTTGCCTCATACTCGAAAGGGACGGGCACCAAGAGCTTGCATGAGACTGACTCGACTCGACGTACGCACTCGAAAAATGCATGTATAGACTCTTGACAACCTGGACAAAATAAAGAAAACAAGGACTCACACATGTCCCTAGACAAACCTACTATTAGACTGACCCATGCAAATGCGATGGTGGACCAGGACATCCGAATGTGTGACTTGTATACACACGATGCAACCAAATGTTGGTGGAATCATGGAATCCTAGACATCCCAAAATGCATCACTCATGCACTGACGACCTTTTAGATTTGGGAGGTTTGGAAGGTTTGGGTGGTTTGGGTAAGCTAGGAGAGCCCAATTCACCTTCTTCACTTCCCCAATGAACGGGCTCCTTGCGGAGTGTAGGTGGATTGGCCCGTGTGGGAGGGGTGTGATAGGAGACTTCCCTGAAGAGGTGGAATGGAGGTTGTTGGTCAAGAGACTCACTAGGGAAGGGGTCGAAGGGATCAAAGAATGTGTGACCCCTCGAGATGGGTTCCCTCATGACACGGTCTCATGTTTGGAATTCTTGAAGGTGTAAATGGTCACCTCCATTCACTGTGGTAGGTGGGACAGTGGTCGTACGTAGAAGACATGATTCCTCCCTCGGGATAAGTGGAATGGAGTTAGGCTCGATCGGCATGGGGAGGAACAAGAGAACCTCTGTGGTGACATGACCCATGGTGCATACAGAGGTAATGGACCCCAATGCGGGATGAGTGAAGCTACGACTTGTGGATTGGTCGAAGCTTGGGGCCAACATGTACGTCAACTTCCATTGCCAGTCTAATCCCTCAGTAAGGTCTTCTAATGTATCAACATGGTGAAAAGACCAGAATGTTGTGTGGAATGAGTTGATGGGCACCATTTGTAGTGTGGGGTCCATGGATGGATAGCAAGGAGTTTTGGGGACCAAGCCTTTCTTAAGCCAGCTAAGAAGTGGCTCATCGATGTTTAGCTTCCCCGATAGAAGCATGAGGGGCTCCATATGGAATTCGAAGGGTGAAGGCTGTGGTGAAATATCTCCCTCAGATGGGGAGAGGTCGTCCTCCATAATGGGGAGAGGACCTGGGGACTCCGTAGATGGCACCGGGTTAAGACTATTGGCTACGACTTCCTTAGGCTCGGGTAGGGGTCCGTCAATTTGAGCGCACATCCTATTCACTCGATCCGAAAAGATTTTTAAGAGTTTGGCAAGGGTGGGGCTTGGAGAAGGGGCATTATGGTGGACTCGCTCATAGACTCTTGGCCTAGTCTTGATTCTAGACTCTTCAACATGTGGGACTCTTTGCCTTCGACTAGGACCTTCCTGGTGGGCGGTGACTGAGTGGGGTCAGTTGGAGGTGACTGGGTAGGGCAGGTAGACCCTCCTAAGCTCCTTCTTCATTTCCAACCATGACTTGATGGGCCATTACCTTCTAATTTTTCTCAAGCATTCAATGCTTCTCCACTTCTCGGCAGCTTCGTACAACGCCGTTCTTTGGAAAAATTGACTTGCATGGCATCGGACATCGAGTAACACTTAAAATATTTGTCCATAGCGGCTTCCCACTTGAGGTAGTTGCTCGGGACTTTGGAGCCATTAAAGTTCGAGGCTTCGGGCCTACAGAAGTAGAGGGGATGGTTGCCAAGTCCATGGGTGTTATGTAACCAGTGATATTGCCTGGGCGACATGGAATCCATTTGAAACTATGGGAATGTTACATGGTGGACATGTGGTGGAGCTAAATGAATGCTAGACAACTCTAGACTCTAACCAATATCTACTCCCTTGTATTATTGGACTCTCTCCTCATTGTATTCTGGTCCACCAGGTATATTTTGTCCCATTTTGCTCATTCCCTATTTTTGCTCATTTTTCTTTCGACACATATACGTGTCTGACCACTGGGTGCCCATATTTCTTCTGCAGATTTCTCGGATTCCAAGACAACTTTGGAATACCAGAGGCTAATTTCTAAGGCACAGAACCCTAGTTACTTTGAAACCCCGGTTGTAGCTCTGACCACTATGCCATTGCCCTCCGGAAGATCTCAAAAACGTGAGAGATCCCGGGTAAAGGAGGTCGTTTCTCAGGCTAAGAAGGCTCGAGCAGAGGTTTCCAAGCAGGACGCACAGGCGGCGGTAGAACCTAGTGCCCCATTACCAACAGTTTCCCTCCTTTGAGGAGTTCGAGGCGACGCAAGAGTAGCCATCTTCTTCAATAGGTATACTCCTTTTGATCCGCTCCTATTTGGACATGGACCAGCCCTTTGTTAATTTATTTTCTTCCCTCAAACTGAGCCGCCCCTTCTGCTCTGACCGTGGGAGAAGCTATAGCTGCCAGTGGCCCCGAGAGGGTTAAAAGTGCTGAAATACCCCTAATTCCTACCGAAAGCAATCTCCCTTTGCTGACACCTAGTCATGAAGGTATTGTTGTCGCTCACAAGACTTTAGGGCTAAATGTCTATTCTTGTTTCTTTTATCAACCCCTTTCTATTGGCCAGATATCGTTCCTCCAGAGCCTATCATGGCTCCTTCTCTTGAGCCCTCAGCTCCAGGTGTTTTGCCCTCCCGATGGTCTTCAGAGAGGTTGGCCGCCCTAGCTGCCAAGAAAGCTTCTTCAGAAGAGACCCAGGACGTCTTGGTTTGTTCAGAGGACCTTGGAGTTATAGCTACAGAGCTGCCTGAGAGTCCTCCTTCCGAGGAGCCCGTCGACTATGAACCTTCCAGTGGCGAAGAAGAGCAAGGGTTAGAGTCAAGCGCCAGCACTCCATCTCTTTCTTATGGCAATGACCTCCCTGCATTCAGCCCGCCCCGGCTAACATTAGGGCCTTTGAGCGTGCCTGGCTTTCTCACAGAGGAAGGTAGAATTACTTCAAGCTTAGCACAGCCAGCCTTGGTGGTCTCAGGGGCTAGTAAGTTGGGACTCGTGCCATCTGAGGTGGGGTCTTCTTTTACGCATGACTTTCTTCACGTCTGCCATCATTTGTAGCAGGAGATTTGACATGTTTTTATTTCCACCTCTTTCGTGGTTGATCTTTTTACAGGGGCCTGCAGTCTCAGTGGGGTTGATGCTGCCAGTGGTGGGCACCATGGCTGGCTTCTTTCCCTTTCAATCCAAGGCCACAGCTTTTTCCCCTGTTATATATGGGCACGACCCCTGTGTTGTGGCCGATTGCTCTGAAATTCCTGGGTGGGTCCGTCTCATCGCTGGGCTTCAGTTAGCCCTCTGCAAAACAGCTTCAGCTTCAGTCCGTGGAAGTCGGGTCAGAATTCATTGACGCTGTTTCTGTTGAGTCGACAGGTGTAGAACTCAGAGAAGCAACCGGCGACACTTCCATGTTGGCAATTGAGGCTGGGGCTGAGCTAGGACAGGTGGCCCAGATAGGGCAGCATGACAAATTTATCTCCGAGTGTGGAGATTTTGAAGAAGAGATAGTTGGTGAAACAACTGTTCTGATGTTCACAGCTGGTACCGAGTTGGAGAAGGTAACGCCGTTAGAGCAGCATGTAGAATTCACTTCTGCAGATGTGGGCCTTGAAGTTCAAGACTTTGGCCCTTCAATAGAGGTCGAGGTCGAAGTCCCAGCCCCAGTAAATATTGAGTCCATTGAGCAGCTTGGAAAGGAGTTGGTGGAATCTTTGTCCTCGTTGCCTTCATCTTCTTCACAGCCCGCTGATGATATCTGGGCTGAGGTTGACAGTCGGGTGGAGTTTCATTGCCCTGACACACCATCACTTGGCTTGCAATCATCTGATAAAATGGTGTGGTAGAATTCGGAGATGTTGAAGCAAGTTGTGCTGGCCCGTCGCGACTTACCCTATGCACAGCTGAGGGAGCTAGTAGAGCCCATGTAGCGCACCCTCATGGCTTTCGGCTATCCTATGCAACATTGGACACCTTAGGTGAAATTTATTGATCATGGCTTGAGGGATCAACTGGCTGCCCTAAAGCTTCAGAGGAAGGAGGGCCTTGCTGCCTGCAAGCCAACACAGAAACCACCAGCCAACAGAGGTTCCTGGCTGACGGAGCCACTAACCAGATTTCCAGCCCCTCGATGCCACAAATCTTTGTCAGCCCATCTGACTTCATGCGCCCTCAGCAAGGGGCAACCCAGGTTCACTCCAGTTTGGGTCATCCCCTGGCCCAGCATCCTTCTTATGGGCCTCCTCCACTTCTGTCTGTTTATCCTTCTGCTCCTCAGATTCAACCTCCTTCTTTCACTACCCCTACTCCATCTAGGGAGCAGGAGTTGCTAGATAAATGGGCTGTCATGCAACAACAACTTGAGTTCCTTTAGAAGCGGGTTGGCCCATGATCCTTGGCAGACGTTCCAGTACCGAGCTTTCAAAATATCCAATTTCCCCCACAGACCAAGCTCCCCAATTACCAGAAATATGACGAAAATAGCAATCCCTTCATCCATGTAAGAGACTTCTTATATGAATCGGCTCAGTTTCAGTATGATGATCGCCTCATGACGTACCTATTTCGCCGATCAGTAGATGGGGTTGCACTGGAGTGGTTTTATTCCCTGCCACTGGAAGATGCCAAGAGTTTTAAGATAGTGAAAGACAAGATTATCCAACGATTTCAAGACAGGGTTGGCCTGGAATACTATTTTACAGACTTGGTGGCTGAGAGGATGAAACCAGATGAGGAGTTCGCTACTTATGCCGACAGGTGGAGGTAGATGGCCGCCAGGGTGCCAGGCCATATTCTGGAGGAAGAGAATGTCAAGTTACTTATTTCCAATGCTACACTGACCTTTCGCAACATTCTGGCTACGAATGATATAGCCAACATGCACCAACTGTATATCTGGGCATGATTCATTCAAACATAGTTTAAGGATTCCCCAATTCATTCTCTCTTTGAGGCCCAAAAGTCCGAGTATAACCGAAAACTTCAAGGGCCCATCACAGAGGGAGTCCAAAGCAATGAGCAAGTCTAAGCCGTCACATTCCCCTCCACCAATCCATCCAACCAGATCCACTTCTCCCAAAACCCCCGCCCTAACCAATCCATTCAACAGAACCCTCCACTCACTTTTTTCGCTCCACAGAACCCTCCACTCACCTTCCCTACGCCACAAAACACCTTCTCCGCTCTACAACAACCCCAACAACACCCACAATATCACAACGTCCTGCCACCCAATGGCTGCAACAACAAGCACCCGGCTCCGAAGAGAGCCTAGTACCCTCCTTTGTCGAAAACTCTCACCGATATTTTTTCCGCTCTCATGTCAGTTAGTGCTATACAGCTTCCTCCAGAACGGCCCGTCTGGAACCCGACCGTCGATCAGACCAAGTACTGCATGTTCCACAGGCAGTCGGGACACACAATCGAAGGATGTTTTCAGTTCAGAGACCTGGTTTATGACCTTCATGAGGGGTACCACATTGACTGGGCCGAGATGCATAAGGCCATTGTTGAAATTAAATAGAAGAGAAGGCAAGCGCCGAGGCAGCAAATGCAGCAACAACAGGCACTGCCACCACAGCAACCACCGTAACAACAGCAGCAGCCAGTCCAAGACTTGGGGATCCACTAGAACCCAATGCCAAACCATCCTCCCGCTCTGTAGCCTCAGTAGCCGGCATTGGCTCAGGTTAACCTAGTTCAGCCCCCGACTCCCGACGTCAGGTGGTCCTTTGATGATGACAGTTCTACTTAGCAAGTAATGGCCCTCCACCACTGCCATTCTTCTTCATCACCCACTCCCACCACCCTTACGCCAACACATCAAGTCTCCCTTCCGCTCGCTAGACCATTCGTCCTCCCATCCGCCACTCCTTTTACCCCCACACCAACACTGACGCCTTCACCCATCCTCCCATCTCACCCGCTTCTTGTCACCCAGACTACTATTACCACGCTTAGCCCTCCGCTCAAGACACCTTCGCATACCTTCACCCTTCCCTATCCACCCGCACCCATCCTCACCACATCTGCCACCAACCCTCCATCCGCTATCCTTTCTCCGCAACCCATCATTACCTCTACTCCCATCATCTCCACTACACCTTCTCCCACACCACTTATCCATGCCACTTGGCCAATTACACTGTCAGTCGATGCCGTGCCAGCGCAGAATCTTGCCCTACGGAGTGGACGTTTGTTTCATCGCAACTACACTTCTACTTCCAATCCCCAATCTTCTTAACCAGCTGCCGATCAAGAAGAGGCCGAGCCATTGCCAGGTACCCAATATGATCTACTGCATCATTTAGATCGGGTGCCCGCCAAAATATCTGTGTTGGAGCTTATCAAGAGATCTACCCTTCATCAGGATGCATTGAGAAAGATTTTCTTTGATTATTTCTTAATCAAGCTCCAACACCTTGTAAGTTATGTGAGAATTTTTCTTTCAAGTGTTTGCTTGCTGCGGGATCTTTTTCTTTCATGCCGTCCAATCGGCAAGAGTTTATGGGACTCATTTTTGACCCGTAGTCGGGACGATACGTACTTAGCATCACTTTGTGACCGTCATCAAATTTATTTAATTTTCATATATCTCGATCAATGCGAGAAAATAATGGGCTCAACAAATGCCCCCTACGGGGGGTGTCCGTCAGAGCCGACAACGATGACATGTGATCCATGTAGTTTTGAATTTTCTTTCTTTTCCCCTGGTCTTTCTGACATGATGAGGTTTTCTCATTTGCCTTGACATTGTTTGCCGACATTTGTTATCAAAATTTTGCTTTGCAGTGATCTTCTTGTCATGGCTCGCTTCAGTGGAGACCGTAAAATGCGGGAGTTGGCCCAAAGCTCAGAAGATCATTATGTCAAGCGGACCGATAATGCCATTACTGGATTAGCCCCACAATTACTACAGATAATTTTCATTCAATGGACCGCGGTTTGACTTGGGTCACGGAGGGGCCGACAGGTGAGGTTGACTTTGCAGGAGCCAGGAGGTGCCATCGACCTGTGAAGAATTTCCAAGGAAAATGGCGTTTACAAATATGATCGTTCTGGGGAATATCTTTCGCATTACCCGCTCGACCGCTATCTCTTCTTATTTATCCAGTGCTATATTTTTCCCAACATAGAATGCTGACGATTTAGACCTTTTGCCTGAGTAGTGCCACATTGAGAGTCATTTTGTTGGGACGGTACAACATGCAGGATACTTGCACCTTGTCATACCCAAGCTATTCGGAAGATTTCACACAACAACCATAATTTCCATATCAAAAGACTTTGGGCGCTTCCAACAACTTTGAAAATTTCCAAATTCATACGGTATCTCTATCGTCGGCCATCTGGAGTATGTACGGCCAACATAGGCGTACGGAACCTGCAATTGATGGGATGATTCTGCCACCTTCCTGCGACTAGCAGTAGGGTGCTGGGAGGCGCTTGAGTCTGCTCGGGCATCGCCGGGGCAGGTTGGCGTTGGCGGGCAGACACGGTAGGGAGATGGTGGCCGACCAACGAGGGTGCAGCCCAGTGTTACCTGAACAGGCCCGGGGCCGGCTGGGATGAGGCTGCTGTGGTTGCTGGGGTGGTGCTCGGGATGGCAGGGGAGACTGGCTGCGGCTGGCCGCTCGTGACAACGGCTGCGAGTCGGCTAGCGCTCCTGCAGGCGAATGGTGGCGGTGCAGGGGGGCCGCAGATGGGGTTGCGATGGTGGTGGCATTGGAGGCAGACGCGGACGAGGGAAAGAGGGGCGGCAGTGCCGCTGGTGCGTCTGGCGGTGGAGGACGGCGGCGTGGCCGCTGTTGCTGTAGATGCGGCGGCTTTGTGGGAGAGGGGACCAGAGGCCTTTGTAGCAGTGAAGGGGGAAAGGAGCGAAGAAGAAGAAGCAAGGCGGTGTGTCGCGCGAGGGCGAACTGGGCGACTGGTGGAGGAGCACGAGGGGAAGGGTGTCGTGGGCCTGGGTTGCAGGGGCTCTTTTTTTTTTGAATGCAATAGGAGGAAGAAGACGTTGACAGTGGAGGGGAGGGGGCTGTTGTTGTGTACGGTGCATGGTTGTCAGTTTCGGCCGAAACCGAAACGAAATCGGGAGCAGGTGCTGTATTAGAGCCGAAACTTTTAATTTTATTAGTTTCGGGATGAAACCGGATGGTTTCGGCCGAAACCCACCTGAAATGGGTGTTCACTTGCTGTTCTCCCCAGATCTGAGCCTGCTACTGTTGCTGCCCGAGCCTGCTGCTGTTGCTGTGCTTCTGTTGTGCTTGCTGCTGCTGTTGCTGTGCTGCTGCTGCTGTGTTGCAGGCTGCTGCTGCTGCGTTGCAGGCTGCTGTTGCTGTGTTGCTGGCCTGGGCCACGGGCTGCCTGGCTGCTGCTGTGCTACCCCGCAGAGGGGGAGACTGCACTGGGCCAGTAGCTGCTGTGAGGGGCTGGCGGGCTGTTGCTGCTATGCTGGGTGTTGTTGCTGTGCTGCTGGCTGTGGAGACTGCAGGGTGCTGCTACTGCTGTAACTGTAGCTTCGTTTTGTTGAGGTAAATTTGGGGTTTGTTTTGTTTTGTGTCTTTTTTGGTTGGGTTGTTGAAATTTGTTGTAGGTTAATTTTAATCCATGATTAACTTATTAAGACTTCAAATTAAACCCTAATTACAACAACCCCCACTAACCCTTCAGGGGCCTCATCAGCCTCTTGGGTGGCGTCCCCAGTTCTTGGTAGCGGTAATTCTATACTTGTATCGGGTTATCAGTACCCTGAGCTCTGGGTCGTTACACAGCTCCCCTCCCCGCCGCTATTGTCACTGTTGCGCCGGCTTCAGCTTCCCCTAGTGCTTCACCGCGGTTCCAGCTCCCGGTGCTATAAATGCTCCTCCACCGCCCAGCTCTACTCCTCCTTGTGTTGCCTCCGCCCTCCCTACAGCTCAGGCGGCCACGCCTTCCACTTCTCAGCCTCCCCCACTCGGTGATTCCCTGTCGCCTGCCGTCAAGCCTGGTGCTTGCGTCGGGGCGGCCAGTGGTGCTGTGGGAGGCTCTAATGCGTCTCCCGTCTGGGCAGCCACCCCAGGTAGCTCCTCTACTGGCGGTCCAGGCCCTAGCCATCCGGCTTTGGTTCCTCCCCCTGGCCCCCTCCCCGCCGTCCTTGCCCCCTCCTTCTCACAAGTTGTGCTCAGCTCCTTTGTGCCACCGATGCTTCCATTGTCCGTCCACGCCCCTGCTTCCACCGACGCCAGAGAGCCAGTGGCCTTCTTCTCGCTAGAGGAGGTCCAGCTCTTGTGCAAGCCGCTGGAGTTTGCCGTCATCGCCAGAATGCCCAAGGGTCGGCCTCCCTTCACTGAGATCAGGGCTCATCTAGCCTAGAGGTTTCAATTTAAGCAAGACTTCCTGCTCAGCGCTATGGACAAACGGCACCTTCTCTTGCGGTTCTCCAACAGGGATGACTTCCTGCAAGTCCTCCTCAAAGACTCCATTCTCGTCCATGGCTGACCCTTCTGGTTTTTCAAGTGGACTCTCAACTTCTCGCCGGAGCATGACTCGCCGCTGGTCCCCGTTTGGATCGAGCTCCCCAGCCTCCCCGTGAGCTTCTTCAACGAAGCTGCTATCTCCTCCATTGTAGGCAGCATAGGGCCGATGCTGCAGATCGACCGTAACACCCTCTGCATCACCCATGCACATGCGACACGCGCCTGTGCCCAGCTTGATGCTTCCAAGAAGCTACCCCACCATGTGTGGGTTGGCATTGGTGCGAGAGGCTTCTAGCAACCGGTGGTCATCCTAGATCCCCCTCTCTTCTGCTCCTCTTGCCGACGTTTGGGCCACCTTGTGGGTAACTGTAAGAAGAAAACCCCCCCCTCCGTAGGTTGGGGTGCCTGGTGTCTCTGCCCCTGGTGGAAGGGCCCGCCCCCCTGCCACCACCGTTCATCCTGGCCCGGTCTGGTGGCCCACTATTGATACCGGCATCCTGCCCACCCCAGACATTCTGGTGCCATCTTTGGGTGCTGCTAGCCCTGCTGCATGCCCCCCCTCCAGCTGAGCATCCACTTCCACCTCCCACTGGGCACCCTTGCGGTGCTAGTGCTAGCCTACCTTCCTCTGTTCTCCCCCTGCCAGCAACTGCTCCAATCTTTGTTGTCCCTGCACCAGCCGCTCCTCCCTGCGCTGCAGTGGAGATCCCTCGTATGCCTTCTCCGACCTGTGGAGGGCCCGCCTCCACTGTGGAGTCTCTGGCCCCGCCTGCAATGGCCTCCGTGCCTACTGAAGCAGCTGGTGCCGTTGGTGACAAGGGTTCCGGGACCTCAGTAGCGCCTATTGCCAGCCCCGACGCCACTCTTCTAGCTACTGCGCCTAGTTTCCTTGCTACTACTGGTCTCTCTCAGCCGTCCCCTTTGGCTGACTGCTCTGCTGCCCCCGGCCAGCCAACAGACCCCATTGACAGTGATTCTCTAGCCACCCCGATTGCTCTGGCGGGCTCAGCTGCCATCGTCCTCCCTAAGGAAGCAGAGCAGTTAGCCTGTTTGGCTGCTCTGAGTGCGATTAGGGATGAAGTCAACGCTCTTCCAGTCTTTTCTCGGCCTTGGGCTTCTGGCCTCCTTCGGCCCTGCGTTGCTGCAGTGCCTTTGGCACCGTCTCCACTGGCCTTGCAACCCCCCCACGACGGGATCCTCGCTTTGTGAGCTGGGCCTCGCGATGACATTCCTCCACCACCCACTGCCTCCGTTCAGGCTATCGATGGTTCTGCCTGTGACATCCCCTGCCAGCAACCTCTCCCGACTGCCTCTCCTGATGCTCCCCCGGGCTCCCCCGCGCTACCACTGTAACAGGATATCCACCCTCTGCCTCATGACGTTGTCCCTGACGAGTTTGATGGTTTGGTTAATGAGCATGGTTTGAAGTTTAATGCTTCTTTTCAGCCCACCCACGTAAATGTGATATTATGGAAAATGTCATTAATCTGTAAATGAAATTAGCGCCTTCTCAGGAAGATGCTGATTGTGATATTAAATGAAAAATGTTAATCAATGCGCGGCTATGATGACAGACTCTAATTGAATTAGCACCTGCAACACCAGACGCTATTTTTCCTGATCGACTGTTTACCATGGTTTTAACCCTTAATCGTGGGTTACTCTTGGCACTCGCACCCCATTCCGTGGATGAGGTCCCTGTTTAGATTTGATCGCATACCTCCTGACTCTCCGAGGTGATTGAGCTCTCCGTTGGACATTCCGTTCCTTCGAACTAGCGAATTCATCTTAGAGACCTTCGGAAGTCTCCACTAACCTTGGATTCCCTCAAGGCGACCGAGTAGGTTGTACCCTAAACACTTATACACCATTTTACTGTGTTGTTCTGGCATTATTTCGAGAAAAGTCACTTCCTAGAATCTGCGCCTAGAATAGTAGACGCCATTTACTAATAGTGCCCTGCTTTATGGACGCTATTTACTTCAAGCCTATTTATCTACTTCCAGAATGAGCACCCATCTCTATGGACGTCAATTCTAATCTGCGACTCCTCCAATGGACGCCAATTTTTCAGGTTTCGCGAATTATCGTGTGCCATCTATCTCGAATCTCTGTTCAATGAAATCTACCCTATTGTTCGTCCATGCTAGATCCTTGGAATTCTTGGCCATTAAAGTGGAATTAGTCTAGGCAAATGTCAGGGGCTATGGGTCCCAATTAAATGACATTTAATTGCTAACATTATGGGGTCCTGATTTGACCCCACGGATGAGGCAAAGTCCAAACATATACCGATATTATGATGATCGGGTGCTGACATTCACCAACTCGGTCTACGACATCTAGGTGTGATCATAGCGCCGTGAGAACTCCTAAGTGTGTGACCAAAGTCTACCTAGTGCTAATCCATGAGGGGCAATCATACCTTCGTGAGTACCCCTTAACGTAAGGCCAATCCTTCATAGTGCTGGTTACATGAAAGCTCTTGTGATTGCACTGTCACAAAGAGATTATTGTACAAGTGTTATTGGCCGCCCTCATGGCAATGATCGTCATAAAGAAAAGATTGTTATCGTTACCTCATGAATGCTATGTCATGAGTAGTGCTTGATATCTCATCATGAAAGTTCTTGCTATACTCTCTTGTTATCCTTATCTCTATACTTCATAAATGTATCTAGCATCTCGCTAACTTGTCTTTATGGTTTTAATTATCATCGCTTTATAATTCGTGCCATCATAATGCTCGATTCGCTTTACTTCTTGCATGACCTGCATGAGCATGATAAATTGTTAATCACTTAAAGCTAGCTTGGAGCATGAGATATTAAGTCCTACTGAGCATTCGCTCACCCTGCATTTTCCAATATTTTTCAGGTAATGACCTTAGCGATGATGAGACCACACAAGATGGGCAAGGGCAAGAGTGAAGAGTGCTTCGGCAACCTAGATGAACCTCGTGGTCTTGATCATTATATTCCAGTCAAGGCTAGTTAGAGAGTCCATTGTAACTTTTCATTTATTGAGTCTTTTCTTTTAATGGGTCCAGTTTGTAATAAACTCGTATTCGGAGAAGTGGAGGAGCCTGCTGAGATGTCTCATCTCTCTTGCATCTCACCCTTACCCTCACTCTCCCGTCTCTCTTTCCCCAACCCCATTCTCACCTCTGACGGTCGACGGTGGTGGGGAGGCCCAGGGCAGAGCGACGGTAACTGCGTGCGGTGAGGACGACAGTGAGGGGCATGGGGAACAGAGAGGTGGAGGCGGTTGCGGTCATGGGACTCGACTGTGTGGGGAGGATCACCATTCTCCGAGGTTCGATGGGTTTAAGGCTTCAAAAAGGTAGGGGGATGGATCCCTGCTCTCCCCGCGTGTTTTCCCCATGATTCCATGCCATGCTGAGGTTGAGAGCGGGTGTATTTCTTATTTTAGGGGTTCATGCATATTCAGGGATGAGCGATGGTTTCCGGCCAATCTGGGCCCAATTTGTGGTTTGAATGTGGTCTTCCAGATGTAGGAAAGCCCGGGGATGGATCCCCATGTTTTCCCCTTCGTCTCGTGATGAACAGGGCTTCCGATCATGGAGTTCGGTGTTTTTTGTGAAACTTGGCAGGATACGGCCACAAGAGTAGCCGTTGCGTCTAGAGCTGGGCGGCCAAGGGTCTGGCTACCCAGGTCTACTAGGTAGCCAGGGGTTGGGTGCCCAGGATTGCAGGCGGCCAGGAACCTGGCCGTCCTGTCCCCTTCTCTGTTTTCTGCAGCCCACTGTCTGGGCCGCCAAAGGGATGGCCGCCTAGGTCCTCCGGACAGCCAGATTGGTTGTAATGCCCCAGATTTTATTGGATATTTTTCGGATCCTTTTTGGGGGTCCCGGAGTGTGTTTTGTAGTTTACGTGAGTTTTACCCTGATGAGCCTTTAGAACTCTATGCAGGGTGAACCGTTGCGTTCTCCGACTCCGGGACAGTACCAGTGCGTTGTGCTCTTTCCGAGGATCGTGGAGGTAATTTTTTCGTATTTTCTAACATTTTTAGATTTTCTATATATAACCCCACCCTCTCTCTTTGTCTCATTCTCTCATTCTCACTCTCTCTCTTCTCTTTCTCTCCCCCTCTCCTCCGGGCGGCCGACGGGGGCGATGGTGGGCGAGGCAGCGACGGTGTGAGGGCGAGAAGCGCGAGGATGGGGCGAGGATTGAGGCGGTGGAGGCGTTGCGAGCTCGGGCACGCGTTCAGGTGCCCGACGAGGGTTTCGCGGGCATTTTACGATGGATCGGTGTCCTCGGCACGTGAAATGTTCGGTGGAGGTAGGGGGATGGATTCTTGACCCTTGTACTTCCATTCCCGTGATTTTGGTAGGCCATGGTGAGCCGAGCAGGCTTATTTGGGCATTTTGGGGAAAATACATGATTTTGGGGTGTCAGCTGGATCTAGTGATTTGATCACATTTTTAGGGTTTAAATGGGTCCTCTCAGTGCTAGAGAGGTTGGGGACTAGTTTCCCCTTGTTTTCCCCTTCACACGGGTGTGAATGGGGCATGGAATGGACTTTCCCACCATTTTTGCCATTTAAAGGTTTGGGACTGCCTAGCGGTCCTTCCAGTGACCGCTAGGGTGCCAAGCGGTCATATGAAGACCGCTAGGGTCCCCCCCTATATCGGTTCGAGCCTTGCGGTCACGCGATGGACTGCCAAGGGAGCTTAGCGGTCGCTTGGAGACCGCTAGGCGACATCATGCGGTCCACGGGTGACCATTTTTCCAGTTTGGAGTCATTTGAGGTCAGTGGGGCAGTAGCCTTGCGACTGACCGCCACCCTCTCTAGCGGTCCGGGAGTGACCGCTAGGGGTTTGTGAGTTCTAGAGCATAGCGGTCCTGGCTAGACCACTAGGCTGGCCTTAGCGGTCAAGGGGTAGACCGCTAGGCTCCCAAACGGTCCAGAGAGGTCCGCTAGGCGATTCTTCATGCTCGCCATGTCCGTTTTGTATTGTATCGGTCTCCGGTCGACCCGGTTGTGACCCAGTGGTTGACTTTCGGCCTCGTGGATGCCCCGGACACTGTGGGTTCTGCATTCGTGTTGTGGGGTGTCCGAAAGTTCCGTGTTACCGTGGTTTTAGACTTAAGGATTAGACCAAATTGACAATGTTGTGCCATTACGTGCGACGGTCTTGACTCGAGTCTTGTGACTCAAGGACCATTGGGTTATTAGGTCTAGTGGGCTGTCCAGAGTCTAGTGGCCTCGGGCCACCTATTACTTCACGTTACTCGTGGTGGGTGCGTGTGTGGTTTTCAATGTTCACGTTTTGTGAGCCCCTGCTAGTCGTAGCTTTCCTGCGCATGCAGGTGTGGACCTACTTGGGAGTGGTGGAAAGCATGACCCGAGTGAGATGATTTTACGTTGGTTTTCGTAAGGCCCCTTGCCTTTGCAGCCTGAGTCCGGTTGGGGGGAAAACTAGCTAGAGGACCCGACCTAGAGTAGATGGTCTGTGTGTGCAGTGCATAGCTGGGGGCAGAGGACACGCTCTAACGAGCATGACCCTAGCTAGTCCTTATTCTGTGTTACTAGTATGGTGTCTTAGCCTCCACCTGGGGTGTCGTAGGCAGGCACCTGAGGTGCGGACTAAGTTGTCAGTGGACTCATTCGGCCTTGCTTTTGGTGGGTGGTACTCCCGTCACGTGACGTGAGTTATCGTGTCGCGTATTTTCGTTATCCGTCTGCGAGACGGGATTTCGTGCATGATTTGCGTGTTTTCCCGAGCCGAGGTCTAGGGTTTTTGGTGAGCGTCACCGAGGGTTTCCCTAGTTGGCGTAGAGTCCACGACAGCGAGGTCGTGACCGTGTTTCTGGACCGCGTGGTTTCGGAGTGGGCCTTCGTGCGTGAGCACAGGCCTCCACGACTGGGGTGTCGTGGCGTTTTCCTAGTAGAGTGACTAGGGTGGTTCATGTCTGGTGGTCCCCCGACTGTGGGATCGGGGTGTTGGGTTCCATTTCGGTACAGTAGGAGTAGCTGTAGAGCCGAGATTTTACCGACCACCGAGTTTACTGTTCCTGCTGTTACTGTTGTTCTTGTTGTAGCTACTATTTTTCGTACCGCCGTTGTTCTCGGTTGGGGTTCCGCGGGATCCCTACTGAGCCAGTGATAGAAGGCTCACCCCTAGTTTTCATGTGCAAAGGCTCTTCCTCGAGGTTTGAGGGCGTTGCGTGGAGGTTCCTAGTTGCCAGCTTTGCCAGGCCGAGTGTTCACTTGGCATGTGGTACGTTTTACTGCTTTAGACTGTACTTTCTTTTGGATTGGACTCTGTTGTAGTTAGATTGTTTATATCTATTGTCCTACTCTATTTCTTATTTCTATGTACACCACACTTATCCTTTTAACCCTTCCGAGCCCTCCGGCTCATGGGCGGAGGTTCAAGATTCGAATGGTATTGGGTCTTCTCGATATCCGGATCCGACCCCCTTCTTAAAGTGGTTTTCACCCCATTTCTCTCACTCTCTCACACCCATTCACCCTCACACCCTCTCCTCAAACCCTAAAACACCCAACCTCCCCATTTCGATCCCAAGAAGCCCCTCTTTCTCCTATCTACACAAGATCCGACTTATTCGTCATCATTTCGGGATGAAAATTTTTCGTGACAGCTTGTGCGACCTTGAAGCCATTCTTTGGGTTCCAGGTTGTGGAGAAGATCATTTCAAAAGATTTTGGTGTGTCTTCCAGTCCATCTTCATCCCAATGGAAGAGGTTAGCTCTCTAAGGGTGCTCACAGTGGTTTTCGAATCTAGATGAGGCCTAGAAGAAGCTCTCGGAGGTTTGCCCAGGGGAAATCCAGTGCCCAGAGAGGTGAGGACTTGGCTCCTCAACCACAGCGGGCTCCTACTCCTCCACATGGACCACCGATGCACCCATGGCCTATTCTCAACCCCCGTTTGGTTGATGTTGATAAGGTGAATGAATTATTACCAGCTTTAGTGCTGTTTTTGAAATATAAGATGGGTGAATTGATTTTGTTACAAGATACTCTAGGTATTATCCCAATCTAGTCCAAGAGTTTTGTGGACATTTAGATATGAGGAATGACTGTTTGTATACGGTTGTCAAAGGAGTCGAGATAACAATCACTCCAGAGTTATTTGAGCACTCCCTAGGAGTGTCCGCTAGAGACGTTGATATGACATTTGGTCATGGTCATGTGGTCGAAACTTTTATGCTCATGACCTGTAGTGAATATGTGCATGGGGTTAGTAACTTGATCATGCTGAATGCCAATTACTTCCCTCCATTGCAGCGTATTTTGCACCATTTGTTCACCACCCTTATCTATCCCAAGGGTGGAAGCCGAGATGCGGTGACAGAAGTGCATAGGTACCTATTTTATCATGTGATGAATGGGATGACGATCAACATGGGCCGTCTCATGACAGATTTAGTTCGGTTGTGCTGTACCCAAAGAAGGAGATCATTGCCATATGCATCACAATTGACTGGGGTATTTATTTATGCTGGGATCAGCTTGATGGGAGAAGTGGCAATTGCAGTACGGCAGGATGATATATACAACACAAGCTATTCACAAACTTTGGTTATTACTAGGGTCCAGATGGAGAGTTATGCAGAGATGTGAGAATGTATGGAGAAGAATCTAAAAATGAGGAAGAGGAAGAAGAGCCACTACAACAGCAAGCTCATGAGCAAACTCCACCTCTAGCTCAGGTGGACAAGCAGCCTCCTCCTCCGTCTCCACATCATGCAGATCCGGAGATGCCGCCACAATTCTACCATGGGAAGTCCTCTTCCCAAGGCACTGGACAACCCTCTTGGGCAGATTTAGAGGGAATTGACAAGCGCCTCACTAGGCTAGAGACCTCTATGGACACTTTTCGGAGGCAACTTTCTAACTTTGGGAGCCAGATGGACACATGCTTTGCCACTTTTGGGACTATGCGTGAATCCATATTTGGTCGAATCAACAGCTTCTCCACAGTTTTGGATACCCTCTCCACCCAGATGAGCAACCTCTCCACTAGCCATGATGACTCTCGCTAGGCTTTTCACCTCATGAACCGCACTCTTGTCGACATCCAGCACCGTGCCCAGGTTCATGACAATGCCCTTGCCAATATTCAGCACCATCTCCAGTTCCAAGACCATACTCTTGATGCCATCTGGCACCGCCTTGATGACCAAGGGCCTACTGAGGATGACAATTGAGGACCTCTTTTTTCCTCCCCTTCGTGTTTATCGTTAGGTCATCTAGTTCACTTTTGGTCTATTTTTTCTATATCTCATCCCCTCTTTTGATGATGCCAAAGGGGGAGAAGTAGTTACTATAGGTTTATATAGTTTATGCATCTGTCTCCACATGTTTTTATGCATGTTTGTATGCCATTATGAGCTATTGCATTTGTAACCATTTCTAAGCCATTTGTTGTATTTGCATTTGAGTTTTGCATCCATGTGTCAAGGAGTCAATGTCATTTGATCATCTGCCATGAGTGAATGTATTATGTAACAAAAATCTTAATGAATGAAATGAAGCACTTGGTTATGGCATGACTATTGATTTTCATTTCACTTCTTCATTCGGAGTTAGCAAATATAAATGAATGAATGGCTTGGTGTTTGCTTGAATAATGGCTTTAGATTGGATTTAGTTTTCCGTGCGGACAATAGTGATTATTCACAGTTCCAAATTTATTTAACGGTATGCCACTGGAACCTAGGTATGGGTATGCATGAACAACCGATTATTCTTTATGGATATTCTTTCCTTATATATGCCATGAAGGCTTTATAGGTGGGCCTTAAAGGCCAAAATACATATGGTGCAAGCTGCAAGATAATTCTGAAAAATGGGCCGGTCCTCGAGTGATTGTAGGATAAAGCAGATGTCCGCATATTTTTACAGAGGCTCTCCACGAGGAGCTAAAGGCATGATGGAGTTGCCGAGGGAGGGCTAGATTGGATGGCAGGGGTGGACACTAGCTGGCACCTGAGGGAGGCCGGACGCGGCTCAAGATGAGCAGTCTGGTACAGATCCCTAAGGGCAAGTGTCGACAGGCCAGGGAGTTAGAGTCAGTCCCGGGAATATTACTTCTGGGCCAAGGTCTGGCTAACTCAGGTCAGCGGTCAGGATCATCAGTGGCCAGCACGGGGCGAGTGGTGGGTGCGTGGTCCCATGGAAGGAACAAATCCAACATTATGGCATTCACGTTGTTATCATAATGCGCCATATGCAAGCGGACCCGATGTGCAGGTGTGATCGCCGTTATCATAACGCCTCATACGCAAAGGGATAGACTTGAGTGAAGCGGCTAGACGCCATGTGAGAGGAGTACATTCGACATACCCTTGGCGTGTAAAAATTCGATAAACAAGAAACCCAACACGCCTTGCTCCTCATATCCTTGCTAGAAGCCTTGTTGTATGCGTATCCTCCTGTGTAGGTTAGCATGCATTTGCCCCTTGAGCTTCTAAGGGGGTTTTATAGGGAAGTTAAAGAGTTGAGGGGGTTTATGCGGACTGGAATGGAGGGAGTGAGCTAGTCCACGTAAACCCTTTTAACTAATTAAAAAAAATCTTTTTTTTATTTTGTGAGAGGGGGAGAGGTTTACGCAGACCTGCCCAAGGGGAGTGGGCTGGTCCACGTAAACTCCCCCAGGGGGTTAACCTGGGCATGTCTGCGTAAACCCCCCTAGGGGGGTTAACGTGGGTCTGGAATTATTTTATTTTAAAAAAACTTTTTTTTATTGATAGGGGGTTTATGCAGACCAGCCCAGGGGGTGGGCAGGTTCGTGTAAACCCCCCCAAGGGGGTTAACATGGGGCAGAAAGCTCTTTTTTTATTTTTTAAAAAGGTTTTTTTTATGGAACGTAAACCCCCTCCAGGAGGGTTTAACGTGGGGAGGCCTGGGAAAACCCTATAAAACCCATTTTTTATCCTTTTTGGGCCCACCTTGACTCAGTGTGAACTCAAGAAGGATACGGGCTGACTGGTGGTTGACTGGTGTGTGTTGCACACGTGGAACGAGGAGGTTGACTTGCTTCTTGTGTGATCCTGAGACTCTATATTTGCGAACACTTCTGAGCTAGTACATGGATCGATCTAGGGGCCTTCCATTGTCATTTGGTGCTATCCTTTGAAGGACTTAGGCCTCCGGGGTGCTGGGATTGCCCCAGGGAGGTCAATTGTTCAATGTCGTTGCTGCCGCTCACAAAGTGTTCAGGGAAATTCCCGAGGCACTCTGGGTTATCGAACGGTTCGAGTAGTGGGCTGGTAGGCCTTAGATTTGGCCTCGGGACGAGGGTGATAGCTCGTAGGAACTGAGGAAAGGCGTCTTGGGCGTGTGGGCCCAGTCTTGGTGAGGTATGTCGCATTGCATGGCAAGTTGACGGGCAGCCCCAGGTTGCCCCGGGGGCTGAAAGTTAATGGTTCATTGCCATGTGTTTGAGGGTCGGGGGTGGCCCCAACTTGATGGAAGGTTGTTGTATGATGCGGCTAGTGTGTTCAAGCCATGGGTCGGCCTCGGCTTGTTGTAGAACAACTGGAATACACGCGCCGACGAGGTGCTCGGGGAATTTTTTGCTAAGCGATCTTGGACCGTATAGGCATGTTAAGGGCTCTCAAAGCTTGTGGTTGACTGGGAAAGGTACTCCTTTGGCTTTAGAATGCTGAAAGGAGGCGTTATAAGGATGAATCCCAGCCTCATTGGTAGGTGCCACGTGACGTGCCTTGTTGTCAAGGCACCCCCGGGTTAGCCCGGGTGGCTTAGTTGAAGGCGGGTGAAATTGCATGCTAGGTGATTGGGGGTGGGGCCCATCAATTATTGATGTTGCTGTGAGTCATGGCCAGCTTGTTAGGACCCTCGGCTAGGCCCGACATGTCATGGAAGGGGCCAGATAGATAACGCCTTGAAGGTGTTCGGGGAAATTCCCGAGCCCTTATTTCTCATTATTTTCTCTAGAAAAATGTCTGTTTTATACAAAGACTACCCTAGACTCAACCATGCTCTGATACCAATTTGATGAGGGACGGACAACGGACTCGACACTAACTTGATGTGAACTTGGGACTCTAAGCAAGCTCGCGACTGGCCCCTAGCGAGAGAATTGTACAGATGTGCGCAGTTAAGAAACCGACAATGAGTCTTGGGTGGTCAGCTCACTCTCATGCTCAGATCGAGGCACAAGACAGGTCTCGCTCTCACTCACTCTCGCAGTGGTGATTTAAATTGAAATGAACTAATTACCCTAACACATGCAAGTAGCGACATATAGAAATATATGAAGCAAGCAAAATGTCGAGTGAGGGAGAGGAAACGATACCTCCATGCTACCGGGCGTGGGGAAGACGACCCCGACCGAGACTCATACTCTCGGTACAGCAAATAACCAATAGTTATAGAAATGAATTTATTGCCCACTCCATGTAGGGAGGTAAAGGGCTACACATGGGACTTGGGAGTAGCGGGCTCGGCTTGACGGGCAGTGTTTTGGGGCAGCTCCAATAGTAGCGCGTGCTGACAAACATGGGGTCTACGTCCTGGTCAGAGGGCCGATCGGACCGAGAGTGGTACTGCTGCGAAGGAGACTTCTGGAGGGATGATCCCTAGGAGGGGGATGCGCTGGTTAACCTTGTGGAAGGCGAGGCGGCCAGCCTGTGGGATGTTGTTGCTTGCTGCCCATGGACCTGCTCTGCAGTTTCAGAACTACGTGACCCGGCGAAAACACCTACTGCGATCAGACCTGATGTCAGATCGACGTAAGACTGGCGCCATTGTGAAACTCCTTCGAAGATCCTCCAATTTTCAGCATGATCTGATCTCCTGATTGGGAGCTAAAAATCATGCTTTAAGCTTCTGTCCAGTATTGGACAGAACTACAACGGCGAGGCGGTGGTGGTGCAATGGCGGCTCGATGGCAGTGGCGGTGGCAGTGCTGAGTTTTTCACTCTGAGAGGGGCTGATAAGGAGGTATCACACCTCAGAAGAAGGCTACAATCTCTGTTGCAAAGGGGGAGAGAGGAGAGAGGAGAGGGGCGCCCTTGGGCTGCTCTTGGCACAAATGTAATTTTTCTTCATTAAGTGTCACAAAATAGAAAATACATGGTTTATATAATCACAGCTAAATGACCTAAACTAACCTCAGATCTAGGGTTAGGGAGGGGCAAATAAGGGATAGGAGATAATTCTCCCATGTGGTCAAAATGACCAAAAATAAACAATTACAAGGAGGGGGGCGCCCCTTTGAAAAGGGGGAGAGAGTGTTTGAATTTTTCTCTTACTTGTCCCCTTGGTCCAAGTCCTCCCATGGACCAAAGACCAATCCAAGTGGGCCCTAGAATCTAGGTGGACCAATGGGATAGAAGGTGGGGGACCCTGCTGGACCTACTGGTCTTTTGCAAAGAAACTCAAAGATTCCTAAGGACTAACAAATTGGCTTATAATGCCTTACAATTACAAACTCAATTAGCCCAAGGATATAAATACAAACAAAAAGATACAAATACAAAAAAAAATGTTAGTGCCCGGTGTTGATTCCCATCAATCTGCCATCTTCGGTTATCATGAAGTCCGGTCGACTACCCAGACTTTCTGTAATCTCGATGAGCAATGCATCACTATCTTGAAGCTCCTTAATTTTAGCAAGCAAATCTGAACGAAGCTTAACATGGGCGATCATAACCCGATCTTCCTTCTCCTCAACATTAAGATCCAAGCTTGTCAGTTGCTCCAACATCTCCCATTCTAAAAGCATCAAGCTTGACAATCTGGCCATTAGCTTACGACTTAAAGCATGAGCTACCACATTCCCCTTTCCTGGATGATACTCGATGGAGAAATCAAAGTCCGTTAAATACTTTAGTCACTTTCTCTGTCTCATATTAAGTTTCTTCTGGGAAAATAAATACTTCAGGCTCTTGTGATCAGAGTATACTACTAAAGATTTCCCATATAGGTAATGTCTCTAGATCTTTAAGGTAAAAACAACCACAGCAAGCTCCAAGTCATGGATAAGATAATTTTCTTCATACTTTCTTAACTATTTAGAGGAGTAAGCTATCACCTTTTCTCGCTGCATCAGCACACAACCTAGACCAATACCCAACGTATTAGTGTAAACTTCAAATCCCCCTTCTCCAGAAGGTAAGGATGACACAGGGATAGTAGTCAAACACTCCTTCAAGGTCTGAAAAGTCTTTTCACAATCTTCCGACCACTCAAATCGATTCTCCTTACCTTATCTTTCGATCTGTTCTCTTCTTCAATCTTATCTCTAGATCTGTTCTGAAGCTCATATCCTACTCAACTCAACTTCGCTTCGCTGCATCATATCTCCACGAGAGGACATTGCCTCATGATTTTAAACCTAGCGGTTCTGCTTCATCTGATCTCAGGCTTTGATTGAAGAGCGTATTTGTCATGTCTCTTGTCCCGCTGTGTCCTTGTCACACGTGTCTATGTCCCCCGTGTCATCCCACACATGTTGTTATGTCCCTCCGTGTCTGTCATGTTTTCGTTCCATTGTGTTTCCATGTCATGTGTTGGTGTTGTTGTCCCACACATGTGTTGTCAGTGTCTTGCCTGTCCGGATAGGTCTCCTCTCCTCTCTCGAGCCCGGGGAGGTGTACATAGGCCCAAATCTGCATTGCATTACAATAAGTGTCAGTATGCATATAATCATATAGCAATTGTATAATCATTTTAGGGATCTAATTCATACCTGGAGCAGAGGAGAGAAGCCACCAACCATCGTGCGTTGGCTGGTGGAGCTCAGCATGTCGAACAAGAAGGCAAGGATGATCGCTCCCCATGCATACTCTCCGGCACGGTCGACGTCCTCTAGATGTGGGAGTAGGCGGCAACTGACGACATCCGCTCGGGTGGCGAAGACGAGCCTCCCGAATAGTAGCATCAAGAACCTCCTCAGCACCACATCCGCCTCTGGTCCCACTGTGACTGCTGCTCATGGTCGTACCAGGTCCACGAGCATCTCGAGGGGCTGCTCCGACAGCTCCCCTGTCGTGATCCCACCTCCCCTCAGACTGAGGCTCTCCTGTAGCCTCGCTTTGGTCAGCGTCGTCGACTGACGCTCCTGTCGCAGTAGCTCCAAGCCCAGCAGTCTCTAGGCCAGCTCTCGGTAGTGGGGGAAGGTCCTCCCGCTGACTGGCGCCCCGTGCATGCACAATCTGGTGATGCGCACGACGTCCTCCAACGTTGGGACCATGTGGCCCCACAGGAAGAGAAATGTCCTACTCACCGGATCCCACTAGTCGTGCAGGGCCTACAGCAGTGCTGTGTCTAGCCGGCTCACCTCCACGCTCAAGAATTCCCCGAACCCCATGGCTACCAGCATCTCACGCTGGAAGTCCGAAAGTGCGAGATACACTGCTCAGACCTGGAGCCCCAAGATCCGGGTCCTGCACTTTCCCTACATGCATTTAAAAAAAGTGCATTAGTCATACATTTCATAATAAATCATCCATAGCATTAATTAAAAAAATGAATTCTGTCAGGTTAGTGGTCCCCTCTAGGCCATTTATATCCCCCTAACGGATGGTTTCCAACCATTTTCTTGTTCTAATAAGCCCATTCCAAGATCTAATGGTACACGGTCACCCATTGACCGCTTCGTCTAGTGCACGGTTCGTTGAGCACCATTTATTTATATGAATGGCCCAGTGGGGACCATTTACCCCTCATGTCTCCCTGCCAATAACGGTAGCTCCCAGGCCATTTGTCAACCCAACGGTCCCAATTTGACCGTGTAGCATTCCCCTTAAGCCCTGATGATCTAAATCTCCGCGGTCACTCCTTTGACCGTTGGCCTTATGGACGGTCTGATGGAAACTGTGTGGTTCTTAATGGTTCAGCTCCTGAACGCACCCAGATGGACCGTCCAACATTCTCCACGGTCTTTCTCAGACCGTGTCCACTCCCCAGTTCCCCGTCGGTTCAACTCCCTTTGAACAGTCCCCCATGGACCGTTCTCACCTTTTGGGCGGTTCTGTTCTGGCTGTTTGGAATGTAAATGGTTCTAAGGAAACCATTTGTCCTTTAAGTGGTCCCTATGAGACCGTGTTCAACTCGCCGTTGCGAACGGCATTCAACCCCCTCCCCGCCGGCGGTGATGACCCAAGGGGCCTCCCAACTGTGCCTAAAGGTGTCGTATGCCCCTTTTAACCCTCCTAGAGCTACATGCATGCATTAAAATTTGGGGGCCTACCTCAAATGGGGGTGGTCCTTTGGCCGGTTTCTCGACCATAGTCACCAGAGCTTCCTCCTCCGATGGTGCTCTGGTCCCCACCGGCACCACAGCGAGTGTGGGGGGGGGCTTCTTCGATCGTAGGTGGCGATGGTGCACCTCCTTTGGTCGTGGACGTGGTCGTCGGTGCCTCCTCAGGTGGGTTCAATGGCGGCGGTACGATTCCCTCAAGGGCCATCCTACACTCTGATGCTTGAAGCGCAAAGATGGAGGGGGGAAGGCTGGGGTGTGGGGGATAAAGTTTTCAGACAAGCAAAATAATTTGGTAATTAATTTTAATTGGCGAATCAATTCACCCCTCCCTTCTTGATTGCCACCCTTCGGGACTCAACAGTTCAGAAGGAGCAGGTCTGGCGAGAGGCGCCGGGAGCAACATGGGCAGGTGTTTGCAGTGACTTTTCAGCATCCAGTGGTTCAACCACTATGGCTTGGGTTGAGTGAGCGGCCAGGACAATGTGCAAGATGTGGCAGGTTTCTCAGGGGCAGGTCGTGTACCATGGGTGAAGCTGAACTAGAATGTTTCAGGTGTGGCCAGATGAGTCATGTTGCTCTTGAGTGCCCAAGGTGATCACCCCAGTTCCAGCCACTATTGCAGTGTTCCTCTAGCCTGGCGAGTCAGGGTTCCCAGCATACGCGAGGCACTTGATTGGGTGGAGTTGTTGTGCTCACCCCATAGATGGCATGCGTGAATTTTTGGTTATTGTATGTTGTGCTCATGTTTAATTCCTCTGTTTTATCTTTGTAATTGTGCTTGTGTTTTTCCCGAGGTGTGTTCGGGAGTGCCTGGAAGTGTCTTGTCTGTTGGCAGTGGAGCTGCCTATGAGGGTTAGGTGGTTGTTCTTCATCATGTTTTGGTGCATAAGCGTTGTCCTGTCACGTGGAATCAAGCGAGTAGAGGCACCAAACGAGATCGTGTGTTGTGCTTTAGGGCTGGTGTGGGGCCTCTTTAGGTCCCCTGTTGTTTAAGGTTTGCATTTGTAGGTGTATCATCTTGGCGGATGCTGGGTTTTCCCCTCCTATTGTGGCATGGTTGGTGCAGAGTTACGTAATGGAAGCATGGTGGGTCGGTAACCCACGGGCTCCGGGATCGAATTGGTGGTGGAGTATGGCATTTATTTCATGTTAAGTGTATCCTGGAGGTATCGGAGCTGATGGCGGAGTGTTACACTTGGGTGGGAGAGCTGTGTTTGGCCATGTGAATGGCTTTGGCTGTCCTGTGTGGGCGGTGGTATCATGCTAAGTGGTGCTAGTAGCATGGAGGATCGGGAGGCTCAGCGGTGAGAGTGGTTAGTTGAAGTGGTGTATTGTGCTAGTTTTCCCCTTGGATCGTGTTGCGTCATAGGGTGGAGTCACTTGGTGACTGGTATTTGAGGCAGGTTGTGGCCTTCTGGGCCAGTTGTTTGGCGCAGGTGTTAGGTGCCCAGAGTTTAGCGTGGGAGTTGACCGACTTGGGTCGGTGTGGATGTTCCAGAGGTGGATCTGAGGAATGATAAGTGTTGGTGTTAGCAGGGAGATCCTATGAGGAAACTGTGATGGGTAGTCGAGGGACTTTCTAGAATTGTTAAGTGCCTGATTGAGATGCGATTTATTTCATCGGTCATTCAGCGGGCGTGATGTTCTAGATTGATCAAGAGATGTGGAAGATATCGAGGGAACCTTTGTCTATGGCAAGACTTGAGAGAGTATGGAGCATGGTGCTTCGGTGGTGCCATTGTCCGTATTGCAATGTACCCTTGGCTCGGAGGGAGCTGTGCAAGAGATTGATGTGCGAGCGTGGGTGTTGAGAGTTGGTTGTTGTGCGTGGTGGTTCCTGGTTGGTGGAGCTCTGGCAGTTGTTCGTAAGGTGCCCATTGGTGTTGTCGGTGTCTGGAGAGGCATTTGGTTTGGGAATCAGTGTTGGCCGGTGAGTGTTATGGTGTTCAACTCGTGAGTGTGCATCGCTGGAGTGTAGAGTTGACGGAAGAGTGTGGCCAGCGCACTTGGCAGTGAGGTTGCCACCTGATGATGAAGTGTGAGGTGCTTCCTGCAGGGAGTGCTCGGTGTCCTGTAACTAGAGAAGCTGTCGACTCGAGTAGGGGCCAATTGTGGTCTTCCTGTTGAGGATCGTGTGGTTCTCCGCAAGCGGTCTGTGTCAAGTGTGCATGCCCTTGGAGGTTTCAAAGGGGGCTGAGGTGGTGCTAGACTTCTTGGTTTCGTATACCCAGTCGATGCGAGGTCTTGCATGGATTGGTGTGGTGAAGCGAGAGGGCTCTTGTGGTTGTGCGGGTCGGGTAGTGTCCCCCAGTATCGATTGTATGGTGTGTGGCTTGGTGGTGCAGTGACCACAAAGTCCTATCCATAGGTCGAGTTCTTTCTCCTTAATTCTGTGCCTTGTCCTAAATTTTGAGGATGAAATTTCTATAAGGAGGGGTGGATGTAAGACACTAGATTTTTGGACCATATTTTCATGAGTCGCGGATCATATCCGAGTAGATTTTAGACTTTTTATAATGATTTTCGGCGTGAGTTTTGAGCTTGTTTCGGGCTATTTCTTATGACATGATGAATGTGAGCATTGCTTTGATGAGAATGACTTGGGAGAGTTTTAACCAAGTTATCAACCCATTTGTAATGTCAAGGTTTTTTTATCATCAAAATCAACTAGAGAGACTCAACATCAACTTCCCGCACTTGCCGAACTGTATTACCCCTTTCATGGGGGAGACTGTCAAAAATACTTGGTCACCGACTTTGAAGTAGAGAGGTCTCCTCCGACGGTCTGTGTAGCTCTTCTGCCTACTCTGCACCGCCCGCAGTCTCTGTTGGATGAGCTGGACCACCTCCACACATTGAGGCACAAGTTTCGGCCCTATCATGAGCTGCTCATCAACCTCGGACCAATCTAACCGAGTCTGGCACGGACACCCATACAACGCCTCATAGGGTGCCATGCCAATACTCAAATAATAACTCTTGTTGTACGCAAACTCCACCAATGGTAAATGATGGCTCTCGGAACCCTGCCACTCTAGGCAACAAGATCTTAACATATCCTCCAAAGTCTGAATGGTCCTCTCTGACTTACTGTAAGACTATGGGTGATACGCTGAACTAAACGCCAACTCTGTCCCTAGAGCCCTTTGAAAACTCTGCCAAAATCCAGAGGTGAAGCGGGGGTCTCGATCAGAGACAATGGAGATAGGAACTCCATGCAAAGGCATAGCCCACTCCACATATAACCGAGCCAACCTCTGAACACCCCAACCAACCTTGATCAGTAATAATTGGGCTGTCTTCGTCATCCTATCGACTAATAGCCAAACTCCATCAAGACCACTTGGGGTTCGTGGCAATCCAACTACAAAATCTGTGGTCACATGATCCCACTTCCATTCTGGAATCGCTAGAGGCTGCAATGAACCACTTGGCCGCTGGTGTTCTGCCTTCACTTATTGGCACACCAAACACCGAGCCACAAATCCTGCTACATCTCTCTTCATTCTCGGCCACCAAAATTACCTCTTCAGATTTTGATACATCTTCGTTGCTCTAGGATGGCCCGTATAACGAGTGTCGTGTGCCTCCTACAACATGGCTCTCCTGACCTGCTCCTCTGTCGGAACATACAACTTGCCCTTGAACCCCGCCACCTCATCCTCATTGAACTCCACCTCAGCCATCGACAAGATGCGAGGTAGTTTGGGGTCCTCTTGCTGAGTCCCCATCACCTGTCGATGAATGGCTGGTGTGACAGTCAGGCTAGCAAGCACGGTCGACCCCTGGTCTCTCAGGACCTTATGCCAGAAAGTTACTGCTGGCACCTGCTCCCAAAGCCTCCACTTCTTCAACATCATATGGCTGACCACCACCTTCTTGTTCAACGCATCTGCTACCACGTTCATCTTGCCTGGCTGATAGGACAAGATAAAATTGTAGTCCTTCATGTACTCCATCCACCTCTTTTGCCTGAGGTTAAGGTCCTTCTGGGTGAACACATACCTCAAGCTTTGGTGGTCAGAAAGAATCTCGAACTTCCCCCCATACAAATAATACCTCCAGATCTTCAGAGTAAAGATTAGTACTGCCAGCTCAAGATCATGAGTAGGATAGTTCTCCTCGTGCGTCTTCAACTGGAAGGATGCGTATGCCACTACTCTTCCTTCCTGCATCAACACCGCACCCAAACCTACCCTGGAAGCATCCGTACAGACCACAAAACCTCCTGACTAGGAAGGTAACATGAGAATTGGAGCGGTGGTGAGCGCCCTCTTTAGCTCCATAAAGCAGTGCTCACACTCATCCGTCCAAGCAAAAGGCACATCCTTCCATGTCAACCTAGTCATCGGAGCCGCAACACAGGCAAAATCTCGAATACAGCGTCGATAATAACCTACTAAGCCCAAAAAGCTCTGAATCTCCAACATAGACCATGACCTCGGCCACTGAACCACGGCCTCCACCTTCGATGAATCAATCAAAATGCACTCGCCTGAGACCACGTGTCCCAAAAAGTGCACCACTTGAAGTTAGAACTCGCACTTACTTAGCTTGGCATACAATTGGTGATCTCGCAGGGTCTGCAATACAATCCTCAGGTGGTGAGCATGATCCTCCCTCGATCGAGAGTTCACAAGGATATCATCCATAAACACCACCACGAACTGGTCTAGGTAAGGATGAAACACTCGATGCATCAAGTCCATAAATGTTACGGGGGCATTGGTAAGCTCAAATGACATCACCATAAACTCATAATGCCCATATCTCGTGCTAAATGTAGTCTTTGTACTCTCTTGTATTACCTTGGGAGAAAATAAATGCAGAAATCTTTTGGAGAACCATTGTGAAGGCCGCGGCCTCTCCCTTCTCTTGGTGGGTGCGACTCCCACCCTTCCCCTCTCCTTCTTCCTCTTGGGTGCGACGCCCAAGCCCCTCTCTCTCTAGTTCTCTACTACTCGTGCTGCTGGGAGGTGACCTCCTCGATGTCTCACAGAGCTTGGAGTTCTTCGTTTGTGGTTGTGCTACAAGCGAGGAGGAGAAAGGCACCATGCTAACCTGTCCGCCCCTGGTTGACTATCTGCTAGATAGAGCTACATAGATCTGGTTCGTCCGCCCCTCTCCCCTCTCCTGATCATCCCTATCTTCTGGTCATCTCTTTCCGCACGTGTCCCCTCCCTCCAGTCCAAAAATCACGCCCAAAATCCACCTGTAGCCATCCATCTCTTCATAGCCCTTGCACCCTGCGCAGACTGCACATGTGTAGTTATACAAAGATAGAGTGTGGTTATAGGCCACATCTTGCCCCCCAAACCAAATCCAATCATCATGAAATTTAGATCACTTCTTCCCCACGTCATAACCCATCCCCCATAATTTTTTTATAATTTTCTGAGCCCGTTTGACCTGCATACCCCCATCCTCCTTTCCTGCTACTTGTTCTATCTGCATAGATCTGTAGAATAGAGCCACGCCTGCCACCATCTCCCACACCCAAAAACCAATTACATTCCACCCCGCCACCCCATCTCCATTCTCCCACGACCCTCCCCTAACCTCCAGAGTAAGCCCCACCCCAAAAGCCACCCGGAAGCCCCAGTACCACCCCATCTTCCACTCTCTGTCCTGCTGCCTGTAGACAGGCCAGAACGTACAGGGACCTATTTTTGGAGTCACCCCGGCTCCCACGGTGCACGGCTACTGCCCACCTTCCACTAGCGTCTCAGGGACGTCCCCACTAGTGGCCACGCCAATTTTCAAGTTCAACGGACAACCATAAGGATGCGTTCCAAGCCTCTCTTCTTACTGTTCACCTGTGCCAACGCAGATCGGCCAGCAGTCTGTCCACCGATCTGTGGCTCCAACGAGACTACTAGTTGGCTTCCCTGACTTCCATCTACTTCCTAAGCGATCGCCGTCCACAGCAGCACATCACCAGGGATCCTTGCTTCACCCACAGGGTCCGGGACGTGCCATCCTTGCTACTGGTTGCTGACCGGTCGTGGTACTGTCCTATTTGTGCCGATTCGCAATAGTTCATGGTTATTGATGCTACATTCCTTTGTGGCCCGCCAACCCTTGTCACACATCTCCGGATTTGTTGTGTGTCTTTTACCTCCCTGCGAGGAGTGGGCGTGTTTGGATCTGTATTTGTTTAGCTTTTATACCAGGTGATAGTGTGACTTGACCGGGAGTCTTCCCCACACCCTAAGCGTGGAGGTATGTGACCATTCCCTTCTTGGTGTTAGCTTGCTTATTTAGTATAGTCTCTGGATGCCGCTACTTTTTGAGATCGTTAGGTTCCTAGCTCGTATACTTTTATATCATTGCCACGGTGAGAGAGCAAAACCGTCCTGTGACTCGTCTGAGTCACGAGTGTGGAGTTGCCTACCCTAGACTGTATTGATTTCTCAACTGTGCAGATCTGCGTGCTTCCCTCTCTTGGGGATGCCTGTAAGCTTGAGTTCCTTGTTGATTGGCATGTTATCCCTCTTGGGCATCCTAGGTTTCGAGTCTATGCCGTTTGATCTATTGCATTGTTGTTGGTCATAGTTGTCCATTAGTCTCGTAGTCACATAGAGTCCTAGCTCGCTTAGCGTCCCGCATCAAATTTGGTGTCAGAGATTTAGGTTGTCTAGGGTGCATTTGAGTCATTAGATTTGTCTAAGGTGCATTTGAGTCATTAGGTTGTCTAGGGTGCATTTGAGTCATCATTCTACCATTCATTGAGTCTTCATTTCTACCATTTGCATTGCTGCATCAAAGAGTCATGTCTAATCCCATCCCTTAGTTGTCTTGCATGTCCACCCCATAGGTCCCACTCCAAAACTTCCCATCGCTATCAAGTCACCCAGGCGATATGACTATCTACATAGTAGGGAGGAGAGATACACCCATGGACTTGGGAACAACCCTCTCTCGTTCCTTAGGCTCGAAGCCCCTACCTTTGACGGTTCCAAGGTCTCAAGTGACTACCTAACTTGGGAAACCGCTGTGGATAGGTATTTTCGGTGTTACCCCATGTCTGAGGCCATGCAAGTCTCTTTTGCCATACTGATTCGGACATCTTTTTGGTGATCTAAATTTGGTAGCCAGACCACTATATATGTAAGATTTCACCATCTTCACATCAAAAGTACGCCAACTGATGAATTTTATTCAATTGTACCAACTGATGGCAAGGGACTCGATCAGCTCTTTAATGCTCACATCGTTTAGGCTTCGGTTCATTGAAGTTGAAGTTCTTCCGTGACGTGTTTCTACGGTGAAAGACTTAATTAGTTGCTGACAACGTTTGAAATTTGACTACTTAGGTCATTAGGATTTCGAGTTTCTTTAAAAGTCACTCCATTAGCTATTTCACTGAGTGCAAATATTATATTTTTAACCTTTTCATTGACTATTTAGTAGACACAACTTCTCTTGATCACGCAGTCTTCTCTTATATCTCTTTGCTTGCGAGAGAAGACTAACTAATTAACTCTTGTGTCTAAGACTCTCTTCTTCAAATTTGTTCTTTCTTTGTCTTTTTTTTACCGGACTTCTCTCAAATTTGACACAACATGCATCTCTGCCTGGTTGGCGACCACCTCCAGGATGACGTAGAGCTTGGAGTGTGCAGCCTGGTCGTCGTCAACTTCCCCCGTTGCCGTCGTCCAAGGGAGCTGGTGGCGGCCAGTGGAGGTGGTGGTCACCTGTTCACAGCCCTTCACTATAAGATCACCCTCACTTGCCGAAGATCGGTGGTTTGGATCCACTGCTCTGTCCAAATCCATTGTCTCCGCCCACATAACAGTCTGTTTCCCTACGATATCTGTCTTCGACAAAAGACTTCCTACTTGCCTTTGTTGCACGCCAAAGTTCACCTTAAGAAAGAGAATTAGACATGATCAATAAGTTACAATTGACAATTAGAACTGATCAATGATCATCTTATATAAGTAATTCTTACTTGGATCCCAACCCTCATTTGCAGTTGATCTTCTTGCATCCTCCTCAGGTTCATGACCACCCCATATATATGATTTCCCCCTAGATTACCGTGTTAACTCTTCTCTAATTGCATCAATTTTCTTGGCCGTTCTTGTCTTCTCAGCCTGATGTTTGTCTAAGAGAGCTTGGAATTGTACTCTCACCTCTATCAGAACATGCTCACAACCCTTAACATCACCTTTTACATGAGCAAGGTGTTGCTTCGAACGAAAGACACCACCAGACATTTCCCTTCCACAGTATCGGAATTTGACCTACCTACTTGCCATGTCCGCGAGTGTTCAATGGTTCCATGCCGGGTCGTCGCGTGAGACAGTGGAAGACTCCTCTTGCTGCCCACTAGGAGATGCCATACTTTCGGCTAATGTAAAGACAAATCAAGGAAGACAATTAAAGCATTAAAGAGGCCTAGGGGACTGCAAATTAATTAAAACAGTAAAAGAAACCACCCCTAACCATAATTCTGAGGAGAGAGAAAATCCCCCTAGAGAGAGAAAGAGAGTGCTAGAGAGAGGGGAGACCATGGTGGGCAGGAGCCTTCTTTCCCATAGAACTTTATAGCCATACTCTATCTTGTTGTTCCTTTGTTCAGTTTTTATTTTTTCCTCAAAAACACATACTCTCATCGTTGCACCCTACCTGCGAGTAGGAAGACAAACAGTGTGGTCACCGGTCTGTGGGGTTTGACTTGTGTACCCTCAAGCTATTTGGCAGTGGAGTTGTAAGCGTTTGTCTCTCTGTTAGAAGCTGCGAATCAACGGCAGTGCCTTTGCACTAGTGAAGCCTCGCTTGGTTGAAGTGAGGGGTGGATGTAGGTCTTTGGACAGAGACCAAACCACCTTAAGATCATGTAGTCTTGTGATTTGCCGTCTATCATACTGTGTTGCTAGATGCATGCTTAGGAACGCTGTGATCTGTTTCCTTTCATCTAGCCCATTAGCGTGTGTGTGTTCCTGCTCTACTGGTATAAGTTTTTATTTAGGTGTTATTTCCACAAAGAAGAGGCTGATCTATTCACCCCTCCCCTCTTGATCTGCCTATCACCACTCCACACGTGGTATCAGAGCTAGTCTCTCTGAATTTCTTGAGAGAACTGGTGATATGGTGACTAAGAGTCTTATGGCCGAAGGGCATTCCATAAATAGACCTCCCTTTTTCTCTGGGACAAATTATCCTTATTGAAAAAATTGTAAGCAAGTTTTTATCAGAGCCCAGGATCACAAGATCTGGCGAGTGATCAGCAAGGGTCCATTTGAGCTACCTGCAGATGAGGACAAATGGACCAAAGAGGAGATCAAAAGATCGATGCTGAACTGGGGTGGGGGCACTTTATCTTTGGATTTTAAGGGATAGACCTAAGTGCACAATGAGAAATCATCAATAAAGGTAATTAAATATGAATGACCATCTGTAGAACACACGGGTGAGGGGACCCAAACATCAGAATAAACAATTTTAAAGGAAGTGGTGCTCTTTTTTATTGAATCAGGAAATTTTGTTCTACAATATTTTCAATTGGCAAACTTGATATTGAAGGACTCAAAAGGATCAGACTGAAATGAAGAAGATAATAGAATTGTTAGACTTGAATGATGGATGTCTGAGACGGCAATGCCACATATGGATTTTCTTTATTCGACTCATCACACCACTGGCAGACCTTAATTGAAAAGCTGTACTGCCCCTGTCTTCAAGTAGATATAAGTCCCCTTTTCTCAATCACACTCCCAATCATTCGCTTGGTCCTCAAATTCTGAAGAGTACAATGATCAGGGAAGAAGGTTGTGGAGTACTTTAAAGATTTGGTTAGACTGCTAACTGACAATAACTTAGTTGGAAGTGAAGGAGTATGTGGGGTCGAGAGAAGGAATAGGTGATTGTTAAGCTTAATAGTGCCCTTGCCAGCAATTGTGGCTTGAGTCCCATCAGCCAGCATCACTTTTTTCCTGACCAGAACAAAGGGAATAGAAAGAAAAGAGGTGCTGGTTGCCGATCATATAATCAATGGCTCCAGGGTCAATAATCCAAGAGGTGTGGCTAAATTGGGATGCAGCACTTAGTGCTTTCCCTTCAGTACCTGACTTACACATGGAAGTAAAAGAATATGTGGATGTATCCAGCTGTGAAAGAATCTGTAGGTGAACAATATCATTGGAAGTGAGACTCATGAGTCTTGACTCCATCGACTCTGTGGTGGCACCTTCAGCAAAGGAACTTTGAATAGTTGTAGCACTGCCTTTCACTTGCTGTGCACCCTTCTTCTTTCTGAATTTTGTAGGCTTCTTCTCAGGCTAGAGTTCCTAACAAGTGTCCACTGGATGGTTGGTCCTCCCACAATGTGTGCACTTCCTTCCTCCCTTGGTTTCCTCCTTAGTCATGGTCACAGCTGGTTGTCTCCCTTAGCTGTCCAGACCTAAGTGATCACCAAGATTCTGTTCACCTGAAGGTTTCACTGATGAGTTCATAATCTCTCTCCTATTCTCCCCAGTCTGGAGTCTCTGGTATGTCTCATCAAGTGGAGGAATAGGGACTTCATTGAGGATTTAGTCCCTCAAGAATTCCCGTTCAAGATTCAGGCCACCTAGAAATTTCAGAACTCTCACCTTCTAATTTTTTTCAGGTATTTCTGATGATCATTGTTGTAATCCCATTCTTCTGTACCATAATAGGTTAACTCTTCCTATAGGGTTTGTAGGGCCACAAAGGTAGTCCTCAACAGAGAGAGTCCCCTGCTTAATCTGATAAATCTTGTTGTGTATTTGGTAGACCCGGAGATCATTCTTTTGCTCTCCGTACCACTTCTCCAAGAACATCTGCATCTCCCTAGCTGTAGTCTTTCTCATAATCAGTTTCTGTGGGGCATCTTCCACAGAATTCATTAGCCAGGGACATGACAATAGCATTGTCTCCATGCCAAGAATCGAACGTTTCATCGTCGCTATCCGCCTGTTTGATCTTGCCATTGATATAGCCCAGTTTTCTTCTCGCTTGGATAAACATCTTGACGGAGGAGGACCATTCCACATAATTCCTCTTGTGTAACTTGACAGGAGCGATCTGTAGGGAGTGCCTGTCATGATGTGATGGCGATATCTTCTTTGTTGTAAATGTCTCCTTTCTTGCAAACGTGTTTCCACTGTCCGTAGGAGTAACATTGGAGGAGGATGGCATCTTACTTGCTGCGCAAGGAACTCCTCCTTTCTTAAAGATTCACAGTCCTCTTGAAGGTGCAGAGAACAATCGAGAGTCTCCTTGCAGATGAGGAAGTTGCCAGTCCCTCGAGTTTTCAGAAGCAAGCACTGTAGTCCTCTCTATGGTTTCGGACCTAGGAGGCAGGAAGGAGGATCACAAGCAGAACAGGAGGAGGTGCTGTAGTCCTCACTTGGGTTGTGGATCTAGGAGGCAGGAAGAAGTAGGATTGCGGGCAGATGGCAGCAACTCCAAGACCTCTTGCTTTACCACAGGTGGGTCTGGACTTGTTCTCACCTCTACTGGTCGTGTGTCTTCTCTGAGGGTAGGAACATGTCAAGGGCAGGTGGAAGAGAAATCCCTGCCGCTGGATTCTGCAGAACTATCCTCTAGTGAGGATGGTAAGGGAGATGGTGAGAAATTGTAAGGTTGATATCCTTTGTATTCATGAGACTAAGTGTGAGGGAGATGGAGAAGAGCTGATGAGGGAGATTGGGGGAGGTAGGTTTTCCAGGGGTGTGGCCTCCTCCGTTGTGGGTAGAGCAGAGGGTATCATGGTGCTGTGGAACCCCCTTGAGGTGGAGGAGGACAGATAGGTTGGTCGATGGGCTATCTCTCTTCACTTTCGATGGTTGAGGGATGGTTTCTTCTAGGTGTTTTCAAGGATCTATGGCCCTCAAACGAGGGAGGAGAAGAGTGTTATGTGGTTGGAGTTGTTGGCTTTTCACTCACCTAGGTCATCCCTGGTGTGTGGGTGGCGACTTCAATGCTGTGATAGCGGCTTCCTAGAGGTCGGGTGGACACCCTCCTAGGGGGAGACAGAGGGTTTTTGTGATTTCATTCAACAGGTTGCCTCATAGACATTGGTTTGGTGAACGCTCAATTCACTTGGTCTAATATGAGGGCATCCCCTATAGGGTCTTGGCTGGATAGGTTCCTTGTGTCTGTGAATTGGGAAGATCATTTCTCACATATTTAGATATCTTGTTTGGGTAGACCATTCTCGTATCACAAGTCTATCCTCTTGAAAATCAGCCGTAGTCGAAAGAGGAGATAAACTTTCAAATGTGGGAGATTCTGGCTTGGACTTCTTTGACACTGTCAGAGGGACATGGAATGCTTGCAGGCAGCAAGGATCTTGTATAGCTACTTTTGTTGGGAGGTTGCATTAGGTGGCCTAGGTGCTCAAGAGCTGGGGTGCTATCAAGCACCTTCCTAGCAAATAGGCTAAGGACGGGATTCTACAGCGATTACAAGCATTGGATAATTTGGAGGCGGCAAGCTTGCTGGTTGATGAGGACATGCTTAGTAGGGAGACTTTGAGAGCAGAGTACGATGAGATACTTATCAAGGAAGAAATTTTCTGGAAACAGAGATCCAGGGAGAAGTGGCTCAAGGAAGGAGACAAGAACACAACGTCCTTCCACAGGATTACTTCAGGCAAAAGGAGCACTAACCATATAACTTTCATCAGGGTTGGTGAGTCTACTATTTTTGACGAGGAGACCATCATATGTTATGCCAGGGAGTTGTTTGTTAGGCTTTTCTCAGAAGAGTAGAGATGTAGACCTATTTTTGCTCACGACCTCTTTTCTCGTCTCTCTTCAGCAGATGGTGAGGCTCTTGTGGGTCCCTTCATGAAAGAGGAGGTCAAGTAAGCGTTTTTCTCTCTTGCAGGTGACAAAGCTCTAGGGTCGGATAGTTTTCCCATGATCTTCTCTCAACAGTGTTAGGACATTGTGAAGGAGGACTTTCTTGGTGCCGTTAGTGAATTCCAGGAGGGTAAAGCTCATTTGAGAGGTGTTAGCAAAACCTTTTTGGTCTTGATCCCTAAGGAGAAGGTTTGCAGGAGTGAGATGACTTTAGACCCATTAGCTTGTTGAATAGTACCTATAAAATTATCTTTAAGGTGCTGGCCAGAAGGCTAGAGAAGGTTATGGACAGTATAATCAGTGGTCAACAGGGGGCCTTCATTAGGGGGAGGCATATCGAAGAGAATTTTCTTGTTGCTCATGAGTGCTTATATACTATGAAATAATAGAGAAAGAGGGGTGTGGTCCTTAAGTTGGATTTTGAGAAGGCTTATGACAAAGTTAACTGGGACTATCTTCTACAGGTGTTTACTAAGGTGGGCTTTCACCACACTTGGGTCTCTTAGATTAGAGAGTGTATCTCTTCTGCTTCCTTTGTTGTTCTAATCAATGGGCAATCTTTTTCCTTCTTTTCTAGTGAGAGAGGGTTTCGGCAGGGAGATCCATTGTCTACACTTTTGTTTGTCCTGGTGGCTCAGATTTTGAGTAGACTATGGATGAGAGCAGAAGCGGCAGGTGTGATTCGACGTTTCCAGGAGGGTCATGCTAGTAGCAGTATCACTCACCTTTAGTATGTCGATGACACTATTCTTTTCCTAGCAGGTGAGGAGTATCAGTTGATTGATGCCAGATTGATCCTAGAGGTGGTACGGGATATCAATGGGCTTAAGCACATTGCAGGGATCAATATGGAGGAGTCGGTCATTAGGCATGCAACTTCCATTATTGGGTGTCAGATTGGGAGTTCTCCTTTCACTTACTTGGGCCTTCCTTTGTCTCCAGGGTCACTCCTCTGTAGGGATTGACAGACAATGGTGCAGAGATTCGAATCCTGGCTTGCAAGATGGAAGGTTAGGCCTCTCTCTTGCGGAGGACTATGGTATTATGCAGGTTTGTGTTGGACAGCTTGTCGATCTACTTTCTTGGCTAAGAAGTTGGAATCTATTCAGGTGAGATTTTTTTGAGATGGCAGCGAAAGTAATGGCAGGGGATGACATGACATTTCTTGGGACAGAGTTTGCAAGGGCAAGGAGGCAGGATGTGTGGGCATCAAGGACATTAGAGATTTTAACTTCGCCTCACTTTGTAAATGGCTTTGGAGATTTGGGACAGAAGATGGAGGTCTGTGGTTACAACTGATCAGACAGAGGTATTATACTTCAACTAGGGTGTGGGATCTTTGCCCGCCTCACATGTACAATGTCTCCCCTATTTGGAGAGGCATCTTTCAGTGTGTCGACTTCATTAGAGTCAGCGCTCGGTTCAGATTGGGCAATGGAGAGAGGTGCTCTTTCTGGCGTGACAGGTGGAGTGGAGATTTTACACTTGTGGAGGCCTTTCTCTTATTATATGCTATTGCGGGTGCATCAAGAGCTTCAGTGGCTCAGTCTTTTGATGCACAATTGACGGGGGGCATTTGGTCACCTACCTTTAGAAGGAACCTCACCTTAGAGGAGATGGACTAGTTAGAACATCTCCTTGATTTCCTTCTACAGTTCACATTGGACACCACTTCAGGAGACAGTTGGGCATGGAGATGTGATAGAAGGGGTCGGTTCTCGATGAGATCGGCTTACTCCCTCATTTCAGTTGGAGATCTACGTCATGTTTTTGCATCTCATGTATGGAGCATTAACAACCCACTCAAGGTCAAGCTACTGATTTGGAGGATTTCCCATGGCCGACTGCCCACGTGTGATAGATTGGCTTCTTTCCTTCAGTGTATATCCATTGTTTGCTGCTTATGTGGGGAGGCGGAGGAAGACTTGGACCATTTGTTCGTAGGTTGCCTTTTTGCACAAGTGATTTGGACAAGGATCAACCGACTAGTCCACCAGCCGGTCGGACATTGTGAGGGCACTCAATAGCTCTTCTTCAAGTGGAACAGGAGGTGGATACTAAAAGGCGACTCGCTTATGTGGTGGCTGGTCCTTCATGTCACTCTTTGCACCATTTGGAGCGAGAGAAATAGAAGAATCTTCAAAAGGGTGTCAAGGTCAGAAGTTAAGATTCTTTCTTTTGTTTGTGAAACGGTGACGTTTTGTGCGAGACATTTATGTAAAGTGGGGGGGGGGCATAATTCTTTCATTTTTTCTATTTTTGGGCTGTTAATGGGAATGGACCCACTTAGAGGGGATACCTTTTTGTATAGGGGACTGTTTTTGTGAGCTAAAAGCTTATTCATGTACATTCCTTTCCTTTTCTCAATACAATAGTGGTACTGCCCACTTTTCAAAAAAAAAAATGCTTCTGAATGTTGGACAATGAGGAAAGACATGTCAGTAAGTTGGAGTGGTGGAAAGGAGAGTCCAAGGCAGATGAGTGATGAGACTCTGGGGAAATAGAATTAGAAATGATAATTTGTTTAACCACTATTATATCAAAAGGAAAAAAAGGGATATACAAGTGTAGTCAATAATTTTCCAAAAGATCCCTATACATGATAAGGCTACACCAAGGCAATGTATAGCACTCTATCCTCCCAACAAAACAAAAAGAGAAGAGTTTTGGGAATTCACTTTACAAAGAAGCTCCACCCATTCCCTCACTCTATCACAGATAAAAGATATAACAATGTCCTCCGCTCTAGCCTCCCTCCTGAAAATCCTATTGTTTCGTTCCCCCCACAAAGTCTATAGAGTGACATGATTAATCAGCCACCAGACAGTCCTATCACCTCTGAGGCGCCAGCTTTGGCCCTTATTTCCCAATCAGATGATGTACCTCTCTCTGACGACTGAAGGTGCATTGGGTCCTCCTAGCAAGCTCCCCCCTATGAGTAGGTACAATTGACAAATAGATTGTCCAAGGTCTTGTCCTCACCACACAAGTAGCAAGTCGACTAGATGCCCGGAAGGAACTGAAGAAGCCTATCCCGAGTGGTAACTTCCGGTGGGAGATCCTCCAAGCTAGGAGTTTCACCTTCAACAGACTCTTCCATCTTCAGACCTGAGGGACAAGGCTATGGTGAACCCCTCCGTCTGAAATAATGGAGTAAGTCGAACTAACTGAGAAGGTCTACTCCCTCCCCCACCTCAAAGTCCACGTGTCCTCCCTATCTGGCTAAGGATGAAAATGGAGGAGACATGGTTTCAAATTTGAGAGATTCTGGTTCAGGGTAAAGCTACTCCATCTCAGTCCTGAGGTCTCTCCTGAAAGTCGGTGCCCAGGTGCCTCTTGAGAGCTGAGAGTCAAATGCCTGAGATCGAACCCAAAGTCAGCGGAAACTACAGCATGGCTGGGGAATGAAGTCTCCAACGTGAAGTTACCACACCATATGTCCTTCCAGAAAAAGCACTTGTCACCTTTTTCTAGTCGGACCTAGACGTTGAAAGTGATAATATCTCTTCAAGTCAAGATGTCTTGCTAAAGAGGTGAAAGCTAATGCTATGAAACTGGTGCCAAGTCCCATACTCTCCTCCTACTATAGTACCTCTACTTGATAACTTGCGCCCACAACCCATCCTCTCCCACCCCCAACCCCCACAACCTCTTGCACAAGAGAGATATATTGAAGTCTCCACCATCCTTGATCCCCAGACCTTTCTCTTCCTTGCTAGTAGCCACCAAATATAAGAAGACTTTTTTTTGGAAAGTGGATGGTACCACAAATTTTATAAAATAATCATGATATACAAATTACTAGGGAGTACACCCAAAAACTCCCCTATACAAAAGAAGAGGTAGAGGACTCCCTACCCTCGAAGTAAAGGTAAAATCAGATAATTACAATTGTCTGTTCTACAAAATGTGTCCCCCCAGCTTTTCACCAAATAGCAAATCAAATCATTTAGAAGGGTCTTGATCTTCTCTTCTAAAAATTCTGCCATTCTCTTCCTCCAAACGATCCAAAAGGTTGCGTACAAGACCAGCCACCACAACTGACAATCAGCCATGACACGCCTGTACAATGAACCTTTAGGCAGATGTGCTTCCATACTTCATTAGCGAAATCACATTTTAAAAACAAGTGATCCATTGGTTCCTCTTCCTTCCCACATATGGTGCACACAGTATCAATCCCCTTCATAAACCTGGCCAATCCGTCCTAGTAGGTAGGCGGCCAAGTGAGATCCTCCACATGAGGATCCTGAGTTAGTCGAATGGTCAAAGACCTTGCCTCATGGTAGGGAGGTCTAGAGGGCGTGGGAGTGTGCTTACTTGGCTCACATTTAATTCTCGAGGGATGTGAGCCGGGGATTTGCTAGTCTTAACTAGGTTCCCCACCATCAAAAAAAAAATGAGATCCTCCACATAAGAACCTTAACTTTAAGGGGGCAGGCTGGTCCCCAAACTTGATGGTACAGGGGGTGTCTTGCACCCCCATCAGCAACAAAGGAGTAGGCCAATCAAACTGTTAACACTCCCGAGAGGTTCCATCTCCAAACCACTGATCATTAGACAAAGGATCCAGATAGATCCCATGAAGTAAGGACAAGAGGTCGGACACTTCCGCAATCTCATCATCCTTCAGCCTCCTCCTGAAGGTCAGGCACCACCCGTTCCTCGAATCATATGCCAACTTCACCAGCATCCTCTTATCAAAAGCAATATGAAAGAACTTGGGGAACCTGCTCGCCAGTTGCCTTCCATCACACCAGTTGTCTAGCCAAAAGAGACACAACCATCCATTCTCAATCTTAATGTGCATGGAAGCCTGAATAATATCTACCAATTGCACAATACCCTTCTAGACTGGAGACACTAAGTAAGCTTGTGTAGGCATTAAGTCCCAAGTTCAGCCTCTAAGATAATATTTATCCTCCAAAAACTGAAGCCAAAGGCCATTCTCTGCAGTCCTGATCTTCCACAGCCACTTAGCCAAAGAACAAAATTAAAGAGTCTCAAATGTTTGGATCCTATACCTCCACTTCTTTTGGCTTGGCAAACTCGGCCCCTACTAACATCGTGCAACCCCCCCTCTTTTTCAGCACCGCCCTGCCAGAAAAATCTACATTGAATGCTTTAAAGTTTTGCAGCCACCAAGTAAGGAGTCTGAAACATAGAGAGAAAGTAGACTGGGAGACTCTCCAACAGCAAATTACACAGCACAATCCTTCCCCCATAGGGGAGAAGTCTTCCCTTCCATCCAGCCACTCGTCTCAAATTTCTAAACCACCAGTTGCCAATCTCTACACCAAATAGCCCCATCTGCCAAAGGGAGGCCCAAGTATGTGATTGGGAACAGCCCTATCTGGTACGCAAGGATGAGTGCTACCCTCTGCAAGGCATGATCCTCCATGTTGATCCCCAGAAGCTGACTCTTGTGAAAATTGGCCTTCAATCCACTGACCTCCAACAATTCGAGGAAAAATCTGGCAATCACAAGCTCATCTTCAACTCCGGAGAAGCAGAGGATCATGTTGTCAGCATATTGAAAGTGATAAATGTGACTTCCCCAGTTCCTAGCTTGGAACCCCGTAATGAGACATACTTCCTCTGCTCTCATCCAAATTCTACTCAGGATGTGTGAGACCAGTATAAAAAAAAGCGCAGAGAGGAGATCACCCTAACGTAATCAAATCCCGCCATGGAAGGAGGTGGTGGGTTCCTCGTTAATGAGCACCCTGAAAGAGGCCGACATGATACATGCCATGATCCAGCCAATCCATTTGTCGTCAAATCCCATACCCTAAAGCATATGACAGAGACATTGGCAATTGACCCTGTCATACGGCTTCTCGAAATCCAGATTTAATACCAGGCCTTTCTTCTTAAGAATCTTGAAAGGGTGAACAATTTCTTGTGCCTGCAAAAATTTTTCTTGAATATGCTTCCCTTTGTTGAAGTCACTCTGGTTACCACTAACAACTTTGTCCACCACCCTTACCGTAAAAATAACCGAAATGATCCTCGCGAAGAGTACATCGCAACTATATCATCCATGAGTCGATGAATTAAAAAATAAACTGACCATAGGGTTCTGTAGATTATATGGGAGAAAAATCCACACGGATCGTAAAACTCAACTCGGGAGCTACAAAAGTGATCCGAAAGTCTCCAAAAAGGATCCGGAAGACCTAATAATGATCCAATAAAGATCCACTAAGGATCTGGGATATTACATCCTTCCCTCCTTTAAGAAATTTCATCCTCGAAATTTAAGGGCTAACAAAAGGAGAAGCAGGGAAGAACAACCCCACAATACAACTTCAAAATGACACGAATCACGAGGGACACAGCTCAGAGGAACATAGTCAGACCATAATCATGAGCACACGCTCTGGACCGAGCACAATGCAAGTGAACACAAGTCCGACACCTCCGAAACAAGGTAACGTCACTTACGTCTCTCGGGAAAATAGACACGACTGCCATGATAACAGATCACGAAAAATGAAACGACAACATAGCAAGCTTCATCTTAAACAAGGAGACACACTTCTCTTAGCTGACAGCTCAACCACATCATCAGCTCCAGTGCCAAAGGTAACAGGGAACACCTAGCACACAGGACGCCAACGATAATAACACTGGACCACAAGCGTAATCAAGTCAGTTCTCACTCAGATACTACATCTGATCGAGTCGCAAGCTAACTCTACTCGAGAAGAGGAGTACAACAATGCTAACTAACAAGACAATGGTCCAAGACAGAGACACAAAATCTTACAGAAACAGCACTCGAAATAACAATACGGCAGCACCTGTAGGATTCCGGCTCCGTACAACACACAGAACCATGGAACACCACTGCAAGCAAGGGCACATCAAGGCACAAAAGCAGCTGACCCTACGACCACAGGGAACAGGTCATGCATCAGACATCTCACCAAGAAAGACCCACAATAACAAGAAACGACAAGAAATCGACAATCTCAAGGGATGCATCTCAAGGACAACAAGCACGCCTCGAGAATACAACACCCAAGAGACTATACAGCAGAGCAAAGGGTACTCAATCAACAGGAATGCCGACAAATTCCCCAACACTCGCAAACGCTGATGCCAACACCAGAAAAATTACCAGCAACAGCACGACAATAGATGACATCAAGGCACAGGAAGCCAAGATGAAGTCACATCGAGAAGAAATAAACCTCTCGACCAGTGGGTTATCAGCCCACACGCTTCCGATGTGCACTCAAACATGCACATAGGCAACAGAAGATAGCTCGGTATCCGCATCTCAGCGCACACACGGCGCCATCGCAATTCATGAAAAATCACAAATAAAATGCCACGAGTACTGATCTAGCGAACAACCAGTCACAAGAAGCCTAAGTGCAAGGAAAGAGAGCACCAGCATCAGCACAAAGCATAAGGAAAAATGCTAATCTCAGCCTACCTTTACGTCCTGAAATGATTAATGAGCTCACAATACATCGACCGTTGAACACGGCACGACAAATATGGAACGCAACAGCTCTTAACACCAGAACGGAGTCCAAAGCTAAGCAACCAGAAAGCAAGGAAGCAGATCAGGCTTAGAATAAAGCTGTCTACACTTAAGCAGACACAGGAGAAAGGCATATCTAAGATAGCAATTCCAAGGCTAACATCGAGAAGACTCCACTAGACGGGATGAGAAACATCATGCTCGACCAACAGATGCTCACGAGGAAGGGAAAATCCTAGGTTCACTCGAGCATCTTCTCAACCATGGAATCTAATCGAGCACTTTAACAGAAGCGAGACACATTAAGAGCTGAGCAGACTTAAGTTGGGATGAGCAGAATAGCGTAAGAACGTGAATGGCCATCAGACCAACACTAAAAGTCAATAGCAACCTGCACAAATTATAGAAAACCTCGAACAAAGTACTGCAGGTTCAAGCCTTTCGGCGAACACTGCCAAGTACAACATGATCGAGACAGACACCACGACGGAAACTAAGCAATAGAGAATCGCAAAACCTAACGCCAGCTGAAGACTGCATTGGACTTAAGGACTCTGAAAATTGTATATCTTAGATTCCAATGTACTTCACACAACAACGCTCTGATACCAGCTGTGACAACCCGGATCCCAGATACCAGATATACCTGATAGGATTATCGAATACACCTGATACCACTTAGAACCCACGAGGCCTCCTAAGAGCGGTAAAGCTCCTGAAGGGATAAAAGGATTGTCGTGTAGTACATTGAAGCCACACCATCAACAAACCTAATGGGCTACAGATTAATGGGCCTGAACTAAGTTCCTTGGATTAGGAAACAGTTCCAATGGGTCAGTAGAACCCACTAATGGTCAATGATTAGGGACAATTCTTACCCAATAAACCTCAATTCCTGGGCCCACTAATCTTAGCTTGGTTAGTCATTGGGAAAATTGCATATAACTCTGAATTCTAAGCTTTTAAAAATTTGATCCTACACTTTATGAAATCGAAAAAAAAATAACCTGTTTTTTGCGGAGTCATTACATTTCCATGACTAATGCCCAAAAATGGCCTATTCTCATCAAACCCTAACAGTTCACTAATTAGACTGTTTCCTAACCCAACAAATTTAGTTCAAGCCCATAAGTCTTTGTGTTGGTGGTGTAGGAAAAATCTCATATAAATCTCTATCTTTTTAATCTCTTAATAAACAGACCGATACTTGAAAATCTTGAAGAAAATTTACCCTGATTTTTTTTGTATATGCAGAAGTCCTTACAGGAGGCATAGAAAGAATTCAGGAGGATAACTGCTTGAAGCAGCAGGTTGGCATGGCTAGCTGCACCAGTCGGGTATGCCTTTGCTGACTCGTCCAAATTCTATCATTCCGCTCATTGGTTCAAATCTTCCTATTTCACTATTTATCGGCACCAATTCCACATATTTTCTTCCTCATCTTTGACACTTGGAACTGAGCTGGTAATAGAGAAGATTTCCACTTCTGCTGCTCGGGGACCTGGTTATTTCTCAGATGAGGAACTGGACACATGGTCTGCTGTCAATTTCACAAAAGCTTTTACCAATTTATGGGAGATGTATTGAAGGGTACTTTGGCAGTTTGGCTGCCAGATTGCATTCCTCTGGAGGATCAAACATCAATTGCAAGAACAGGGGAAGATGCGGATGGAGGGAAGGAAAAGGGACAGTGAGAGGGGGATGATTGGGAGCAGGGTTTGGCTGTTCGCAAGAGGCAAGGACAAAATGTGTTAGGCACATTATTTGGTGTTCTAGGATGAGATGAATAACAAAAGAGGGGTTCCCTCCAGAGGCATGGATCAACGCAACACCATTCAACTTCTTGAAGCATTTTTTATGCTCCTGTGTTGTATGTTATCCTGGTTTAATGCCTAACCAGAAGCAGAAATGACAATCAAATTTCTCCACAGAAGAGATCATAAATAGAACAAAAGGGAGATCACTGAGGAACAGAGAAGGGAAATAAGAACGACAAAGTACTCATCATCTGTGGTATGAACGAATTGGTGTCAAAGAAAAGAGTAAAGAGTGTCCAAACAGGAAACAAAATGTGATTCTTTTATTCAGTAGACAATTCATTTTTTCAATCAATTTGATTGCAATATAAGCATTTTTCCAAATTGTAGAAGGATTGGAAGAAAGTTATATGCGTCGTAAGAATTTAACTTGTAATGAACTGGATTCCTAGTTGTATATTTCCAGTTTGTAAAGCAAGTCTCTCAAGATACTCTGATGTTTCATTCTCTTTGGCTAGTTCTATATGACATGCATGCGTACATACATATATGTATATGGAGTAGTGCTAAGATACAACCAGAGCAGTTGGTGTGACTTTGTCATATCCTGCCAATAGCCATAGGATCTTCATTCAATGGCTGCAGGGACATTTAAGGGGGGGGAGCACAGAATGATCTAGGCCATCAAATCATGCAATTCAACACCCTGGCTGCAGGCACCTGCAACCTCTCAATTTGCAGGTGGTGGCCTGTGGTGTGATAGAGCACAGGCAATACTTTGAATAGGGTCGTCCTGTGACCCGCCTATGTGAAATCCTGTTTGGCAGGATAATCCTGCCCAGTGGGACTTTCCCCACACCACAAGCACAACATTTCTCTCTGTACACTTGGAGTTTTTTCTCTGGGAAATCAGATTATCCAATGGCCTATTCTAGGAGGTTCCTGTAAAGAGGCCCTACCTTATCCTAGCAAATCACTATGTCTGTATATATGCATATGGCTGTATCACAGCTTGAATTTTGAAGCCACAGCTGCAATACCTGGTAAATACAACAATATGCTACCAAGGCTGTGGACTTATATAGACTAGTCAATCTTCTTAGCACTAACTAGAGACAGATGTACTGCGGAGCAATCTCTAAGGGCCGCTTTGCTAACCGATTCCGGTTAGCTTACTCGACCCTGGAGGGTCGAGTAAGGTAACCGGGGCCAGTTAAGGACGTTGTGTGTGAGGAGAGAGCGCGGCCCACCGCTCTCTCTCACCTATAATATGACAGGGTTAATGAGCGGGCATGGCACTCTGCCAAATGAACAAGAAGAGCCGGCTGAGATCACTGGAAGAAAAGTCCCAATGATAAGACAGGGTAAAATTACCGCTGAACTACTGCAAGCCGCCAAGAGCAAGTAGATTACTAATGAAGACATCGCTACTGTCACTGCCAGAACAAGGGCATCTGGGCAAGAAGGAGCATTCCTGTCTCCTCTATTTAAGTGTTCCTCCAACAGCACATTCGAAGGCACCAGTAATGAAGCAACTATGGACCCTGACGTCCTGATGACGTTGCGAAAATACTAGCAGGAGATATGATGGGAATCGACGGCCTGAGCATGTTGCGGCATCAATCAATGTGATATCTACTGAAGAAATAATTAAATGAAGAGACTGAGCATGTTGTAGCACCCGAGCAACATGGGGCATGAGCCAAGCCGTTGCGGGAAGGTTCCAACCCCGCGGGTGCTCCTTCACCGGCCGTTCTACAAACTGCTGATCAGAACTAGGCTACTCCCTAGCATTATTCCCAGTGGCTTCAGCCAGCATGGCTAATGCCTCTTCAAATGCAGTGACAAGCTCTACTATCAGAGCCTTTTCCACCTTACGTTGCAGTTCTATCTACACAATTAGTGCAGCCCGCCCACCTCCGCACTCAACCGACAGAGCCTATTATGGTGAATGAGCTAATGGTGGAGCAATTGATCAAAGCAAGGCTAACCAGCAGGGGTGGTGATGGCTGTGCCCCATTTGACATATATGAAGTGCCATATCCAACCTATCATACTGCAAAAAGATTACCACCTGGCATCAACAAACTACCAAAATTTGACAAATTCAAAGCGTAGGGCTCCCCGAAATAACACATCACACACTATATAATAGTCATGGGTGACTTGGCGGCGGACAAGTCGTACTTGCTGAAGTTCTTTAGGTCTTCTCTGATAGGATCTACCTTTGAATGGTATTCAAGCCTACTGAACGAATTTATTAAAGACTAGCCAGATATGCAGCAAAAGTTCACTAAAAGATTTCACGTTGTCGAGGCAAAGGTGACCGTGGCCGAGCTGTTGGCAATCAAGCAAAAAGATGATGAGCCTACTGCATAATATATCAATAGATGGAGGGATCTCAGCATGAGGTGTCGGCATTCTCCACATCTAAAGGATGCAATACAAATGTGCAAACAGAATCTAAAGAAAGAAATTCTGAAAAAGATAATCGGAATGAAAATCTGGTCATTTGACTGATTAAGTGATATTGCCACAGAGATTGAAGATTTCTTCACAAGATATCCCCCTGTTTCTGCTGACTCAAGTCATCAAGCCAGGCAGGTTAATAAATGGTCACTGAAAGCGGCCCATGTTGTTAGCCTCAGGGCGAAAAGGCACAAATGGGTGCACAACCCTCCTCCCAATGAACCTATTGGATGTCAGGAGAGTCATCCTCTGTAGAACAAAACAAAGAAGCTCTATGCCTTCCCTAGAGACAGGACTCAAGCATTGTTCGAGTGGACTCTTAAATATGATAAGATTACTCTTCTGAAGCCAAAGAGGCCTGACGACGTAGGGAGAAGAGATGATCCTTACTTCAACCCTTACCATCAAATCCTTGGACACCCCATTGAGGATTGCCAAATATTCAAGGACATTGCCCTAGACCTAATCAAAAGAGGGGAATTGCGAATTGGGGAGCACCAAGTTGATCCTCCATGCCCTCATGAAATGCCCAATCTGGGGGCATTAATCAATGTGATATCTATATGTCAGCAGCTGGCTGAAGAAGTGCCAGAGACTCGCAACTGGCAAACCAATGAAGACTGTGTCTCAGCACCTAAAGAAAAATAAGGAAATTGGCAAACATCGTCAATAAAGAAAAGAACAAGATTGGCACTTCGCCCGACCCTGGTGGTCCAGATTCATGGAGCCGTGGCCCAACCCATTCCACCCCCTATAGCTCACATCTGCCTTCAAACAGCCCCTCTAGTGGCTATCAAGAGGCCAACAAATAATAAAAAGCAACAAGCCCCGACGCGGGTGCGTGAAAAAATCAGCTCAGTCATAAAACAACTACAAACCGTTACAGATAGGCTATACGAGCATGATCAGCTCAAGAGCCAGCCTATGCAGCTCAAGAAGCAAGCCCCTCAAAGATTCAATGAGTCCTACCGACTAATAAAAAAACTAAAGAAAAGGCGAGAGTGCTCAATGTACCGAGCAACCCATTATGGGGGAAGGTGCTAGCTATAAGGGGGGTGAAGTTTCTGACACGTGGCAAATGCAGAGCAGATCTGGACGATTCCTTGGGCAGGAAGCCTGGTCTCCACACTCCCATTCTTCGTGAGTCTCCATATAAATAGCTGTAGTCGCACAGGAGAAAGGTTGTTGTTAAGAAAACAAGTGTACAAGAAATCGAGAAGAGCACAGGAGAAGAAAGAGAAGAATAAAGCAGAAGAAAGAGAGAGAATACCAGAGAGCCAGAGTGTAACACCCCAGATTCTTTGCCAGATCTTTATTGGGTCTTGGCAGATCTTTATTAGGTTGTTCGGATCCTTTTGGAAGAGTTTCGGATCGCTTTTGTAGTTCCCAAGTTGAGTTTTACTTTCCGTGTGGGTTTTTCTCTCGTATAATCAACGGAACCCTACGGTGAGTTTATTTCTCAATTCATCGACTCGTGGACAATACAACAGTGATGTACTCTTCGCGAGGATCATTTTGACTATTTTTACAGATTTTTTTGAGTTAGTGCATTTTTACACGTTTTACGAGATTTTGGAATTTGGTTAAAATATTTTAATTTTCTTTTTATTAAACCCTTAAACCACCCCCCCTCTCAATCTCGCGCTCTTACTCTCTCTCTCCCTCGTTCTCTCTCATTCTCTCTCTCAGAGATGCCCGACTATTGATGGAGCGGTCCGCGGGTGAGGTGAGGATGCGTGGGACTTCTTGAGATGCGTGGTGGAGTGAGGAACGGCGTGGATTTAGCACGATCCCGAATGGTAGATTCGAAGTTGGCGATTCAATTCGCGACGGCATTTTCGATGCGGTTTACTCGCCTTTGGCGCTCTGTTTCATCGGTGGAGGTAGGGATATGGACCCCCTTCGCGTTCTGCACGTTTTCCCTATCTCTGTGTGTAGTTTCGTGGCCGATCGGGGGAGATCGAGCCAGCTTATCATAAATCGTAGTTTTTGGTGTTCATAGGGTTGGCCGAAAAATGGCAACCATTCATGTCGTAGTTAGTGTCAAACTGACCACTAGGATGTCAGGATCCCAACCCCACCAGTTTCATGTCGATCGGTTGTCATTTGGGGCCGGTAGGAGTCCGGGAATCCCGATGACTCGTTTTGGGTTGATTCGTCAGAATCGCCCCGATCTTGCATTTTAGTGGATGCATGTGCCATTTTTCGACTCCAGAGGTGTTGTATGGTCATTTCCCGTCGATTGGGTGTGTTTCCCTTGCGCTACGGCATGCATGGGGCATGGAACGGGCCGATTCGGCCGTTCTACCATTTTACCCGTTGGACTGATTTAGCGGTCCTACCAGAGACCGTTATAAGCATAACGGTCCCTCGATAGACCGTCATGTCCGCGGTCATTTTGCATTCTTTGAGGTTGGGGTCGTGTGACGGACCAGTACTGGACCGTCACATGACTATAACGCGCCTATGGTGGTGCGTTATTCCCTTGGTGTGACGGACCAGTATAGGACCATCACATTCCTGTAACATGCTTTGCTTGGTGCGTTACGTGCTGTGATTTTCGAGGCCTGTTGCTGTGTCAGACCCTCGATGACTGTGCTTCCTCGAAGACCGGGTCAGTAGGTTCGTTTAACAGGTCTGTCCCTATACGTTATAGTTGAGGTAATGAAATAATGTGAGACCGTTATATTGTGTTTGACTGACATTTGTCTGGCTATGGTGGTTGGTGTGACGCGCCTACCCCCATGTGCCATGTGCTGTGACGGACTCATCCTAATCTGTTATATGCCTCTTGTCCATGTTAGTGTTTTGAGTCTGTTGGATTTAGCGCCCCTATCGTGGTGCATTAAGCTTGTGTAATGCGCCTATATAGGTCCGTTACATGCCCTTTTACTTGAGTTCTGGTCCGTTGGCCATAACGCCCCTGTCCCAGTGCGTTATACTGATGTGACACACCAATTCTGGTGCGTTACATGGTCTGTGTTAGATTGTAGGTCTGTCTATCATAATGCCCCTTCTATGGTGCGTTATGCTAGGTAACGCCCCTATGCTGGTGCGTTACGGTCTTGTCGTGGCCATGATGGCCATTGTCCCATTCTGTGTCTGTCTTCTTTGGTTTGTATTTTAGGGCGGTGTTTGTGTGTCGGTAGTTTCTGGATCGATCGGTTTAGGTGACTGGGTGTGGTCTTTTCTTTGACTACGACAGTACACTAACGACCTGATCTAGACATGCCAATCTCTTTGTCTCTGGTCTTGCAGCAGCTTTCCTTGACTGCCGGGTTCACCTAGCGGTTGAATGATATTTCACTTTGCCCAGAGATATCATAGGAAGATAGACCTCTTGGAACCTTAAGTGGCTCGTGTTAATCACTAATGTGGAATCAATCAGACGGAAAGCAGTAGTTATGTTGCCACTCAGGTGGCGTCTATGCTCCACTCCACGACGGGCTTCCAGGAGAACATGTCATAAGAAAACAGACCTCCTGGAACCCTGAGTGGTTCAACGATATAAAACTAGATGAGAAATAATGAATGGAAATAGAAAGAATGTCCCCCTCCCCGTTAGTAGATCGACGTATACACAACTTAACAATATCAAATAGGACAGAGTGACCACGGTTACATTTGGAATAAACAAAGGCACAATTTACATTATAGGCTCATCAGGCCTCTATCACACCAGGGATAGTCATCGGCGAGCCATTGCATAGCAGGTTTAAGCAATTTCCTTCAGCGGATGAGGAGAAAAGATATGAAGCCAAATCCCTTGGGGGGTCGTAGGTCCACACTAACTCCTGCAAACGCACACAAGCGATGCCGAGGGAGAAGAAAGACCTCAGGGACAAACAGTTGAACACAAAGGGGTGACATACACAGTAAGAGAGAGGGGATCAGTGTGAGGACCTGTTAAGCACATAGTGAAGCACACAGGTGTTACAATTGGCGAAGGACATAGGACCTCGGGGAGGGGCTTTGATGTCACCCCCATCGGGTGTGGCCGTAAGCTATTCTCAAGAGCAGCTGCCTCCAATCAATCCTAGGATTATAAGGTGAATGTAGTCCTTAAGGGCCTCCTCACGATCGATATAGAAGCTAATGGCCCATTCGAGCAGAAGTGGAAACCACAACTAAAAGGAAACGCACGACGATCGAATCAAGGTACAGTGACTAACATTAGCATCTATGCCATGGACACACATATATCAGCATGAAAGGAGGGATGGTAAAATTTTATTCACTTCTGCAATCACAAAGAGGACAGGAATGAGAACAAAAGGAACAAAAGATCAAAAGAAAATACAGAACTAGAGGAGAATACAGGAGCCCCCTCCCCCAGGGCGAAACCCACCTTCTTCAACTCTACTTAGCCTTCTCTTCTCTATTCGCCTCTCCTTTTGTTCTTTTCTTCTTGTTCCTCTTCGATTGCTCTCTCTATCTTTTCTTCTATTCTCTTTGTTCCCTTCCTTCTACGTTGTTGTCCTTCGTCTCCCTCCTTTTTTTGATCGAGGGTGAATGCCAGTTTTTATAGGCAAATTGGAGCGGTGGAGTCGGTGTCGTCATCACCAACTCGTCGGCCTGCCTCACCAAATACGCCACCAAATCACTGGCCCGCTTCTCCTTCGTGCGCCACCGGATCACCCGCGAAGGCACCGTCAACTCAAGCGCAAGGAGGCTTGATTGCCACCAGATCAATCGCCGCTGAACGTGAAGGCGCCACTGAGTCAACAGGTTCAACGCCACTGAATCGCACTTTCAAGGCGCCACCGATTTAGTGAGGGGTATTTTTATAATTTTGATATTTTACCCCAAATTTGACCCGGTGAGAACTTGTAGTCCCGAGTAGCTCTAGAGTTGATTTAGTGGCCCCGGAATATACTTCAAAACCCTGATTCAGGGTTTCCGATGATTTCCAGCACGTGCTGAACCCGTACTGATTTTCTCGGGTTTTGCCTTGATTCGGCCTTTGGAATTGTGCTTTGTGCTGCCAGGCCTGCTTTAGAGCCACAGGGGGCTTCTTCATCGAGTGGTCTATCCCTCGAAACATTTTCACCTTGGCTAGACGTCTTTATGGCCATTTATGGACTGTTCCGACATTCTGCGTGTGCTTAGCGGACTTCTCAAGTTTTCCGTCGATATTACCTTCGGCACTGGATATCGTGCTTGTGGGCTTGCTTTGCGCTTGTATGAAGCATCTTCATGGAGTGGGCAACCACTGTGAAAGTTTTCATCTCTACGGGATAACTTTTCGGCCACTTACGGACCACTTCGGCATTCCGGGCGCCTTGATCCGGTCACCCAGGTTTTCTATTGATTGAGCCTTTGGCTCCCCATTTTGGCAGTGTAGGGGCAGTTGGCCAGCATTTATCACCTGAAAAAGTAAAAGTCAAGAAAATTTAGAAATATTTTTAGTGTCAACAGTTGGGTACTGGGAAATTTGGTCGAGCAGAACCATTTCGTCGGTCGATCGGCCCATGCCCTATCGACTGCTGGGAGTTCAGGTCGACCGACCCTTTGCTCAGGTCGACCTGTTCACCTAAAAAACACATAAATAAACTCAAATGAGCATGTATTTCAACCCATTCCATCAGGGTGGCTGCCCAGAGGGTAGGGTGGCCAGGCCTCTGGCCGCCCACCCTGGGCACAAAGAGGTTGGGTGGCCACTCCCCTGGCCGCCCAGGGGTGTGGGCGGCCAACTCCCTGGGCACCTAGGCACCCGGACAGCCAGAGCCATGGTCGTCCTACCCCGGATGCGAGGGCCACCTCTGTGGCCATCTCCTATTACGTTTCGGGAAAAATAGAGAACTCCCGTGGAGTTCTTCCCACGCCCCATTCGCCCACTGCGATGGGGAAAACACGAGGAACACGAAGGGAAATCGACCCTCGGCCAACCCACAAACACAAGCTACCATCCAAACCACAATTAAACCCCAAACATGGCCAAATCTGTTGCTCAAACCCCCGACATGCTTAAACCCCCAACATGAACATAAATCCCCCAACTCGCCTCACCGGGCTTGCAATCGAAGGGAAACTGACGGGCGAAAGTGAGGAACCATCCCCTTACCTTAAACGGAGCTTTGAACCTCATCCAAACCTCGAACGGACGACACCCCCATGGCTGGCCTCCATGAGCGCCCCCGCCACCGCCTCTGGTCCACTATGGCACGCCTCAGGGATCATCCTCGCATACATGCCGCCGCCGCCGCACAGTCACGCGCCCGTCGCCTCCTCCGTCAGTAGCCGGAGGGAGAAGGGAGGGTGAGGGAGGCGGAGAGGCGTGAGGGAGAAGAAAATGGATGGGGAGATGAGGAATGGAGGGGGAGGGGATTAGGGTTATTTTATTAGCTATAATATTATTATATTATGTTTATTATATTTCTTCTTCTTATATCCCTTTAGAAAAATACACGAGCTTCAAAAAAACCTCGAAAAATATAATCAGACTCTGAAAAATTCCCAAAAAGTACAAGAGGCTCCACGTGCCACCACAGACCCAGAATAATCCACAAATGCACTAACTAAGGGTCCAAAAAACCAACATAAAAAGTCTGAAACCTACTTGGACACGATCCGCGACCCACAAAAACTCGATCTGAAAATCTGTGGTGTTACAGTCCTCCCCCCTTATAGAAATTTTATCCTCAAAATTTAGGACAGAGCATAGAACTTAGGGGAAACAACTCACCCAATGGGTAGGACTTCACGGTTACAACACCACCATGCTACACACCGCACAACCATCTCTGAGGAACATTGCCAGACCAGCACAATCAAAAGAGCCCTCTCGCTCTACCACACCAATTCACGCCAATCCCTAGACCGATCAGGGTACACGAAACCAACAAGTCCGGAATCACCTCAGCTCCCTTGGAACCCTCAAGGGCACAACACATCCAACACACTCCGCACGTGGAGAAACAGACAAACCTCAACCGAGAGACCACATTAGCACCTACTCGGGTCGACAGCTTCTCCAATTGTTGGACACTGAGTACTCCCTGCAAGAAGCACCTTCACACCTCCTCCTCAGATGGCAACCTTGCTGCCGAACACGACCGGCTACTAATCCTCCATCAGCACCTCATAGCCAATCACACATTCTAGATCTGGAAACCTCTAATGCTCACTGGCCAACACCGGTTCCAGACCAATGCCTCACCGTCCACCAAAAGGACACGTTATAAACAATCGCCCGAGACTTTACAATCCAAAACTTATAACACACAGTGACCAACTCGCCAACCCGACTCTGGCTGCAGAAAACCCTCTGCCCGCCACCGATCACACACCGATCAGAAGTCCTTGGCTACAAACCTCTCCTGCTCTATAGCAGGGCCACCAATCAGTTCCTCCAAACCTTGGCCATACATCGCTCGGCACCATCTTGGTCCTCCCTGGCCATCCAGCCCATTCCAACTTCTCGAGAGGAGACAGACAGCGAGCTCACTCTCACGAACCTCGAACTCCTCAACCACAATAATCTTGGGCACGACGCCCCACACTCCACTCCCAAAGGCGGGGCTCCTAACTCACCATCGCACTTCGGAGGATTCTTTCGTCGAGAAGACAACCATTCCATATTACAACTGTCCAAACCATAGATCTCAACACCATGGTTCTACCTAAACTGCTGACCAATAACGACCAACCCTCAGTGCCCACACACACAATGTCCCCTCACACAACTTGATGGGGGCATCCCTTGCCCCTCCACATTTTTTTGAGGCTCAGATTGTCCGTCGGCATGTGCCATTGTGTTTGTCATAGTTTTATGAGTCTAGTCATATAATTTTTATTTTATTTGAGTCATGTATGTGTCATCTTTCTTTATTTGAGTCAGTTAAGCGGAGGCCAACTTGGTCAGAGCATCGGCTTGATAATTTTTACTTCTGGAGACGTGATCTATTTCGAACAAGTAAAATTTTTCCTTGAGCCGCATCATGGTATCATGGTAAGGAATCAATTCTTTCTTCCTAACATCATAATTGCCGAGGACTTGCCGTATGACAAGTTGCGAATCCCAATAGACTTTAATACATATGATGTCCATTTCTAAGGCCAACTGAAGCCCGATAATTAATGCTTCATATTCTGCCTTATTGTTTGTTAAGGACTTCATGAGTGCACAGGAGTTATGCAGGATTCCTCCTTGAGGAGTCATGAAGACAATGTCCGCTCCTGACATGAGACTTGTGGTGCTGTCAGATTCCTTGACTGTTCGAGAGGCACCATCCAAGTGGAGCTCCCACTATGGCACATCAATCACGAGGGCATCTTCTTTTTCTCGTGATGAGATATCCTGGGATTGGCCCTGTGATCCTGATTGGGGCAGGATTGTTTCTTTATCAATGAGTCCAATGTGGAGAGAGAAGTCCGCCGGTGCTGGATGTGCGGCCAAGAACTCTACCATTCCTTATCCCTTAATTGCCTTTTACGGGACAAATGTTATGTCAAACTCCATGAGGAGTAAGGCCCATTTCCCAAGTCTCCCTGACAGTACAGGCTGTTCAAGGAGGAACTTGAGTGGGTCGTATGTCAGGCTGTTTAAGGAGGAACTTGAGTGGGTTGTATTTTGAAATTAACTCCACCGGATGGGATAGGAGGTAGTGTCTTAACTTCTTCACGGCGAAAACCAGTGCCAAGCATATCTTTTCCATTGGAGAATAACGATATTCTGGGCCAACCAGTTTTCTACTAAGGCAGTACAACGGTTGCTCTTTGCCTTCTTCGTTTATTTGCGCCAGAAGCGCTCCTAGTGAAGCATCCATGGCGGCAATGTAGAGTATTAATGGCTTCCCTTTGATTGGCGCTCCTAAAACTGGGGGAGTGAGAATGTATTCTTTGATTTATTCGAATGCATCTTGGCATTCCTGATCCCATATGAACGGTGCACCATTTTTCGTCAATTTCTCAAAAAGTGCACATCTCCCTGAGAGGTTGGATATGAAGCGCCTGATGTAGGCAAGTCTTCCCTGGAGAGATCTCAATTCGGTTATATTTCTGGGAGGTGGCAGTTCTCGAATTGCCCTGATTTTATCGGGGTCTATTTCGATCCCCCGATATCTGACAACAAAATCGAGAAATTTGCCGCTTGAAACACCAAATGCACATTTCATTGGGTTTATCTTAAGTTGAAATTGTCGGAGCCTTTTGAAAACCCGACGCAAGTCAACCAGGTGATCTTGTCACCTTTGGGTTTTGATGACAAGGTCATCAACGTAGCATTTGACTAAATCATGGAGCATTTCATTAAATATCTTAGTCATGGCCCTTTGATATGTGTCGTCAACATTCTTTAAGCCGAAAGACATCCTTTTGTAATTAAAGATCTCTTTGGGGGATCTAAAAGCCGTGTGATCCTTGTCCTTGATGGCCATTCAAATTTGATTGTAACCCGAAGATCCATCCATAAAAGATAAGGCCTCATGTCCCGTGGTCATATCGACCATGGTTTTAGTGATAGGGACGGGTAGGGACGGGAAAGTCGTCCTTCAGTCAAGCTTTGTTCAAGTCTCTATAGTCAATGCAGACGCAGACTTGGCCGTTTTTCTTTTTGACAGGGGCTATGTTGGCGAGCCAAATCGGGTAGAGGCAAGGCTCTATAAAGTCCACTTCTAGGAGTTTGTCAACTTCAGCATTCACCTTGACTTCAAGCTCATGGCGCATACGCCTTGGGGCCTGTTTGACAGGTTTGGCCGTAGGGAGTATCGCTAACTCATGCTCGGCCACGGAGGGCTCCAGCCCCGGCATTTCTTTATAGGTCCAGGCAAAACAATCTTTGTACTCTGATAGGAGTTGCTTATATGCCTATTTTTCTTCCTCATTAAGGAGGGCACTGATGAAAATTGGTCGGGGATTGTCAACACCCCCAAGGTTGAGCTCAACTAATTCATCTGCAGTCACTTGTCCGCCATCTTCAAGTTCTAGCAGAGCTGGCTCCAGATCGATGAAATCCTCGCCGCCGTCAACCTCGGCTACGTGAAGTTCACAGTAGTCTCGATTGTTGATGACGGCCGACCGAAGCTGCTCGTCCTGGTCTTCGAGGGCCACTTCCTTTGGTTGCTCTCTTGTAGAGTCGCTAGGCCCCTTGCCAGAGCCTGAGCTACTGGGAAAGGGTGATAACCCTATAGTGTTGACAGAGTAGTGGACCTTGAGGCCCCCTTTTTGGCTACGGGGGGACCTATCAGATCTCCCATGGAGATAGGAAACTGCCCCGGGAATGGTTCATTCGTCACAAACTTAGGTACTGCAGGAGCGATTAGGGCAAAAATTTGTCTGGCCGACGGCTTGGGTTGATCCCATTGATGAGGTTGGGAGGGAGACACCGGTGATTTTTAATTTGGATGACCCCTGACTGTATTAGGCCTTCAACCTTGTTTTTGAGGACGTAACAATCCTCTGTGGCATGTCCCAACATTCGATGATACCGGCAAAAGCTGAGATCTTTGGCCCTACCGGTTGATCTTCAGGATTTTGGCAGCGTTATGGGGTCCCGTGCCATGCAAAATTCAAACGATGGTACGGTGTGTGCCTTAATAAAAGAATATGGCGTTTCCATTCGTTGTGCTAGCGTTGTAACGGGAGACCTCCCCCTGGCGTCTTCATGAGGCCGGCTTGCACCAGTTTTCCTTTGAAGATAGGCGTCCACTGGGAATAGTCCTATGGTAGGTGCCCCCTTCGCAGTGGTATGGTGGACCTTCATAGATTTGACTTGGCCGGCTGATGATTCAGTCAAAACCATCGGGAGATTGACACTTACTTGGGCCCTGTAATTGGTTTGACAACTCGATGAAGAACTCGATGAAGAGGCGAGATGCCTAAGTAGGAACCCTCGTTCTCGAAGCAATTCCTGCACAAGAGATTTCAATGCTTGATTTTCTTGCTCAAATCCTGTTAATCTGGTGGTTAATAATTCCCGCTGGCTATCCGAGGGGGTATCTGCAATGATTTGCTTGAGCTTTCCCAAGTCGAGCCCATCCAATTGGGATAGAGCCGCTTGCTCAGCATCTTCCAGCTTTCGCGGAACGGGCAGCGGTGTGACAAACTCTTCCTTGTTACTAGGACCGGCGAGGCAGGGATCCCTTTTGTTGATATCAGGTAGTTGAAGGGGGTCATTTTGATGTTCACCTGCGCATACATTAGCCTTCTGGCTGAGGCTGGAATCACTGGGAGAAGACGTCAACCCTATAGTGTTGACGACACAGTAAACCTTGTGATCAGCCTCGGGGTCATACCCCAATCCTCTTCTATCCTTTTTGGAGAAGGGGAGTTGTCCTCTAATTTGTGAGGGATACCACAGCTATCGAAAATAGTCATGCCGAGAAGCTTGGGCATGTCGCTCATTCCCCGGACGGATTTGATAGTATCCTTGGGCATCTTACCCCAACTGAAGTCGTCCTCAGAGAGGCCCTGGGGCACTAGGTCTCCCTTATAAAAGATGATCGGCTTAGCGGCCTCAACATTTTTCTTTTTCCATTTCCTTTGATATGTGACGTTGAACGTCTTTAATTGTTCAACTTTGTGCTCTCCCCTCAAAAAGGGAAGTTGCATGCACGCTGAAGACAGAGAGATGCTTTTGTCAACTGACCGACTGATGAGATTGGCTTCAAAGTTAACCTCCTGCCTTTCTAGCCGAGTTGGCTTGGCATTGGTGGCATTAGCTTGCATGTGTAGTTGGTGCAATTTGGCAAGATCCTCATTCACTGTGAAGAGCTCTTCTTCATCTTCTTCTGCGACTACCTTTTGTGTCCCTTTGTTCTTAATTCTCGGATGAGGGTTAATAGTAGGTTCTCCAAAATACAGCTGAGCATCCGTCAAGTTGCATTCATTCGGACGAAACAGAGCCCGATCAACAAAGACTGTGTATTGCTCTCCACCCTTTGCATTTAATGCATTGGTGAAGGGTTGAAGGGATGGCCCAATTTTCATGCAACCAGGGTCTCCCAAGTAGGGCTTTGTAGGATGTATTTTCATTAATAATGTAGAACGTGGCTTTAGTAACAAAGTTGTCCATGGTTACTTCCATCTCTACCTTACCTAATGCATCTTCTGAGTCCTGGTTGAAACTTGAGATTTTGACGTCATCAACCCTATCCAAATAGGGTATGAGAAATAAAGACTTGAAAGTCTTCAGCGGCATTATGTTGACAGACGTCCCAGGATCTCCCAGAATTCGGTTCAATTCGTGGCCATTTATCTTCCCTTGCATGTATAAAGGATGATTGTGGTAAGGGGAAGACAACAACATTATCTTTATCTGTGAAAGTGACAGTTGCTGCAAGGGCTTCATATGCTTGAGCTTAGAGCTCGGGTACATGTGCTTCATATACTTCTGGTTCTTGAAGTACTTTTATCAGGGCTTCTCTGAGCTCTTTACTCCAAGCAATGACCTCCCATATGGTAACGTATGTTGGCATTCGTTTCATATGCTGGATGATCTTATGATCGGTCCTCGCCCGGGCTTGATCTAGTGGAGGAATCATTTCAGAAAGGGATTTGGGCTGACAGCTAGGCTTCTTGCTTGGCTCGACCTTCCCCTGATCATTTGGCTCTTCTTGGAACAACGGGGCCAAGGAATCTTCCTTTGGGAGGGGCGGCCCATTGTTGTCTTTGCTAGAGGGGCCTACTTGGGCCGGATCAGCTGACTCTTCTTGCGGCGTCGGGTCTGCTGCCTCATCTTCTCTATCTGACAGATTAAAGAGGAAGGTAGAGACTGCGCCTTGGGCCTGGGATGGAGCAGCAAGTTTTTGCGGGATTGACCCTATTGGCTTGTCCTCCTCATCTGACGGATCAAAGAAAAATGTATTTGCGCGAATTTGAATTTTGGGGGAACATCAAAAGTTTGCTGGTAAATTACATCCCTTAGAGATTCCTAAATGGAAGTGGGAGAATATAGGGATGGACTTTGTCATGGGTTTGCCTAAAACAAAGGGTGGACATGATGAGATATGGGTGATTATAAATTGGTTGACCAAGTCTACACACTTTCTGCCCATTAAGATTCGATGATCGATTGATGTACTAGCAGCCCTATACATCAAAGAGGTCGTCAGATTGCATGGAGTGCCTGTCTCGATAGTATTAGACCGAGACCCTCACTTTACATCACACTTCTGGAAGTGTCTACAACATTCTATGGGGACAAGATTAAACTTCAGCACTACATTTCATCCCCAAACGGATGGTCAAACCGAGAGGATAAATCAGGTCATGGAAGATATGCTCAGGGCCTGTGCCATTGATGGGAGTTGGCATGATCATCTGCCTCTAGTAGAATTTACCTACAACAGTAGCTATCAGGCAAGCATTCAAATGGAACCATTCGAGGCATTATATGGAAGGAGTTGTCACTCACCTATATGGCGGGATGAAGTTGGGGAAAAGAATCTTCTAGGTCTAGAGATGGTAAGAGACACAACCAAGAAGGTACGGATTATTAGAGAACAACTTCAGATGGCTCAATCTCGGTGAAAGACTTATGTTGACACTAGAAGGAGAGACCTCAAGTTCCAAGTCGGAGACCATGTATTCCTTAAGGTTTTCCCAGGTCAAGGAATTCAAAGATTTGGTGTCATGGTAAGATTACACCAAGGTATATCGGCCCCTTTGATGTTCTGGAAAGGGTTGGCGAGGTTGCCTACCGGCTCGCCTTGCCACCTCAACTGTCTGAAGTCCACAATGTGTTTCATGTCTCCATGCTCAAGAAGTATGTTCATAATCCATTCCACATTATAGAATATGATAAGTTGGTGATACAAAAGGATCTGACGTATGAACAAAAGCCATTGAAGATACTAGATCGAGAGGTGCGAGGATTAAGGAACAAGACGATTCCAATGGTGAAACTTCAATAGAGCAAGAGCATAGAACAAGAAGCCACATGGGAGATGGAAGAATTTATGAAGAGAAGATTTCTTGACTTATTCCAATAGTAAGTTCTCTGCACCCTCTATCAATCTGTGCGATTGAATTTGGAGACCAAATTCTTCTATGAGGGGGAGGGTGTAGCACCCCGTATAAAATATACATATGTGAATAGTAAATAATAATATATTATTAATAAAAAAACACAAGTCATAAGGCTTTTATATAAGCTAAATAAGCTTACCTCAAACCTGTGAAGGGCCAAGGGGGGCCTTACGGGCTATGTATGTAGATAAAATACTTTTGATAAACTTATGTATAGAATAACACCATTGTAACTTGGCCTTACGGATGGGCCTTAGGATGTACATATATATTGGAAGGGTTATTTCAACAAAGAAGCTTCCTACGTTCGACATGCATGGGGTTTAGGCTTTATAATCTAATTACGAGAGTAGCTGTTGTTTTAGATGGTGATTGGAGTGCATGGAAACCTTGCAAGCGATTAAGACTTCACGTAGGAAATTTAGAACCTATTAGGATTCTACCCTGAAGTAGGATTCCCTCTCTAGAAATATGAACCCCGTGAACAAGTAGAGCATCGTATTGCAGCTACATTTGAAGGAGGTCAAAGTCCTCTGTTTTCCCCTCTGCCTCCCATACGTGAAAAGAAGCATGACTGCTTCCTCTTCCTCGTGTCTTCATCTTCATGTTCCTTCCTCTTCCTACTACTGTGGTACAAGGTGGAGGAGTGTTGTGAACGTGCTGCAGTAATTGACCTACTGTTGCTACATCGTCTGCTTCATCTACTGCTGCTACTACCATAGTTATTCATATTTCCTTCTATTGCAGTGGTTCTTCTGTTGCTGTTACCATAACTTGCTGCTACAGTTGCAGCCTGCTGCTAATATATTCTTCTTATATTTCTCTGTTCCATCATCCCAACACAACCAAAGAGGTAGGTTTTCTCAAGAACTATAGCATAAGATAATAGTAATAGTTGTAGCATGCATATATACCGTGATATCCTGCTCAATATCTTGATTCCATGATCCATACTTTCAATTTTTACGAAGAGTTGTTTCATATGAAAATAGCGACCAGGGCAGTGGTCGCTTATTGATGAATGACTATGCAGAAGGTCGCTAATTATGAATTGGTGACAGACTTCTGGCCGTAAATTAATAAGAGACCATCACACTAACGCTAATTCTTTTAGTGTTAATAACTACACCTCTGAACCTCGAGGAGGAATTGCTACACCTAAAAAGTAGGGGGTGAGCCTTCTATCACTGGCTCAGTAAGGGTCCCACAAAACCCCAACTGAAAACTATAGTGGTAAAGTAGCTCTAAACAGAGCAACAATAACAGCAGGAGTAGGAACAACAATGATAATAGTGGAAGGGACAGTCATAACAGAAAATAGGGTAACTGATGCAACCTCGACTCTATAAACTACTCTGACGGTGCCAAAAACACACCCCGATTTCACGGTCGGGGGACCACCAGACTATCGAGAAAACACTGGCTACACTCCCAGAAGAAATACCATGACACCTCTATCGAGGAGGCTTGTCCTCCCAGAAGAAGGCCTAGCCCAAGACCACATGGTCTGGGAGCACGGTCACGACCTCGCCGTCGTGAACCCTACATCGTCTTGGGAAAACCCACAATAATCCCTATTAGAAACCCTAGACCTCTATAGCAAGAGAAACACATAAAAATCACGTCTCGCAGATAGGAAATAAAATCTTAAGTCATGAGAGTCTCGTCACATGACAGGAGTACTACCCACTAGAAGCAAGGTCGGATGTATCCCCTGACGACTTAGTCTATGCCTTAGGTGTCTCCCTACTCGCCCCAGGTGAAAATTGAGACACCACAATAGTAACCACATAAAAAGGGACTAGTGGGGCCGTGCTCGTCAGCACGCGTCCAAAGTCCTCGACCATGTATGCACACACTGACTGAATGCACAACGTTAGACCTTCTAGCAGGTTTTCCTCTCGACCCGGACTCGAGACGCTACAGGGGTGGCCTTATAGCACCTAGCCTATAAATCGTCTCTCTCGGGTGTAGCTCTCCACCTACTCCCAGGTGGGTCGGCACACGTGTGCCTAGTCAGCTACAACTAGTGGGGGGCCGCTAAGCAAATGACTCTTGATGGAAACCACTAAAATATGGACAGGCTACTTACAAGCTCGCCATAATTAGCTTGAAAATGGGTGACATGATGCCACAGGACTCTAGGCAATCCACTAGACCTATCAAACCCAACGGCCCATGAGTCACAGGACTCAGGTCAAGGCTGTCGTACAAGACAATCCCATGCCGTCAATCTAGCCTATCCCTAGGTTAGAAAATCATGGTACAATAATTATTAGGGTGGCTCACGATCTTCAACCCTAATCCATTCCAAAGGGAAGCTAAGAAACCCTCTATCCCTAGGTTGGGTGACTGAGCTCACACTCCATAGGCCATATGGATGGCCAACATGGAAACTACTTTCTGAAAAAGCCAACGATGTGTGGGAATAGCCCTCCACACTTGCGTTGACCCGCGGTGACTTGATTAACCGTAACACGAAAGCCCAGAACATAAGAGGTAACCCGGACCCTCAAAACCCATGGACATACTAATCGAGGTAATCGGGTACCTCCGGACAGCCAAAAACACAATCACGGTCCCCATGGGGTGTCCGAGACAACCACGGGGCCAAATGTCAGCCATTGGGTCTCAACTGGGTTGACCGGGGGCCCAAACGGGCCAACCCTCTTCGTTTCGATCGACCAACACCCCTCGGTTGGTCGACCAACAGGGGTCGGTCGACCAACCCAGACTAGGCAGTCGACCGGCCTAGGCTAGTCGATCGATCGAACTGAGGTAGGCTCCCAGTCCGTGGCGAATGCTGTCGGTCGACCTACTTGGTTTGGTCGATCAAAAACGGCAGAGAACCCTCGGATCCCCATGTAGGGGTTGGATTCCACGTCCCAATCGATCAGAATTGATGGGGATTACTATAGAGACCATTCCCCGGATCCCAAACAATAAAAAGGAAGGGAAATAAATAATAAAATCTCGTTTGATCTGGCGAAACTATCATATGACCTAACAACATGTTTTCACCCCCAGTGAGGAATAAACCCACTCTCGGCTCACATCGGCATACCAGATCATGGGGAAATGAAATAAACAAGCTAGGGAACCATCCCCCTACCTCATCCTATGAAATCTTACACCGTGGGTGCCGTTTCCACATGAAATCACTGTTAAAACCACCTCTGGGGCACGAACTCGTGAGCCGACTTCACCATGTGCCACCACCTCGTTCCTTGACCCATCCTTGCCATCCCTCACCCCGCGAACCTCGTTGCCTCACCCCCTTCCACCTCCGTTGGCCACCGGAGAAGAGTGGGGGAGGATTGGAGTGTGTGAGAAGTGAGAGTGGGAGAGTTGAGAAATGAGGGAGAGAGAGGGGGTGGGGGTTTATACTAAAGGGTTTTAAACCCATTTAACCCATGAAAAAGGCCCATAAAAACAGCCAAATTTCACGAAAATTTCCGAATTCAAAATTCGATAAGAATCCAAAATTCACGGGTCTCACAGACAATGTTGTGTCCCTGGGTTTGATGGTTTTGATGATGACAAACTATGACTCACTGGTGAGTCTACATGATTATTGATGATGTCAACTAACCACTTTTGAAATTGTGTGAAAAGTAAATGTTGACTCAGGTTCAGCCAACCCTGTGTGAAAAGGAGCTCAACACTCAAGTCAACTGAGTCTGATGCAAATCACCAAGATATTGGAATTCAGTCCAGCTTCTGCATTCAACCAAGTGAACTGAGTCTGATGCAAATCACCAAGCTATCAGAATTCAGTCCAACTTCTGCATTCAACCAAGTTAGAATTCCCACTAGAACTCATGACTATCAGAGTTTCAGAGTTTAGTTTGATGCATGAATAGCAAGCTGCAAGTCCTTCAATTATATAGCAATGCAAAAGCCTGAGTTCAGTTCAGAAGGTGATAAGTCCAGTTCAGTTCAGCTTCTCTTGATCCATTCATAATTCAGGTTGACGAACTATGTGCAAAGTATGGAAAATTCAGTCAATAGAAGTGTCACACAAGTCCCCCGACTTGTCTCTACAGCCATCATTTTAGTCTGACTGCCAGCTGAATTCAGATGACATGAAGCCTTTGCATTCAAGAGTCAGATATGAGGAAATCAATTGAAGCCCTTGCATTCATGTCTCAGAATCTCAATAGGCTTAAATCCCTCATATCAAGGTTTATTAACGTCAGGACTTTTGGATATGATGTGAAGAGGATGAGGTTAAATAGTTCAGATCACCAAGGCAGGTATGCTAAACAAACCATGAAGACAGTACACTAACTCAGCCGATTTCATTCAAGTGGGATTCTAAAGAGTATGCTTCAACTCAACATATTTCCGTTGTTGTTCCCATAACCTCCAGCCATTGTGGGTGACAAACCACAAACAACCTCTCCAGGAGGCCAAATGCAAGGTTCTTTAGTGTGGCTATGTTTCTCTGGGCTACCAAGTTGATTTTACAGAGTTTCTAGATTTCGGTCAACCTATGGCACCATTTCGGTCAACCAAATTTTTCAGCAACCAAGGGACTAAACTCTGACAGAGTTCGGTCGACCTAAATAGGCAGTTCTATCGACCTATTTTTCCAGAACTGAAAACTCTAAGAATTTTCAGAGTTCGGTCGACCGAACCCTTCGAGGCAACCATTGTTGACTTCTTTTCATGAACATGTTCAAAGCCCCTATCTTGGACTTTTTGATCTTAAAGTCTCCCAACTTGCCTAAAATCGTGGATCTGGTTCCTGACTTGTCCATTGACCATCCTAGGTCTTATAAAAATAATTTTGAGAGGAAATAAACCTTAATAATCATCACGGAGAAAAAGGATTCAAGGGAGGCTGTCAAGGGGAGAAATTGAGTTGTTGCAAGCACTGTGTGAATAGTGATTTATCCAAGAACTCTTCATCCATCTCCAAGCTTTTCAAGTTCCATCTAAAGCCAATCAACCACAAATCAAGTGAAGAAGTAAGTCTTGTTTAAGATCTACATCATATACTCAGGGGGAGCCTAAATCAAAAGTTTTTATTTCGTGTTTCATTTGCTTTTGTGTTTTGAGCTTCAAGTCTATGTTCCTTGTAATATGCAAACATCTGTGTGTGTGCATTGATCGACTCAGATCCGTGATTGTGTGTTGTCTTGTTTAGATCCGTGTGTGTGTGTGGATCTCCTTAGATCTGCTTATGTGTGTGTGGATCTATCTAGATCTGAGTGTTCTTGTGTGTACTGTGCTGCATCCATTGTAGCGTGTGTATGCGTCATTAATCCAATTGGATCATGTTGGAGACTTCATCTCCGTGTGTGTGTTGGAGCTCGTCTTTGTGTGTGTGTGTTGGAGCTTGTCTCCGTGTGTGTGTTGGAGCTTGTCTTCGTGTGTGTTGGAGCTCGTCTCCATGTGTGTGTTGGAGCTTATCTCCATGTTGGGGATTTATCCTCGTGCTGGTTTCCAGCAGTGAAGCCTCACCGGGTTTTGATGAGGGGTGGATGTAGGTTGCCGTTGGTGCATTCGAATCACTTTAAAAATCCTTGTGCCTTGTGGTTGAGTTGTGCGGTTTGTTCTACCTATTCTACCTCCATTCTTCGTGATTGTACATATACATTGTCTCCTCCATAATGTATATTTCGTATCTAGTATAATTAGTTATTTATTTTAATTCCACACTGTTTTAACTGCTGTAGATTTTTATTTGGGGATTGATCTATTCACCCCCCCTCTAGATCTATATCATTTTGTTTTAGTTGCATCTTGCACTGTAGAGCCTGCCCTTGTTTGTCTTCAAGGGCTATATCAATCTTACATCCCCCACCCCAGGGTCTTCTTGATGAATTTACAGTACCTAGGTTACTCTATGTGTATAATACGTACCCTCCCCTAAGTGTTCGGGCAATTATTTGAGAGAGCTCCACCCCTGCACAATCCCCTACTGCGAGCCTAGTGGCTCGTTTCATATAGTCCATGCTTCTCCTACTAAGCCCATGCAATCGGCATTTTGCTCTTCCCCATAGCCTTACTACCATTTGTTTGATTAAGCATTCATATGCGCGTCGACGTGAAGTTGACCCAGGATGGTACAGTTCTCTAATTCCTTCTGTCTAGAGCATTATTACATTTCCTCGATTATTTTAATAGCCCACTAATGTGAGCATGAATCCCTCAAGCGGGGAGGAGGAACATTCCTTGCGCAACAAGTTTGATTTTTTGTTTATTAAAAAACTCATGGACTCTGGGCCCATCCCCTTATGACGAGGATATTGGCAAGTCCTTATGAGCATATGCAAATGGACCGTCCCATCCAACAAAATTTGAGTCCCCATTCCTCAATAGAGATTGTGGCAACCTGTGGGTCCATGGAACCCCTCGTAAGTTAGCCCTCGGGGTCTCCGTCCCGTTCGGGTCATCCGGTCGCCGTATTGAGACTTTCGATAGTTTAGGAGTCTATCCCGGGTATTCCCATGGGCGGACCCCTATTTTCTTCCTCTTTACCTTTCTACGTGAGGGGAGATGCAGCCAAAATTGTGTTGATAACCCATGGGTTATTAGAACCCCTCGTAGGCTAGCCCTCGAGGTCTCCATCCATTCGGGTTCACTAGTCGCCGTATTTGGCCTCCCGACAATTAGGAGCTTGCCCCGGGTACCCTGTGGGTGAGCCTCCGCTTCTCCCCCATGACCCTTCGGGGTAAGGGGAGCTGATGCCGAAATTTATCTATGATTTTCTAATTCATGTGATCATTTGGTTAATAAAAATTATGCTAATAGATAATTAAATTACTTATAATGTTTAAGAGGCTCGGGATGATGCTACCGTTAGTCATATGGCAGAGTGCATGTGTGCCCGCGTTGGACCGGACTAATACCGTGCTTGAGTATGAACCTCGCACAAAGTTCTAGCGATTAACTTCTGCTCCAAAAATAAATGATGATTGAAGTCTGAACAATCATAAGCTTTAATAAAGGAGAGTCCATGATCTAAGCTGGGCCCAAAGACGAGCATGTTTGAAGTCTTGAGGACTCAACCTTAAAATGGTGCCATCACTCTCTAAAATGACACTACACCCTCTGAATCGGCGTCGCTGGCTTTTCACCTGGTGTGGGTTGATCTAGCGCGCAAAACCACCACGCCAAATCACCCTGCCCCGCTCCTCACTTTATCTCTTATCACCCCACCTCTGCCTCTCTCTCTCCTTCATCTCATCAAAACCACCTAAAGAGGCCGATAGGGCTGATCCAGCATGGCCAATTGGCCCCATAGGATCATCCCTGCCAGCCTCTTTGTCGTCCCTCATACTTTGACTCGACTCTGCTCTTATGGCGTTGAGTCCATACCTCTTTTGTCCCTTTTAATCCTCCCTTCAACCGCCTTGCGTCAACTCTACCTCCCCACGGTGTTGACTCCACCCATTTTTTTAGACCGTCTTAATCATTCACGATCCCCCTATCCTATTCAATAAACATGCCCTTCTCCTTCTGTAGGGATTTCACCCTCTTCTTCATCTATTTTTGTCCAATCCACACCTCGAAGCCTGGTCCAACTCAGCTCATGGGTACTCCATAATAAAAAGAAGGGGGAGGGGAAACATCAAGAAGGCCGTCATGGGTCGCGCCTGGCCCCTAGGTACCGCCCACCATGGCCATGGTCCGACTCGACTCAAAGCCGATAATCTATCGATCCGACCCATTTTTATCAGGATACTAATTCTTTTTCTTTCCTCACATTGAAATTGCCAATCCTCTGGCGGACATCTATCGTTGGGTTAGGGCACCTGCTTCCTTGCATTAACTGACTAATAAAAAAAGTGATAATTTATCTTCCTCAATGAAGAGCACCTTCTCGTCACCCAAGTATTTAAAAGTATTAAGCTAGAAGCTTCAATGATTGTCAGAGTCGATTCTGGCCCTTCTCAGGAACGATCATAGATTGACTATTGCACCTGCTGCTTCGGCAAATATATATCATGGCTTGGGGAATTTGATAGCCCAAGGGATAGGAGTGTGTCAATGGCCACCAACTATTGGAGCACTTGGGCTAGCTTATTGCTGCCATAATTGTGTCAGACTATCAATTTTGAGAATCCTATGACCCTATTGATCTTCTTGTTCCAAAACCGCCCAAATCAGAGCCCGTTGGAACAACTATCAAGTGCACGAAAGTTATTATCCTATGTTTCCACATAGGGGGGAAAAAGGTTTGAATTTTGCCCACAGTTTATATGACTTCTGGCCATTTATCATTAAGGGTCCGAATGATTCATCTTATGGTCTTCCTCATCATCCAGCTTCTAGCCGTTCTTTTTATGAGGATTGACTTTGTTGTATTAGGCCGGACATCCTTGTCTTCCGAAAGGGGAACACTACCTTTTTGAAGCCTTATTATCCACACAACTTTGCGCGGAATTTCGATTATGACCTATCAATACCTACAAATGTTGATTTTGCCCTAGAATAAAAGTTATGCAGGAATCATGACACACACTTGGTCGCAACTAGTTGGTGGGACTATTTCTTTAGAGGTGAGCCATATCCGATATATACCCTCCCAGAGAGAAAAAAGATTGGCCATGTTGATATGTATTATGCCCATTAGTGGTTCAAGCATAGTAATATCTTCAGACAACCTCCACAAAAATTGAAAGATGCTGAGGAAGCTCGCTACAGGAGAACATAATACCCCCACTTGTAATTAAGAATTATTTCCTCTATGCTTAATTTTCACGAATTGCTAAGGTTCAAGATTTTCACATACAATGGGAAGTTGAGAATAGAGCCATCACCATAGATTGGCGTCTTATATTTGGGGGCAATCAAGCCTCTAAGGTGCCCAAGATGACAGAACTTCTTCCAGAAGGTTCTAACAATAATCTCTGGCTACAATGGGAGAGGCACTTGATAAGCTTTATTGTTAGCATTGGCACGTCTGAATGCATCTCACTGATTGAGAATGGTATAGCTCTGCAAGACATTTGGGATGCCATTGCAAAAGCGGGTAAGGTCATAGACCTTCAACTAGAGCAGGTGGTATTACAACCCACTTTCTCCCATGCTCCAGATAGTATGTAACCACAAATTTTGCTTGCTTTTTTTTTTTTCAAATTGTGGTATGTTTTTACTTGTTGAACTTATTTTGCAATGGATGCTCGTCAATTCTTTTCTCCCTTTCTTTATTTGTAGTGAGCCGTGGACAATACCTCCAACAAGGGAAAGAAAGCTTCAGCTTCTTCAAAAGACAAGAGGTCGACTGAGGATGAGGCTCATGGTGCCAAGACCTCTCATCCCTACACAAGGGAGACAACTTCGCATGGGAAGTGACATGGTAATTTTTGTGCATCCTCGTTTGACTATTAGGACAATTTGCCGAATTACATTACTGCGCTTTTTGTCTTCAGACCCTCTAGACAGTAATGCCAAAACGCTAGGTAATCTCCCTCCTGTGGCCGAGACCACTTCCCTTGAATTCGGGACAGCTGAGGAGGGTGAATTGCATGATTCGGACCTGATGAACAATGATTATAACCTAGGATCAGGTACTTCACTGCCCTTTTCATGTGGGGAGCCCACTAGTAGTGCCTTAGCTAGTATGCTTCTTTTCAATGCACATGCTTATGCATATTGTTTTTGATAGACCCTCGAAGCTATGCTTTCCTCTTTCTCTAGAAGGGACTTTTGAGGCCAAAGGTGTGATGACACCTCCTGAACAGGGGATGGATCTAGATGTTCATCCAGATTCCTTGGGTGAGCACTTACATAACTTCATATATAGGGTGTTCCTTTTTTTATTGGAAGGTTATCTTGACATATTCTGTCTCCAGGTTCCCTCGGTGCAAACCTAGTCATCTCCGTAGGAGAGTTTATTGCGCTCCTGAATTCTAAGGTGAATGGGGATCTCCTAGAGTTTTCAGCCACTCTTCTTATTGAAAGGGAGATGATGGCTAGTTACTCTGAAACTTTATTGGCTGAAATTTGTGCTGAAAATAATCCACAACAGAGGCCCCAGGTGGACGAGGCTGGACTCTTGCCTACTCCCCGGAGTTTAGTGGCGGCCCAAATGTGTCACACTACTCGTGAGTATATCTAGTCCTCAAGCTTTTGATTCTCCGCCTGTGGACGCACTTCTAATTAAATTAGGCTGATTTATTCGTTTGTTGGTTTATTGAGTGCGTGGGCGTGCCAGTCACTTCTTATGATATTAAGAAAAACTGTATACAAATATTAAACCACAAAAGATATATTTTAAAGCTTAAGTCTTTCACTACTTTGTCGCTATGAAAAATCATGAAATTGATATGGATTTTACTAAAAGATTAACATTGGAATATTAGATGGATTAAGCGTAAGACAAGATTAGGGCAACTCATCACATGAAATGTTTTTAAGGTTGAATAATAAGTTGTACAAGATGTGAGACCTTACAGGTTTTTGATAAGTTACAATTTGTGCATAGGTTGGCGGATAGTGTGGAGAGGTTCTTTTTTAGATGAAATAGAATATGGGCTCTCTTGAGGTAGACTGCAAAATTTGGTGGCTGATTGTCCATGCTACATTGTGGGTGATTTGGGGGGAATGGAATGCAAGGATCTTCGGGAGGAGACCAAGGCCACTGAGAAGACACTTTCTTCTATTTACAAAATGGTCTAGGAACAGAGCAACATTCTTTGTAATGTAAATGAAACACATTACTAGTTAAGGTGCAATGCACTATCTTGGTGTACATTTGTCAAAGACAGATTTTGAGACCTTGGTCATACAATATTTGTAGATTTCCTCTTTTTATTTAAAAATTTTCTGGTACCATTCATGTTCAAAGAAAGAACATTGAGTGGAAAGTTAGTGGAAAGTTTGTAAGACAGTAATCAGAACAATGATGTGCACCGTTAAGTGTTGATTGGTCAGGAAGACACAAAAGTAGATTGAAGATGACAGAAATGATAACGTGAACTCGTGTGGTTAAAAAGCAAAACTAATGATACTAATATTAAAAAGAAATTACGGTATGGATTAGGGCATTATTGCTAAGAACAATGAACACAAGCTGAAAGGACCGAAGGAGATGAAGAGTTAAAAAGTACTGGATACTAATGATAAGAGGATATTCAAGGCTTTCTCAACATCAGCGGTGGCCATTCACAGAAATCATCAGAGGGAAGGACAAAATGATGGATGCTACATTATAGAATTTGAACCACGGAATATAAGTTTGGGGATACAGTATAGCTTTAGCCTTCTGATTGTTGATCCTTATCTTTTCCTTCACTCATTTCATTGTTGTTTGTTTTATTTTATTTTTCTGTTTTCATTTGTTCCATCATGTTTCTTGTATGCATTTTTCTACTTCAATTCGCAATCTGAAGTCAATTTCCTCCCCCTTCCCCTCCCCCTCTCGCTCCTCCAAGCACCTATTCACAAGGCAGTAGTTTTTCTAGCCACCAACGACGTGTAGCCAAGAATTTAGCACATCCCTAGAGCAGCAGACAGTACCACACTCCCAGACCCATCCAAGTGGGAAATTTCTCAAAAGTTTCTGGCATAAGCAAAAAAGGAGTTAGATGCCAAAATGGCAGCTTGATAGACAATTTGCTCAACTTTAGAATCTGGACCCTCAAAATCCTAGCCAACCAGAGAATATACAATGCATACTTGGTGTTAAGACAGTCAAATGTATCCCTTCTTTTACCTTTAATATAATTTGTGGTACCAACCACTTTCAAAAAAAAAAGACAGTCAAACATAACATGCACATATTTTTGATTGACCAATTCTAAGTAACATCAGCCCAAAAATTGCATGCTTATCAACTTTTGAGATAGGTGAAGATCAATAAGCAAATTGCTTATATATCATCTGTGTCACTCTCATTTTCACACTTTACAATCATTATTGCCTATGCATCATGAAGGAACATGCCAATATTACTGCGAAGAGAGAGACACTCATAAGATAGAAGCTTACCTACAAAATCTCTGCAAACATTGCGATCAGGAAAGTTGTCAAATTCAAAGATATAGCCTCCACCCTGGTTTAAAATAGAATTCAATGATGTCAATTCCATACAACTCGCAATGTCAATTCATAGGAACTCAATTTGAAAAGCCATTAGGGAGAATCTGTGATGAACCAAGACCTTTTCAGAATCATGGAGGATGTTCAATAGTGCTTGTTTAGTGCCCTCTTTTGTGAATCTATGAGCTGAAAGTCCACGACAAGGGACAAACATTAAACTGAGAGGAAACAGATAAAGAATAGTAAGTGAACTCAATTTAGCCAACACATTGAAAACATTTTTGGCAGCATCATAAAAATATCTCCAATCTCTATTTGTTGGTGATCACGGTGGGACCTCTAGTGCCAATCGTGCTGAGCTCCTGTTTGACCTACTGATCTTTATTCATCCCAGGTGCCCGTATGTTTTCCTCAGATTGTCCATTTTATTCCCGAGTGTTTGGAGGAACATAGATCCGTTAAACACGAAAGATGCTAAACGAGACGGACGAAGAGACGGTAGGAAGACTCTGGGTGAGACGGTGGTTGCCTACTCAGAGAGAAGGTAACGGACCAATGTGAGTGCATTATGTAGTGAATAACGGATGGGTGTAGGCCCGTCAATCTGTAGAGACGCTACATGAGACGCTGGATGAGACAGACGATGAGTGGAATATAACGGACCTTGTGAGGTGCATTATGTTACTTATAACGTGCCATTGAGGATGCATTATGCACAAGAGGGCGATAAATGAACCGGAAGTGCTTGCTTAACAATAAAATAAGAACAAGACCCAACCAAGGAAGGCAATGACCTATGAAAGAGACTTCCAACATGTCCAAGAAGACTCGATAAGGGTGAATAACTCGGAGCATCATTAAAAATGAGTAAGGAGGCGACCCGACTAATTGGTCATAAAACGGGTGTCAACAATAAGGACCGGAGTTTCGGTACTCACGAACTGAAAAGTTCACCCTAGTACTCATTACAGCAGCTCGCAAGCTAAGGCCATACTTCTTGGCTCACCCAGTCACCGTCCTCACCGACCAACCACTCCGACAAATCCTCCAGAACCATGACGTCTCAGGAAGGCTAATCAAATGGGCTATCGAGTTGGGGGAGTTCAACATCAAGTTCCTCCCAAGGGCTGCGATCAAGGCTTAGGCTCTCGCCGACTTCACAGCCGAATGCACCATACCCATGGAAGACTCACACAAGCAATCTTCCGGGCCCATTAGGAGCTGTACGTCGACGGATCGTCCTGCGTCGCGGGTAGTGGAACAAGGTTGGTCCTAGTTTCACCGGAAGGGTTCGAGCTTCAGTACGTCTTGCGGTTCAACTTTCTGACCATGAATAACGTGCCCGAATATGAAGCACTCCTCTCAGGGCTATGCATGGTGAAACACTTGGGGGCGACCAGCGTGCGAGCGTACAGTGACTCCATGCTTATCGCCAACCAGGTAAAGGGAGAATTCGAAGCACGCGAACCTTCCATGGTTAAATACTTGGAGCTAGCCAAGGCTGCAGCAAAGGAATTCTCCCACTTCGAGGTGGTCCACATCCCACGAGAGGAGAACGTCTGAGCGAACGCCCTGTCTCGCCTGGCGTCAGCCACCACGGTCTCCAACTCGAGGTCGATCATGGTAGAAGAACTATCGGTGCCGAGCATAGACGATCCAACATCCCAGGTAAACGCAATCGACTACGAGCCCTCTTGGATGGACCCTCTCTTGGATTTCCTCCTTTGACAACAGCTCCCAAGCAACCATGCCAAGGCTCGGCGCACGTGGGCAAGAGCAGCCCACTTCACAGTGGTGAACGATAAATTATATCGCCGCTCCCTCTCAGCCCCACTGTTAAAGTGCTTGTTCCCTAAGGAAGCCAACCATGCCATCCGGGAAATCCACGAAGGACTCTGCGGGAGCCACGTGGGGGGGCGAGCACTCGCGCGAACACTGATCCGGCAAGGATACTGGTGGCCCACCTTGTAGCAAGACTGCCTTGACTATGTTCAGAGGTGCCCTCAGTGTCAAAAATTCTCTCACCTACACCACCAGTCGGCTACGCAACTACACACCATGATGGAACCTCGCCCATTTGCCCGGTGGGGGGTGGACATACTGGGTCCCTTCCCCGAGGTACAAGGGAGGAAGAAATTCCTTATGGTTGTCATTGACTACTTCACCAAATGGATTGAAGCTGAACCATTGGGGAAGATCACAAGCAAAGTAACTTGGAAGTTCGTGCTACGAAGCATCATCTGCCGCTTCGGGATCTCAAGGGTTCTCACAACCGACAACGGCTGATAGTTCGCGAGCACCGCCTTCGAGGAGAAGTACTCAGAGCTAGGGATTTGGAACCGCAATACTTTGGTGGGACATCCCCAGGCCAATGGGCTGGTGGAAAATGCCAACCGAACGCTTCTCCATGGCATCGAGACCCGATAGGCCCAAGCATGTGGCTCATGGGTAGACTCAATTCTGAGCATCCTATGGGCCCACCGGACCACCGCTAGAGCCGCCACCGGGGAGACACCCTTCCACCTCTCCTACGGCACTGAAGTAGTGGTACCAGTAGAGATATCTAACCCCTCGCTACGAGTGGGACACTTCGATGAGGCCAAGAACAACCAAGTAATGCGATAGAACTTGGACCTGCTCGAGGAGGATAGAGCCAATGCCCAAGTGAAGCTCGTGGCATATCAATAGAAGCTGGCCCAGTACTACAATGCCTGAGTTAAAGAGTGACACTTCTTCCCCGGAGATTTGGTTCTATGTCGAGCAAGCGTTGCTGACCCAAGAGGAGCCGTAGGGAAGCTCGCACCAAATTGGGAAGGCCCCGTACAAGGTGGCCGAAACACTCGGCAAAGGAGCGTACAGGCTAGTGACGCTGGGGGGGAAGAGATACCCAGGACGTGAAACTACATCAATCTCAAGAAGCTTTTTCAGTAAATCGTCACCAATCATACTCCACTAAGGAAAGAAAAGGTGAGCACTGCTCCCTTTGAAAATGAGAAGGTAACCCACGGGTTCCCTAAAGGAGAGCACTGCTCCCCTTGAAAAGATGAAGGTAACCCATGAGTTCCCTAAAGGCGAGCACTCCTCCCCTTGAAAACATGAAGGTAACCTACGGGTTCCCTAAAGGTGAGCACTACTCTCCTTGAAAATGAGAAGGTAACCCATGGGTTCCCTAAAGGCGAGCACTGCTCCCCTTGAAAATGAGAAGGTAACCCATGGGTTCCCTAAAGGCGAGCACTACTCCCCTTGAAAATATGAAGGTAACCTACGGGAAGTTTTTTTAGTAAATAGTCACTAACCGTACTCCACTAAGGTAAGAAGGTAACCCACGGGTTCCCTAAAGGTGAGCACTGCTCGCCTTGAAAATGAGAAGGTAACTCACGGGTTCCCCTCCTCTTGAAAATGAGAAGGCAACACACGGGTTCCCTAAAGGTGAGCACTGCTCCCCTTGAAAATGAGAAGGAAACCCATAGGTTCCCTAAAAGGTGAGCACTGCTCCCATTGAAAACAAGAAGGTAATCCATGGGTTCCCTAAAGGCGAGCACCGCTCCCCTTGAAAACGAGTGGGTAACCCGAGGGTTCCCTAGAGGCAAGCATCGCTTCCCTCGAAAATTAGAAGGCAACTTAAAGGTCCCTTAAAGGTGGCTAGGCATCCCCTCACAAATAATGACCTCGAGCTGGTCCACCTAACGAATAGACAAACTCGCAGAGGATGATATAGGAATTGGGGGATTATTTCCCCAGGATGCCGTCCATAGTAATGAAGGATAGACACGATGAAGGGGTGGATTGGGACGTGGAAGCCCACCTGGAAGGAGGCCACCGGGACCATGATCCCACTCGGGGGGAATCTGGAAAGCTCCCTACAGGCCGTGGATCACCATATATGACACCAACGATGGGGAGCTGGGTCGACTAGTGCCGGCACCCTAAGTGCTCGGCACACCACCTCGACCACGAGGTGCTTCTTCGGAAGAAGAAGAACTGACTTGAGAGACTCCCCAACGTGGAGGCATGGCTATAAGTCGATGGGAGATGCAAGAGAAGGAAGAATCCTCACTAGGCAAGGGAGGAAGGCACCTATGATGAGCACAGTAGCCGACAAAACATGGATGGGGGCTGCAGGGAGGCCATGTAGTCGCCCTTATAACCACCCACGACAGGTCGGAGCCACTCTTCGTGAGACAGGTGGAAAGGCACATGTCACAGTGTCAGGCGACCGTTCGGAACTCGCGCTCCCAGAACAAGACAAGACATGGGTCATCATTACCTGCATGGCCAAAAGTGCCTTGCCCACAAAACTGGCCTGAAGCTTCCAACACCCATGATACGAGGAGTCTGACCTCCCTCGGGCCTTGCACTTCAAGGAAACCCTCTCCTGTTCGACTCTCAGCCACCCGCATAGAGTGCCTGACGACTGAGAGTAGGGGGGAAGTGAGGAGGGTAAATCCAGTCTGGCCCAGGAATGGCCAAATAATGATAGACCCACTAAGGATCGTGCGCGATAAGCCCTCCCAAGGGAAGGGCACACGTGCTCGGCCCAATAAGATGAGGCCCGGCCCAGAAGAGCATCATATTCTACAAAGCGTAACGGCTACGGCCCAAGCGCAGTTATCACCGGAGGACTCTCCGACGACTGACCATTTCTCCCACGATGTCAGCCTTGACCCCATAACGGGCGAGCATGCCCCATAGGCGCCGTAAGACTCGCCCCGGGACCGACCAACGCCGGGGGAATCACCCTCCAATGGAAAATTCCTGCCACTATAGTGGAGAAACATTACTCTACTACAGACGCCATTCCCTATCAAGGGATGAAGCTCCTTACTCTAGGACAACCCCCTATAAAAGGGAGATCGATAAACGAGAAGAGCATGGTGGTTCATTCCAGTATTACGCTACCCAAGAGAATAGAGCTACTAGCCCTCCTACACTGCGAGACGAAGAGAGCGACTGCCTACACACTAAGAGGGGTCCCTTCCAGTGACCTTACCACCCAACGAGCACTCCCCGAGTGGGCACTGGGGCCGGTGAGCACTCGTCAGAAAGATCTCCACGGCTCTTCAGCCTCTCACAGTGATATATCTCTCTCTCTCTCCTTCATGCTCTTCTCTATAGTCTATTTTCCTATTGCTGATTTAAGTATCGGAGGGTTGTCCCCTGGGGTAACACCCGGGACTCCTTCTGACGCCCTTACTTCTTGGTGTTTGTAGGCCTCCACTGTCACGCCCCGAGCGCGGAAGATAACTCGGAAGTGGCGTGACGATGTCTACAACGATCAAGTCAATCAGAGCGTAGTGCATTCAACACATACAGACAGAGTGCGTAAAATATAATTAACCCAAGATTTATTAATAACCATATTTCTCTCAAATAGTATGAAGACTAGATGAGTAGAAATTACAATATTTGACTCAAGAAATAAAATCACCGCGCCACCACCGCCTCGATCCTTGCCTCATCCTTGAGCTTCTCACCCTCACGCCATCCCTGCCTCACCCACCGTTGCCCCCATCTGTCGCCCGGAGGAGAGGGGGAGAGAAAGAGAGGAGAGAGAGTGAGAAAGAGAGAAAGAGAGAAAGAGAGGGGGTTAAGGGGTTATATATAGAAATTCTAAAATTTTTTAAAAATATGACAAATATGAAAAAAATTACCTCCGAGATTCTCGAAAAGATCACAACGCACTGGTAATGTCCCGGAGTTAGAGCACGCAACAATTCACCCTACACAGCGTTTCGAAGGCTCATCAGAAAAATATACACGTAAATATCTGAAAAAAAATCCGAGACATTACACCTTTTGCCTTGGTCATCTTCTTGAGTAGTTTGGGACATTCTCCTCACATATGCCCTGGTTTCTTGCACTGGTAGTAGATGACTTTGTCAGATTTTTTAGTTTGTTCAGGTTTAAGATTGGAAACTCTATTTACTTATGACGATCGTTTCTTATTCTGGAATTTACGTCTACTTCTTAAGAATTTCTTAAACTACCTGGTGATCAGAGCATGATCACCTAGGTTGCCTTCTTGAAAGTCATTTTCATCGTCCTCATTTGACTCATCGGTGCTCTCAGAGACCTTAAGAGCCACTGGCTTCTTTTTCTTGTGATCTTCCTCGTTCCTTCTCAGATTGAGCTCATATGTCATGAGCGATCTTATCAACCCCTCTACTGTCATCACTGACAGATCCTTCGAATCTTCAATCATGATGGCCTTAGTGTGCCACGCTGGTGTGATAACTTTCAGTATCTTTCTAACAAGTTCATTGTCAGAATATTCTTTACCCAATGATTTTAGACAGTTTGTTCGTTAGGTAAGTCTGGCATACATTTCAGAAATGGACTCGTCGAGTTTCATTTTGAACATTTAGTAGTCAGAGATCAACATGTTCGCCTTGCTGGCCCTTACCTCAAAAGTTCCTCCATAGATTAGCAGCAGCCAAACCCACATTTCTTTTGCCAACTTGCAAGTCGACACCCTGGAGTATTCTGCAAGATGGATGGCGCATTACATTACGTTCATCACGCTCCAGTTAATCGTGGACTTCTTGATCTAGTCAGCGGTCTCGGTATCCTCTTCTTCAGGCAGTTCAAAGGGACCTTGACTCACTACCCGCGAGAGCTGGTGATCTTGGGCACGAAGAAAAACCTCCATCTGATTTTTCTAGTATGTGTGATTTGCCCCATCAAACAATGGGGGTCGATTGATGGAGTGACCCTCAGTTACAAAGCTATGAGGGATGTTCCCGTCAGATCTCCCTTGGTCGTTGGACCACATCTCTAGGGAACTTGCTCTAATACCAATTGATCAGTGGTATGAGTGGATTTAGAGGGGGGTGAATAGATCCACACCAACAATACTTGACCACTTAAAAGTTCAGAAAACAACAGAATAGAATGAACTTGATTGAGTAACTTAAGCTCAGTTGTAGACCAGGAATCTTGTTGTTCGAGAGTAGAATATTGTGAGACGCACTAACTAGATGATTGCACCTGTGAAGGAGGTAGAAGAGATGGAACAAACCATAGCAAATCACTGCTTAGGGATTTTTAGTTGGTTCTGCTACTCTCTAGTAGACCTACGTCCACCCCTCACCAACCTAGTGAGGATTTCACACTTGGCCAAAAGAAAACACACACACACACATGCACATGGAGCTAGTCTGCTACAAGCACTGACAAATAGCTTGCATGAGGAATAAGCTCCTTCACCACACATGGCTGCACAATAGCCAAAGCACATTCCAGTGCCTAAAACAGGGTGCCAGAAAAACGCTGAAATCTCAGCAACCACACACGAAAAAACATAAGAGAAATCTCATAAAGAAAATAGAATCAAAACCAAGGGACTGAAATGTAGCTTCGGATAAAGTCAAGAAGCTGCAAGTGAAGATCTGAACTCAGATCAATGGTTGTTCCGTTTCTCTCTCTCTCTTCAGTGGATAGACAATAATGGGGAGGAGGGCTCTTTCAAGATACTCACCGAACTTCCCTCTTAACTCTGGAATCTCACATGCCAACTACTATAACACTTTTCTCAGGTGCTCTTCGAACAAGCTTAAGACATCTCTCAAGATTTTCTCACATGTTGTGCCTCTCTAAGGCGATAGTTCCATATTTATAGAAGAAAAGTATGGAAAGTTCTCTTTTTCCAGATCTATTTTTTGATTGGTCATTTTTCAGAGTTGTTTTCGGGGATTAAGAGAACAATTTCTGTACAGATTTGAAAATATCATGCATGTTTGGTATGCAAGAATTGGAGTTATAAGAATGCATACTGTTTATTGATATAGTTGTCACAACATATTAAGGCATAGTATTTCTAATTGTACAAACCCATAGCTGATGATAGAATTGGGACAAATGTTTTGTTTCCTACTGACATGAGCCCTGTTAAGCTTTTGACAAATGTAGACAAATGTGTGTTTTTTTTTTTGTAATTGTTTGAGTTCGATGTTCTGTCATGAATTTGTTTTGGAATTATGTTTTTTGATTTGTTCTAGAGTTGCTAATCCAGTTGTATATTGGCATGAAGAAATAAGTGCTCTGGCACTGTAAGTGATATAGGATGAGTAAGTGCTATGCTCGTCATCCAATATGAAAAATTTACTTCTCAAAGGATTTGGTATGGCTAGTGGAGTGCATATTTATATAAAAACTTTATGCTTTACTTTGATACACATGCAAACACCTCATTTGCGTGCTGAAGCCAAGATGGTCACCAAGTAGCATATTTGTGCTTGTGCAGACCTGGAGTAGACAGAAGGCAGTACATGTGGATGCATCTTTTTGTTTACTTTTCTTTTATTGTATTTGAAAGAATGTTACACTCAGCTTTGCCCTCACACTTACAGAGGGTTATCTCTTTGCCTCTTGAAGCATATTAGGATATTTGATGTTTTCAAGTATCACTGCCAACACCTTGAAGAGCTTACTTGATCCTTTGTCAAATGTTCATAGTTGGATGTCATTGGAATTGATGAAGCGCAATTTTTTGAAGATCTTCATGACTTCTGTTGCAAAGCAGCTGATCACGATGGGAAGATTGTTGTTGTTGCGGGATTGGATGGAGATTATCTGAGGCGGAGTTTTGGTTCTGTCCTTGATCTTATTCCTATAGCGGATTCTGTAACCAAGCTAACGGCACGATGCGAGCTCTGTGGCAAGCGTGCCTTCTTTACCTTGAGGAAGACTGACGAAACTCAAACTGAGCTGGTTGGCGGGGCTGATGTGTATATGCCCGTTTGCCGGCACCACTATGTGAATAGGCAAGTTGTTATTGAAGCTGCAAGGCTTGTCTTGGAGTCACGAAAGCTTCGGTGTGGCCCTTACATTGGATTTCACCGTTCGGCGTGAGTCAGCTCATGTGTCTCAATGGGGTTTCCCGGCTACTAGGATTCATCACGCAATGTGAATTTTACCAAAAGTTCATCCGGCGTCGCCGTGGCTGTGGCCAAAGATGTTTCTTTCGCGCCGGGAAATTTGGACAGCACCGCGGAATTTTTTGAGTCAACACCGACCAAATTGATTTTGGTGTTTGAGTCACGCGCCGGTTGCGTCCAATCGGCGCGCGCCAAAACGAGATCGTAATGGTTCGTGGATAAAACCGTTCCGTCACGCGTGAGCGTCAGAACCAAATCCGCATCCACGCGCGGCGCGGGCAGTTCTTGGGGCAGCTTAAAATCAACGTCCAGCCAGTGATTGGCGTAATACGGAACAGTCGGCACGACGGATTGGCCTTGCGCCAAAATGTCGTCGCCGGATTTGATCTGCCAATTCAATTCCGCGTCGGAAATCGCTTCATCATTTTCCGAATCGTTGATCACGCAAACGTGACGCCACACGTCGCTTCCGGCGTAGAAATGGCGGCCAAACAGTTCGGCGCTGACCAAAACGGGTTGCCACGCGGTTTGCAACGCGTAATAGCCGGCTTGCGGTTGAATTTTTCCCACCGACCACGGCGCGGTGAACCAGGTGAAGTAGGAGAAAAATAAAAATCCCGCCGACGTCTTGCGTTCGGTGCGGCGAAACGTTTCAGCGAGTTCTTTCGTCATGAACGCCTGACGTTTGAGGAAAATGTTTGGATCGGCATTTTCATATGCGTCGTCGCCGACCAACGCTTGCGGCGTGTAATTTTTGAACAGATAAAAACGCACCGGATGGCCATCGTCGTTATTCGGATAACCGGTGGACATTTCCTGACTGATCAGCGGTCGTCCGGGGGTGGCGGATTGTTTTCCAAATTGGCCGTTAAAAAAGTGGAAGAAATCAGGATTATACCAGCCAAAATATGCATGCCGGTCGTCTACATCGCCGTCGTCCAAATGATTCGGCAGCACGACGGATTGATAACTTTTGGCGGCTTCTTTGCGGACGTAACTGGAATCGGCGACAATCGGGCGCGTGGGATCTTCGCGACGCATGTTTTTGATCATGTCGTCGAGGATGAACCATTTCTGTTTGAGCCAGTCGGGATTTTTTTCCAGCACGGGAAATTTCATTTCGTTGTTCACCGTCCAAAGAATGAGGCTCGGATGATTGCGATGTTCGCGGATGAGCGAGAGAAATTCTTCCTTCCAGACCGCGAGCAGATTTGTGTTCGGCGGCGCGCCTTCGAGCATCAACCACGGCCAAGTGCCTTCAAACGAAACAGCCACGCCGGTTTCATCCGCCGCGTCGATCCAGGTCGTCGTGAACGGCACGATGTGCGAACGGGTCACGGAAACATTTCCCGCGCGCGCCAGTTGCATGAAATGATGCGCCAGTGCGGAATCGTTTGGTCGTAATGTGTTGGGAAACGGATTCGCGCCGCGCAACCAGTAAGGCTGGCCGTTCAACAAAAATCGCGAACCGTCCACCGCGAAGGTGCGAAAGCCAAAACGCGTTTGATACGCGTCCACGATTTGATTGCTTTCGCTCAACCAGATGTTCAAATGATAAAGATTGGGCGACGACGGCGACCAAAGTCGTGGGTTCAAATGTGGCGTTTGCAGACTAATATGATTTGTGTTTTGCGCGGCGGCGATGAACGCCGGAGAAAATTGATTGGAATACAACAGCGTTCCGTCCTGCACGGAAGTGATGGCGTAATTCACCGCGAGCGTCGCGGCATTTGAACGCGTATTGAGGATGTCGAAATCAATTTTTGCGCCGTGCAAACCGGGTTCGATAAAACAATCGCCGACCAAAACTGGCGCGCTGGCCGTCAATTTGACCGGCTGCCAGATGCCGCTCGTATTGTCCTGAAACATTCCATGCGGCAATGAATTCAACATGGACGAAGTCACTTCCACCGTGACCGCGACGCCTTCCACTTTATCTTTCGCCTGACGATTGATGCCGCCCAAAACGTGAACCGCGATGACATTGCGTCCGGGTTTGATCTCCGCCGTCACGTCGTAATCTATTTGACCAAACATTCCGGTGTGCCGTCCGATTTGAACGCCGTTTACCCAAATCTCGGAAATTTTGGCGACGGCATCAAACGTCAGCTCAAAGCGGCGACCGCCCAAATCGCTTGGCAAATCAACGTATTCGCGATACCAGGCTGATTTCGTTTTGCGCCAGTCAAACGTGTAAGCATCGCAGCGTTTGATTTCCTGAACGTAAAGGCTGTCGGCCACGCCTTTCGTTTCAGCATAAATACCGACGTCGCGAAAACTGGTTTCGCCGTGCAACCACGGATGATACCTGGACCCCTGTTCACGTCCTCGGGGTGCACAGTTTCCACCAAGATTACATAACACCATCTAACTGTTGCCTGATAACCTCAGGCCTCTTCTGTGCCAAATTTAGTGGAGAATTTTATTTTTTGGTGGTAGGTGGAGGGCACAGCTTTTATTTGGCCGATGATGTCTCGGTCGAAGATGACATTATAGGTCGTTATCCCTTTAACCACAATAAAGTTTGTCGCAAAAGTCACGGCTATGGGGGGAGTCCCGAGAGTAACAGGCAGGCTTAGGGCTCCCTCGGGATAAGTAACTTGACCATTGAACCCACAGAGAGGGCTTTGGACTGAATGCAGCTTCGATAGGTTTTCACCCATCTTTAAGAAATAGTCATATGACAAAACATCGGGTGCACTGCCATTATCGACCAGTATCCTATCTACATTATAGTGATTGATAGTCACTGAGATTACAAGAGCATCATCTTGCGGGATAACCACTCCCTCTAAATCTTGGTCGGAGAACACTAGGGTCTGTTGCTCGTTTGTCGGAGTCGAGGGCTTGGCGGATTCCATGGCTCGGTTGGCTCGCTCAACATCGCACTTTCTCCCTCGGTTACTATCTCCCTTGGAGGTCGATCCCCTCGAAATGACGTTAATGTGAATACCTCGGGGGCGGTTGTTGATTTCTTTCACGGGGTCCACATGAGCGTCCCGATGCTCGGCCACATACTGGGCCAGATGCCCACGGTAGATGAGACTTTCGATCTCATCCTTGAGCTGCTGGTAGTCACCAGTGTGATGGCTCTGGTCATCATTTCACTGGCAGTGCTTCCGATGATTGTGGTGCCTAGGGTCAGCCTTTATTGGCTCGGGCCGGCGGAGTAGACTCGAGTCTTTGATCTCCCGATATATCTCGTACATGAGAGTGGATAGCGGGGTGAACCGCTCGAATTTCCTTGGTGGCTCCTTACGGTCGCCTTCACGATTCCTCCTTTTTCTCTGGCTGGAGGTCTGCTCAGATGATCGCTTCCTTTCCCCCTCCTTTCCTTGGCCGAGAGGATCCTGACAGGCAGTAATGACCTCCTCGCATTCCGCATGACGCAAGGCCAAGGTTACGAGGTTAGAGATGGTGGCAGCGGGATGGAGGACTAGTTCTCGCCGGAGGCCTTCGTCATGGGTACCATGGTCAGCTCGCTGATGGCGGAAGCTACGTCAAGGCGGGAGATGCGCAGAGCCTCCACTTTGTAACGGTTGATATAGGCCTGTAGTTTTTCCCTGGGGGCTTGCTTGAGTGTCAATAACTCCGCAATTGATCTTGGGGGCTCGTTCCCGGCAAAGCTCTCATTGAAAGTCACCTAAACTATCTGAAGCCAGTGATGCTCTCGAGGGCGAGTGCTCGGAACCAAACTTGAGCTCCTTGCACCAAGGTGGTAACTAACGCTCGACACTTGATGGCACCTGTCGCCCCGTGCAAAGTCATCAGGGCATCAAAGCTGTCAAAGTGGTCGGCCAGATCGTCCAGGCCATCGTAAGACTAGAAGGCTGGGAGAGAAACTCTTGGGGACATCTTAGCCTCTAGGATCTCAAAGGAAAACAGGGATTGCTCCTCGTCCTCCTTGCTCACAGAGTTTTGCTGCAAAGCGCGGAGTGCGCGCTTCTGCTCGGCAAATCGCCGCTTGAAGTCCCAGTGTTGGAGGGAGAGGTCCAGATGAGCGCGAGATGGCACCCAGGGGCTCCTGGTATGCCCCAGGTCTCTTCCTTGCCGCTCCGTGACGGGGATGGCCATCTCTGTCGGCTGATGGGACGGTCCTGCTTTGTTTCTCCTCCCCTGTGGGTTGGAGGAGGCCTCTTGCTCTGCAGGTGGAGGTGGGGGTTGAGAAGGACCACCCGCCTCGCTACGGATGATGCAGCCTCCCTGGAGGATAAAGTAGCCTCCGAATGTTAGCCGGGAGGCCTCTGCATGGGGTGGACTTGAATGGGAATGTGTTGACGTGTAAAATTATACGTCCATATGTCCCCGCCAGTCTAGCAGCAACAATGGTCCCGACCGAAGAGACCCTGGAGGACACGTCCCGTCCGGACCCTCCGAACTGACACCATGCCAGCGTGAAGTCATCCCCAGGCTCACAACGGTAAATAGAAGTCAACCCCTGGAAGACACGTCTGTGGACGTGCAAAATTGCACGCCCGTATGTCCCCGCCAATCCAGCAACGACAACAACTTCAACCGAAGAAGCCCTGGAGGACGCGTCCCATCCGGACCCTCCGAAGAGAGGATTGAATATATCTACACTCACCTAACTTTGGCCTTTTTGGTATGTCAGGTTTTTGAAACAAGGAAGTGATTCATCTTCTAGCTAATCAAGGACCTCCGGTGAGATCTAACAATAACTCAACTTCTCTTGTTGATAGCTTAACATGATTGGTTGTCTTGGGTTGATCCAAAGGATCAAAACAATTTAAGTCTATGTCTAGCAGTCCCATGGTTCAGTTTTTAAATTGCTCCTAAGTCCCATGGGTCCCCAAGCCCATTTCTTCCTTATGGTCTTTTGAGTTTTGTCTGGCAGGTTCCATGGGTCGACCCCCCTGAAGCCTCGCCTCACCTGAAATGCAGAAAACACAGGGAATGAGCCTCATAACAGAAGGCTAAATAGGTATCACTCGGACCCCCACCTCGCAAAATGAGAAATTGTAATGTAAAGCAGCTAAAGGCAAGTACAACTAGAATAAATAAATGAAAAAGTTCTGCTATGCCTAACGCCGGTCTCACAGTGTGAAAATTGAGACACACGCCACGGTGAAAACTAAGAGTCACCACCTGACCAAAACAGGAGTACCACCCACTAGAAGCAAAGTCGGATGCATCCCCTAACGACTTTCACCTTGCCGGAGTGTCTCCCTGCTCGCTGCAGACGGAAACTGAGACACGTATACTAGTAACACTAATAAGGGTCTAGTCGGGGCCGTGCTCGTCAGCACGTGTCTGAAGTCCCCGACCATGTGTGCACACACTGACTGACTGCACTACGTCAGGCCCTCTAGCTGGTTCTTCCTCCCAGCCCAGACTCGAGCCACCACAATAGGAGGCCCACGGCAACCAACCTAAAGTCATCTCTCTCGGGTACCCTCGCCACCACTCCCTGGTGGGACCACACGCGTGTCGGAAAGCTATGACTAGTGGAGGGTCACTGAAGGAGTAGACTCTCTAGCCAACAGAGAACAACGCCTGGACCAGACAAAGTACAAGGATCACTCCTCTTATCGACACTGACTCACGGTGACACAAGCCAAGAACACTACCTCCTAGAACCCCACGGCACCCTAACACATGGCCCCCACATGATGCCCAGCATCAGTCGGACCATAGGCCAGCACGTGGATTGAGGTCCACTCACCTCAGATTTGAATCGGCATAAAATGGACTCCGGTCGGACAGCATACCAGAGGCGGTCCACTCTGGACCGTCCCTGGCACAAATGGTCTTGTGTTGGGCCGCCTCAGGGAGAGAGATGGTCCACACTAGACCGCATGAGGAGGAAGGGCGGTCGCCTATCATCCACCGCTCAAAGGATATAAACGATCTCCGTCAGACCTTCCAAGACCTGAGCGATCCATTAATGGGCTGCTTCTGTAGCTAAGCGGTCCCCCTTGGGGCTGCCAGCTACCAAACTGCACGGAAGATCAAACGGTCACCTTGTGGCCACTAAAGACTGAAAAGGTCTCCCTTGGGACCGCCAGACTAGGTTGAATGGCCATCTCATGACCGCTAAGCGCAAAACTGTTCAACGGTCAAAACTCAATGGTCAGAAATGTCTCGAGAGTCGCGCTAACTCCATGAGGAAAATGGTCAGCCAACTGGCCACTGCAGAGGGTAATGGTCTATCGGGCGATCGCGTACCCTGCTGACAATCCTTGGTCAGCTAGCGGTCCCCATGTGGGCCGCCTACCTCAGAAATGGTTCCTGTTAGGACCGTTTCTGCTCTGAAAAATTGAGAATGGTGAATCACGTTGGAATTCACCATTCCACGCCCCGATCACCCTCGGGTGATGGGGAAACAAAGGGGAAACCCTTCCCCATGCCCCTAGGCATCCAATGGTGCCCTCAAACCATCAAATAACGTGATAAAACTCTAGATCGGGCCCTCAATCCCCATAACATGGATTTTCTGCACAAAATAACCCACTCTCGACCTCCCTTCGGCCTAGAAATCGCGGGGAAGGTAAATGTCGAGCCAAGGATCCGTCACCCTACCTCAAGGTCGCCCGAAATGTGACGGATCGCCACCGATCTTTAAATCTTGCTCAAAACCCACAAACTCCCCAAAAGCTCCCATGAACCACGCACGCTGTTGCGATCACCTCGCCGCCGTCACCGCACCGTCGCATCGCCGCTGCAACCGGAGGGGAGGTCACTGCGGTCATCGCCGGGAGAGGGGGGGTGGAGAGCGGTCGGTTCTCATGGTGGGGGAGAAAGGAAGGAGGAGGAAGAATAAGAATAAGAAAAGAAAAAACAAAATGGGGTTTATATAGAAAATCTAAGAAAATACATCACATGACTCAAAGTAGATAACTAGACCGTGCTAGATGCGTCCGAGGTGAGGAGACGCGCCATGGGTGTGGGCAAGGGAGGCGATGTCCCCATCAGGTAGGGTCAGTATCGAAATCAAACTCCGATGTCCACCTGAAGAATCTAAATAGGTTACCCTTGATGTACAGATTCTTCTGAAGGAGAAGCTTCAGAAAGTCATCTTCGCAGCCCAATCGAAAGAGAATGTGTCTCTGATTTAACCTGCTAATCACAAAGTCCATGGATAAAGCCAATCTTTGCGTGAGACACATTTTGATCTCAGGGAAGGTAGGCCTGCCGTAGGAACATTAGGCTATTATAGCAAACCGAAGGCTCTGCATTGAAGCTTGTAGATCGGCCTCGGAGAAATACACCACCGGTTCTCCTTGATCAGTGAAGGAAGGTTCCTTGAGGGGGATCATCCGCTTCACTCTCTGGTGTCTCGACAGGAGCATTTGAGCATAGGACATACGAGTGTCCAGGGGTTTCGTCGGAGGAGGACTAGCCGGAGGAAAGTAAAAAGAAGAAGCCTAGATTGCCGAGGAAGAAGACGCCAAAGCTGTGGGTGGTGGGGGATCCCCCACCGCCACCTCCATTTTCCGTCGCGAAGCAGAGCTACTCTTCTGCTAGGCCTGCTACCTATTTGAGGTTCTATTTTTTGGCCTCAGACGGCTCACTATCTCGGCAATTAATCAAAGGTGTTCTCTCCTCATGGGGGATGTAATTAACGTCATAGCCTTTATGGTATGGTAGACTGCTGGTCTTGACCCGAATCTCACTCTCGCCCAATAAGGGTTAGATTGAGCGCATAATAAATCTATCACTCATGTGATTGGCATGCCAGTACGGTCAATTAATCAATTGATTACTGGCTAATTAATTGGTTGATCGACTCAAATAAATAAATAAAACAAATCAAATAAATGAAAGAAAAGGTAAACGAACAAGTCTGGAACGCCCGGTGGGACCAGTGTCTCCTTTCATCTCTTTGCCGAGATATGTGGGCCCTAAGGCCCTCCCAAAGACTGCTGATCATTTGCATGTTCTGTGTCTACAGGCAAACAATGATGTCAACAGGACTTGCTGCTCTTACCTTTGGCCCTGCGATCATCGCCTGCCACGCTGAACAAGGGTACCTAGCGGTGCCCACTATTTTTGGGACGTTCCCTGCTGATGTTGGTTTCCCCAACTTTTTGGGGTTGGCCTTTGCCGATCTACTTCAAGTGGAGTCTTTGGAGCCTGTCGAGGATGCTACCAAGAAGGTCGAGGCCCTGAAGGCTCAATGCTGTGCGGGTTCGCTCAAGTGCATGATTCAAGTAGCCAGTTGCCTGGTGCACCAGATCACTTATGGGTCCCACCCCATTCCTGCCAAGAATTTTGGAGGACTCCGGCACAAGGGCTTCCGGAGGAATACTACTGCTGTTATCGAACGCCTTTCCATGTCTGGCAAATCTCTATTGATCGGTGGAGTTTGCATCTTCCTGGATGGACGTGATGCTCGGGTGGTCCCAGATCGGGTCATCCGCGCCGTACCTATCTACAACTCCTATCAGGCTCTCTCTCGGAGGAGAGCCGAGAAAGGCGAAGTCGGCCATCATGGCCAAGAAAGGCTAGCCCCTAGACCGAAGATATGCAAGTAGGTTTGGGTCCCTAAGAAGATCCTACCTGCCAGCCAGGATGAACCAGTCCATCACAGCCCTGCACGTGACGGAGCAGAAAAGAAGAAGGAAAGGGGCTTGACCCTGAGGAAGGAAGAGACGGTTGTGGACCCTCCATGCCATTGAAGCTTTAGGGCCTGTGCCCGACAAGCCTACGTCCCCGCAGTGGGATGAAGATTCCAGCAACTCATCGGATGAGCCCGGCTTGCTTACATCCCTCCCGTGGGAGGTCGGCAACTATCCCCAGTCCTACATCAGGGACGGGGGCAAGAAGAAATGACCAACATGGTCAGAAGCTACTTCTGGGCTCTAGGCAACCCCTCGCTAGGCCAACAGTGACTACTGCAAGTGGTCGTGGTTGAAGAAGATCGCTGCCCACCAATGGCAGTGGGAGAAGAAGAAGAAGAAAGAAGGATGACGTCGTCGGTCGACGACAATGGATATGAGGATGGCTTTGATGCTGAAGCCAATGAAATCGCCCCTCGGTAAGAAGAAAGAAAAAGAACCTTTGTGTTTGAGAGACTCACCTTCCCAGAGCATGCAAAGAGGAAGGTTCATAGATAAAGAAGAAGG
>JANBPO010000867.1:0-41634 GCA_024336825.1 Amorphophallus titanum
AGCACTAAACCCAGTGCGGACGACCACCACAAGAGACAAATAGACCATGTCGGTCGCGTCGCCTCGACAACACCGGCGAATAGACATCTTACCTAGACCTTACGTCTGGAATAAGAGAATAAACCCTTCTTGATGTCAGCATTAACCCAGTGTCGATGAATATTCCAAGAGACAAACAAACCCTTTCTGTCCTCGCCACCTCGGTGACGCCGACGAATAGACACCCTTACTCGGACCTTACGTTCGGGCTAAGGGAATGAACCCTTCTTTGTGTCAGCACCGGCCCAGTACTAACGAATATTTCAAGAGACCAATAAACCTTGTCGGTCCTACCCCTCTGGTGGTATCGACGAACAAACACCTTACTCGGACCCTACGTCTGGGCTAAGGGAATAAACCTTTCTTTGTGTCAGCACCAACCCAGTGCTGACGAACATCCTAAGAGACAAATAAACCTTGCTGGCCTCGCCACCTCGGTGATGCCGATGAATAGACACCCTGCCCGGACCCTACGTCTGGACAAGGGAATAAACCTTTCCTTGTGTTAGCACCAACCCAGTGCTGACGAATATTTCAAGAGATGAATAAACCTTGTCGGTCCCCGTCGCTTCGGTGACACCGACGAATAGACACCTTACCCAAGCCTTACGCCTGGGATAAGGGAATAAACCCATCTTTTCGTCGACACTAAATCTAGTGCGGACGACCACCGCAAGAGACAAATAAACCCCGTCGGCTTCGTCACCTCAGCGACGTCGACGAATAGACATCTCACCTGGACCTCACGTCTGGGGCGAAGGAACAAACCCCTTCTTTGTGTCGGCACCAGCCCAGTGCTGACGAACATTCCAAGAGACAAATAAACCTTGTCGACCTCGCCACCTCAGTGACGCCGGTGAATAGACATCTTGCCCGGACCTTACGTCTGGGTAGGGGAATAGACCTTTCCTTGTGCCAGCACCAGCCTGGTGTTGACGAGTATTTCAAGAGACCAAATAAACCTTGCCGGCCTCCCCACCTCGGTGACATCGACGAATAGACACCCTGCTCGGACCTTACGTTTGGACAGGGGAATAAACCTATCTTTGTGTCAACACCGACCCAGTGTTGACGAATGCCCCAAGAGACGAACAAACTGCGTCTGGCTCTGCCATCCTGGCGACGTCGATGAGCGAACATCTCACCCGCAACCCTTTGACTTGAACCTCCCGTTCAGGTCATTTGAGACAATAAGCTCTTCTCTCCGTCCCTTCGGGTGACGAACAGTCCTTTGACTTGAACCTCCTGTCCAGGTCATTCCCATCGATGAATCCTTTCCCTGCCCCCCGGGCGATGCATACACCCCTTGACCTAGGGTCCTTTATCTCGATCAACCCGCTTCATGGAACTGCTCGATGACGCCGCGAGGTCTGCGTGGTGGAGTGATTCCCTCAGCTCCCCCCTGGGGAGGCGAGCACTCTCCCACATACCTCCGCATGCCTAGCCGAAGTGTTCCTAGATCAAACCTCCGACGCGGACTTGCACTCTGTCAAGGAGCAGAAGAAGGAGGAAATGAGAAAGAAAAGAAGAAAGAGGACAAACTCATGGGCCAGCGCCCGAACAGATGCATACGAATGTTGTTCTATTCCAAAATAAAAAGGATACACGTGTTGCGGGGCATGCCCCTGAGTTACATGCCGAAAATGAGGAAGAGAAGAAAAGAGAAGAAGGAAGAGCGGAGTACATCGGGAGGCTCGGGGAGAGTGGCGTTCAGTCAATTCCCCGGAAAATATCCTCGAGGGGGAGGATGCCGATACAGGGGAACTTTGCCATGTCACTCAGTCGGCTCCTCTGCCCCTCGAGATGCCCTAGCTCTGCTTCGAGGGAGGCCACCTCAGCCCTGGCAACGGCTAGCGCTTCACCCATCCTCTCCACGGTCGCCTCAGCTTTGGCTAGTGCAGACTTAGCGGCGGCGAGGTGGCCCTCTAGCTCTTCAACCCTGCCCTTGAGGGCATGAACATCCTGATGACCACCCGCCAAGACCTCCTCGAGCCACTCTTCACTGGTCTGACGCTCCTCCAAGGCTTGCAAATATTCACCCTCCTAGGCCCTGATAGCGACAAGCTCGTTGGGGGCCCGAGTCTCGAGGAACTCGCGACGGTTTACATAATTCAGTAGTAACAATACACGTCACGACCACTCCTCTAGAGGGCAGCCGAGCACTTGCAACCCACCGGTCAGCTGCGTCGCTATTGCATGCGCCCCTCGGTACGTGAGAGAGGGGTCGGCGAATATCATTGAATGCAGTGCTACCAGCATGGGGCGGACCGGTGCGTCCGAGGCGCTGTGACCGATGGAAGGCATCTCTGGTGGGCGGAACTCCACCATGCTATCCACGGTGGCCCACATCTCTGCGTCCACCACAGCTGATGAGGAAGGGAGCGCCACGGACAGGTCGCCCGGGCCTCCCACCTCGATATGCAGTCCCCGACCGGCTATTGCCAAGGGAGCTGCCGGAGTTACGGCCGCACCACTTGACTCCACGACTGCAAGGGGTTGCTGCTCCTTACTCTCGGTCGGGGGAAGGGCGGGGAGTGGAGCAGACTCTACTACCGCCACTGAAGTCTGGGCCACTTCGTCTACCGATGTCCCCTCTTCACCACGGACTGTGAGCTCGGCCAGCGTCCTCCCCAGGAGCCGACTCTCCTCCGGCGTCACAAGTGGCCAGGGAGGGGGAAGGGGAACCATGAGCTTCAACCCACTCCCTAACCGCAGGAAGGACACAATCTGCTCCACCTCCGCTGCCGAGAGTAGCTTCGGCTCATCCGTCTCCACCGGGGCTGCTATCCCTCTCTGCTTGGCGACAGCTCTGAGGGCTTTCGTAGAGCGTGCCTCAGGGAGGCTCTCCTCTTCCTGGAACATAAAGAAGTAAGGGGATTAGCCTTGCATCAAGCCAAGCAAGCTGCCCGAGTTCTGAAAAGCATGGAAAGAGTCCCAGGGGTATCACTTTACCTTGGTCACGGGGATGACCCAGCTTTCCAGTGCGATCTCCCCTTCCTCTAAGGCCTCCTCGGCAGCGGATGCAATCCCTGCAGCTGCCTCCTGCTGCAGGGCCTCGACAAGAGCCGCCAGCTTCCCCAGACTAGCGCCACCACCCTCGGGTCGCTCGACCGATACATCGGGGAGGGGTACCTCTGCGACCTCTAGTCGAGCCACCTCCTGCGGACAAACTAGAAGATATGAGAAGGAGGACCAGAACTAATTGCAAAAGGAGGGCCCCGTATGAACGGGTCCACACTTACGACATCTTCCTCGGGAGCCGCCTCATCAGAAGAGTAGTTATAGTCTACCTTCTAGCTAGAGGAAGACTCGACCGAGGCAGGTTCCTCCCTGGTGGGAGAAGGAGCACTTGCTCGAGCACCCTCGGCCTGTTCCTCGCGTGGGCTCACGGATGACGAGGCCCCGGACCTCAGCATCCTCCTTGTATACATTAGCCTCGGCTCAGGGATCACCCGGGCCTCTGTATGCACGGGAAGGGGTGCGAGGGGAGCTGCCAAATGAAGAAACACTCAGGTCAGGCTAAGGCTCACGAGCTCCCAACATAAAGCAAAAAAAGGAATATGTCATGCCCTGCCGGTGGAAGGACTTACCCTGTTCAGTCTCCGCGGACGGGAGTGGACTGGGAACCGTCCCCTCTGCGAAAGGGGCGACCCCGGGAGCAGCGGGTCCTACTGCGTCCGAAGCAGAAGCGGGTGCCGGCTCTTCCGTAGGAACTAAAAGGAAGGAGGCCAGTATTAATAAAGAAGTAAACATATAGAAAAAGAGGCCTAGCCCCGCAGGGTGGGAAGGTGACAAAGGGGGGGGTCATCAGTGGGAATCTCTAACTAGTAGGCTGACTGGACTAAGCTTGAGTCACTGCAATCATGGCCATGAGCTTCTTGGCTTCAGCCTTCCTCCACTCCAGTTCCTCCGGGCTGACCCTCTTGCCCAAGAACTCCGCAGAACCCGCCTTCTTCACTTCTGCTGAAAGAAAGCACGTGCATGTCACACAAAAGCAAAAGGTTCCCCGGGAAGGGTGACCGAACCCCGAAGGGTGTCAACATCTGAAAGCCTCACCTGCAGGGCGGCTTGGCTCGGCCCGAGATGTGGTGAATGTGGTGAAAGAGGGAATCGACGGAGGAGGGGAAGCTGAAGCTGCCCGGAGGACCACCGCCCTCTTCTTCTCGATCTCCCACTGCGCAATCACCCTGGCGGTGGCGAGCGCCTCCTCCACAGGTGACTTCTCTTGGGGCTCCCCAGCAGCCCCGGGCGAACGGGTGGGGGTCGAAGGCAGCTCGGACCCGGCCCAGGGTTCGGCCACAGCATGGACCGGTGAAGGTGGAGGCCCTTCCCTAACTGGTGAACACAAAAGATACCTGGGTGTGAGCATCCCAAGCCAAAATAGAGACAAGCCCTCTTCAGGGGCAAGGGTGCCGAAGAAAATCTTACCGGTCGGTCGGCTCGGCTCGGCCTGGCCCGCCTCGAACTCCTCGAATGACGGGATCGGAGGCGGCGTAGGGATGGTCCTCGAAGATTGGGAAGCCTCCGTCTTCCGGCGCTTCATTTCCCACCGTCTGGCTGCCTTCGCCTCACCTATCGCCCGTTTCACCGGTGACCACGCCCGGGACCTCTTCACGGGGGGAGGCAGGGGAGTGGTGGTCGGAGGAGTCGACGCCTCCTCGAAATACCCCGACTTCTCAGCTTGCCAGAGGGGGTTCCGATAGGTAGCCATCTGGGTGCTGTCCGGGTGGTCTGCAATGAAGAGAAAACAAGAAGAGGCCAGGAGTTAGTTGATGCTAGACACTCGATAGAAACTAATGGCGGCGAAAGGGAAATACGGCACGTTTGCGTGTTAGAACATACCATGCGGGCCGGTGTAGAGGCGAAGAGACACTGGCCAATAGGTCAGGGAGGGCACCTGGTCCCGGCGGGCTGCCTCCCTGACCAGCCAGCATACATCGCCGATGAGTCAGCATAGAATAAACATGAAGTTCATATGCAGACACTGTTCAGGCATGGACTTGGTATAAGTATGTGCATGGACTTCAAGTGAATGGGTGAAACATGTTCGGGCTTGGTGAAACATGTTCGGACATTAGTCACTGACGAGCACAGACTTATGAGAATGAATTGTGCATAACGTGCATGGACATGTTTACAAGAATGTGCAAGGACTTGAAGATGTGCTCAGACTTGAAGCAATGAGCACAGACTTCATTGGAAGGCGTGCACAAACGTGCACGGACTTGTTTACAAGAAAATGCAAGGACTTGAACTTAAACAATATGCACGGATGCACAATGTGCACGGATGCACAATGGACGAATGTGCACGGACTTGTTTATAAGAAAATGTAAGGACTTGAACTCAAACAATGTGCACGGATGCACAATGTGTACGGATGTACAATGTGCACGGATGTACAATGTGCACGGATGCACAATGAACGAATGTGCACGGACTTATTTACATGAAATTGCAAGGACTTGAACTCAAAACAATGTGCACGGATGCACAATGTGCCCGGATGCACAATGTGCACGGAGATGGTTTCAATAAGAAATATGCACGGAGTTTGACATGCATGGACTTTGTGAAGACGTGCAAGGACTTAGTGAAGACTTATAAGGACTTGGTGAAGACGTGACTATTCATGCTCAGACTCTGCCATGCAGTGGATGCAATGTGCACGGATTTACGTTCTTGACCAAGGCCAGAACATGCATGGACTCATATGCATTGACTTGCTATGCAGTGGACTATTCATCCATGGACTTGGACAAGGCATGCACGGACTTAGTGAAGACTTGCAAGGACTTGGTGAAGACGTGACTATTCATGCTTGGACTCTGCCATGCAGTGGATGCAATGTGCACGGACTTACATTCTTGACCAAGGCCAGAACATGCATGGACTCATATGCATGGACTTGCTATGCAGTGGACTGTTCATCTATGGACTTGGACAAGGCATGCACGGACTTGCCATGCAGTGGACTGTTCATCCACGGACTTGGACAAGGCATGCACGGACTTGCCATGCAGTGGATGCAATGTGCACGGACTTACTATGCAAAGACTGTACATGCACGGACTTCTTTGAACGTGCACGGACTTAACAAGAGTGTGCACGTACTTGGAAGAGCAACGTGCACGGACCTGCTTAAGACATCCATGGACTTGGAAGAGTGTGCACGGACTTTAATCATGCGGGTCGGTGGAATGTGCATGGACTTAGAATGTGTAAGCCAGTGGAATGTGCACGGACTTTATGTGTGTGCACGGACTTGCTGAAGTGTAACTCGGACTCTACATAGCTAAGGCAGATGTGCTCTGACCTTGCTACAATGTATGCTCTGACTTGGATTGACCCTAAAACTATATATGCATGGACTTGCTACAGTGTATGCTCTGACTTAGACTGAGCCTAAGACTATATATGCATGGACTTGCTACAGTGTATACTCTGACTTGGACTTAGCCTAAGACTCTATATGCAAGGACTTGCTACAGGAGATGCACGGACTTGGATTGAACCTAAGACTCTATATGCAAGGACTTGCTACAGGAGATGCACAAGGATGATATGCACACTGATAAACAATGCATTGAATCTTAAGGCAAATGACTTTGAAGTTAAGCACAGTAATTAAAAGTAATTAAATGGCAGATCAAATAAGATGTTGACAAATTATGTATGACATCATCAAAATAGTAGGGATGTAACAAGTATTTCCTACCACATTTGGCCAAGACAACACATCCCTCGGCCTCACAGGCCCCAGAACTCGTAAAAACCTAAGGGTACGGGTAAAACTATGCCTAATTATTTGCACCCTCCAATTTTCAGATGCGTCCCTCAATGGCATCCCGCTATGGACAACCATCCTCAAAAAAAAATATCAAAATGGGGTTAAAAATAATAATAAAGATATCCCGGCGGCCTCAGTCGGCTCCCGTTACGGGACCACTGGGGGCAAAAATTGACATCAAGCCAACTAGGGTGAAAACCCGCAAGGGCGCCCCAGGTAAAATCGGGTAACCCCTCGATATGAAAACCCATAAGGGGGTACCGAAAAAAGCTAAAGTGGGCCAGCTCTAGTGAAAACCTGAAAGGGCGATAGAGCTGGTAAAGAGAAAAATGAAATACTTCTCCTTCTCTACTCCTCACCGATAGGGGCCATCGATTCCAACATCCTGTCGACGGCTATCTCCAGATCACTCCACGAAGATTACACATACATGACTCAAATAAAATGAAAATTACATGACTAGACTCAGAAACACATGACGAACACAATGGCATATGCTGACGAACAATCTGAGTCTCGAAAAAATGTAGAGGGGCAAGGGATGTCCCCATCAACCCCACTCTGACGTCCACCAAGTCCGGGCCGCTCCGTGAAGCCGATGCATAGCCAACACCACCAGCTCCTCCTCAACACACTCCATCGCACTGAAGATCTTCTACAAATCATCCAGCCACTCCCTGGCCACCTCAAGATATGGCTACCCACTAAAAGGAGGCGATTGGAACTACAGGAACTCCTTCAGCATGTGACCACGATCACCTTGAGCCTGGCCCTCGCCAACATCACCTCCCTGCTGCTGGCCTACCGACTGCCGCTGAAGCACATGCTCGAACATGCCTCAGAAGAAATCGTCCATCCCTGGAGCTCGCACACCTCCAACTACACCCTCAGAAACTGAAGTTCTGCTCTGCTCCTCCGGACCATCACCAGACTCTCCCTGCTGGGAACGAGTCCTCCTCTGTGGTACCATAACTCACCTAGCAACAAGGAAAGCAATCACAAATCAACAAAACACACGGGCCCTAAGCCAGTCACCGACTATACAAGACATTCATGGACCTTCTGGATCACTACAATCATTTCAAATTCTTCTGTACTTCCACAACCTCGCTCTGATACCAGCTGTGACGACCCAGGATCCGAGTACCGGAAAGGAACCGATGCAACTCAAATCTCGGCCAGCCTCCCACGAGCCCGAAGACTCCGAAGGGATAAAGGATGGTGTGAGGGTACATAAGAAGCTAAAATAACTATAGAGATAGCACAATGATCAACTAAATAATAATACAAAAATTAAATAAACAGCTAAACTACTATAAGGTCCAGTACATCTTATGTCCAAATATAAGTACAGTCAACTGAAAGAAATGTACAAGTACACGGGGCATACCCCGGCTCTGGCAACTAGCGGCTAACCTCGGCTACTAGAACCTCGTTGAAAACCTGCTGCGTCCCACGATGACCTCACCTCACCTGAAAATCATAGGCATGAGTCTCATTTCATAGGCTCAGTAGGGATCCGACGGACCCCCACCTCGCACGAAAACAAGGCAGGAAGGCAAGAGAGCAGGAAAGTACACTACCTAGCAAGAGTACGGTAGAACCAACAAGTTGTAATAAATAAACTGGAAAGTTGTCTACTCTAATAGTACCATACTACGGAGCCTCGGTCTGACAAAACTCGAGTCCATACCTGCTAGCAAACAGGAGCACCACCCACTAGAAGAATGACCGGATGCGTCCCCTGACGTCTTAAACCGCGTTACAAGTGTATTGCTACAACACCCCTGGCGGAGACAAAGACACACTCAGTAACCAAAATTACCACAAAATAAGGACTAGCTGAAGTCGCGCTCGTCAGCATGGGTCCGAAACCCTCAGCCTCGTGTGCACACTCAGACCATACGCCCTAGGCCTGCCCTCTAACTGGTAATTCCCCTTAAGCCTGGACTCGACTGTACGTGGGGGCCCTACGGTAACCAGCCTACTCACCGTCTCCCTCGGGTGCGCCACACTAGTGCTCCCGGGGGGCCGACACACGAGTGCCGTGGAAGCTACGACTAGCGGATGGGTCACCGGAAGAACGGACTCTCAAGTCACGAAAAATGACTTCGGAACTAGACAAGTACAAGGATCACTCCTCGTACAACACTGACTCATGGTGATGTAAGTCAAGAATGCCACATCCTGGGACCACCACGGCACCCCACACAAGATCCCCACATGATGCCTAGCATCACTCAGACCACGGGTCATCACGTGGATCGAGGTCTGCTCACCCAGGACTCGAATCGACACAGAAGAAACCACCGGTTAGGCCTCAGATGATGAATGGTCCATCATGAGCCGCTCAAATGCTACACGGCCAGCACAAGGCCGTCCCAAGTATTGCACGGACAACATGGGATCTTGCCATTATTGGGCCAAACAGGAAACTAAATGGCTCAAACCTGGCCGTTCAGATAGGGCACAGCTGTTGACACCCATTTTTTGCCAATGAGTCGGGTCATTTTCCTTACTGTTATTTATTGATGCCCCGAGACATCCATCACTTATTGGTTCGTTCCCGAGCATGATTTTGGGCTTATTTTGAAAACGCCTCCCTCCTTGGCTATGATTCAAGCAATAATCTTCGCCGAAGTTTAAGGGTTGTAGGTTTGGTGTGTACACGGTCTGGGCGCACTTAATAAACCAGAAAAACTCCATTCCCAACAAAAACATAAATAAAATAATAAAAAAAAGTGCGTCCACATGTCCCCATCAATTTTTCCTGGGTGGGAGAAACTCGACCCCGTTGAGTAAGGGGTACGGCTGCTCATGTGTCGCTCATGCTGATCTGTATCACTGCTCGGGTGATCCACGTGTCGTTGAATGTGGGCCGTGCTCGTCACCGTACCAGGTAGCGTGGGTACACTCCACTCCTAGTAACCGTCACCTGCTCACCCCGTATATGTTCTATATGCTCACGCTATTATGGGAATGAGGCTAGTGGTGGACACTCAGGGGCGGGGTCACTCTCAAATGGTGGAGATGCCTCAAAGACTCACTAGGAATCACCGCTCGGTCCCAGTAGGTGACTAGATCTGATACACTGAAGGAGGAGCTGATCCCATAATTCTCAGGCAAGTCCACAACATGCGCGTTAGATCCGACTTGCCTCACACTCGAAAGGGACTGACACTGCGAGCTTGCATTAGACCGACTTTACTCGATGTATGCAGACTCACTATGCACTTTGACAATCAACTGTATAAATAAGAAAAATAGACTCATAGACTGTGGAATGAGGACAGACGGAGAGACACAACCTAACAACTTCCTATGACTGACGACAAACACACATGACGCACTAAGGAAGACTCGGTAAGACTGATGGATACCTTTTACATACACCAGGTGTAAAGATAAGTTGACCCATAATTTAATGTTATGAGTCTCAACTCTCGTCAACCGTCTCTGGTTCGAGAAAACTCGCCTGCGGGTATGGAAGTGCGGGAGGATGCAGAGGCGGGTGACGGGAAGGTAATCAGGAGGCATGGTGTGGAGCACAAAAAAGGAGAAGTTTGGATGTTGTCTCTAGTATGCACGGCAGAAATTAGACCATATCGTGTCAACATAGGGCGTTGACAGTGGTACGACAGTCACAAACGGCTGCGCTACCATATGAGAGACGGGTAAGAGGGTGTCAACTGACTGCATGGGGTCGGCGGATGGAACATCCACCATGGACAAGGTAGGCGGGGCAGACAGCTCTGGGATGACCGAAGATGTAGGGGTGACTAACAGGATGGAGTTACTGGCTGGCGTCTCACCTTGGCCTACTCGACACTCTTTGGGATCTCTCTCTAACCCCTCATCCTCAGCGAGGTACTCCTCGGCCAACTCCTGGTTAGCCTCATAACTCACTGGAATAAGCTCGGGTGGGGCATCCTCCGAATGGTTGTCCTCTAAGGTAGAAGAATGTGAAGGACACTAGTCAGAGAAATGGCTCATCCCACTACAGGGGGCCACAAGGGTAGGCTCTGGGAGTTGTGGCTGACGTAAGCTCGGAGGTGGAGCGAGCCGCTGGGGGTGGTTGGCTGGCATAACGGTGGTGGTCGGCTGAATGCCGTCGCGGAAGACAAACTCGCCGGGTAGGTGAGGTGGGTGTAAGGAGCAGGTCCTCTTGTCCCGATCAAAGGTCGCTCTCCTCTCTTCCAACCAAGTTTGTCCTAAAATGATGCATGGACCAGCAAATGTGTCGATCTTGCACCATGCTCCATCGTGGTACAGAATGTGGCCGAACCTCCATTGGAACTTCACGAAAGCTAAGCCACCATTGAGGACAATCTCCCCGGTCTTAGCGAGAGACTCAACAATGTCCTGGGAGACACAATTAGATGACACCCTACTGATGAAGTCGATCTCTGTATGCAACCCATTAGGTAGAATGGCAGTGGTAACTATAGGGAGCTAGAATGACTCGGTCGTCGACATAGGGGTCGGGTCAACTGGTGGTTGAATGGTAGGGGCGGGTCCCTGGGGTCGGGCCATGAGAGCCTCAAATTGGGCCACCAGGGATGACCACTTGGACGCATGATGCGGGACAGACTGAGTGACCTAATGCCAATGGATGCGAACCCAAACTCTAAGCGTTGACGCGACCAGCGACACACGAATAAGGAAGAAACCTTGGCCTGACACTAAGAGTTCCTGTGGGCTATACATCACTAACAGAAATGCAAGCTCACTCGTCGTCCCAAAGCGAGGGAAAGCGTGGATCCACACGGTTGAGTAACTGGCAGAGTCAAGGGTGGTTGGCTCACTTCCGTGCTCGGATCGAGTCACGGGACGGGTTCACTCTCTTTCTCACGGCAGTGACATAACTCACGGGCTAGATTTCTAACGCTCTCAAGCAGCGGCATATGATCATATACTAGGAAAGCAAATGCCAAGAAGTTCCCTATGGTGGGTCTCGAACGTGCATTTGTGGCATGGTTTCCACGTGGCTTGCGGTCCCGTGACGAGTCTATACCTGTGTGAGTTTAGAGACCATGGTGGGTCATCTCCACGTGAGTTCTATGATCATGGGTAGGTGGTTTTTGTGTGACTTAGTGGGCCGCTGTCCACTAGTCCCACTATCTGAGCGGGGTGGTTTCTTTAGCACCCCTCTTGTGTCTTACCATGGTTCACGATGGGTCACGTGCGAATGCATGCCTTTCTCGAGGTTCTTGTGAGATCGTGATTGACCGTGTTTCATGATAGAGCTTGGAGGGACTCCGCGAGACCGTGGCACATCCTAGTGGCCGATCGTGTTGGATCAGGTGAGACCGCCTAGTGTGTACTACACTCCATGATCGGGTGAGAACGCCTGAGCATATGTACCTTGGTTGGGATAAGAGTATGCTGCTGATGAACGTAGTGGCGCGTACCCCATGTCAGGTAGCTAGACACAGCCGTGCTGATGGGCGCTAAGGTGCAGATCCCAGTCTGTCCCAGGGTGTGGTGTGTGTGAGCATCTCCTCTACTCCTTCTGAGATCAGGGGTGAGTGTGCACGCAATTGAGGCCTTGACGTAGTATAATATTTCAGTGGATGCATCTGGCCATGTTGTGTATGTTGAGTAGCAAACCCGATGCCGGTTAAGGTTGAGTTACCGACAGCATTGTCGTGGCCCTTCCGACAGATGGTAGTGTGTTACCTTGTGTGTTAGGCAGGGTTCTTCCACTGGCCTTAGCTCGGGACTGAGGTTGCCAATGTGTAGTTGTCCTTCCGAGGGTGGAGGTTGTGTGTGTGTGGCCGTATGGCCTTACTAGTGTTTCCGTCGGATCGTCCTATCGTGTCAGTCCAAGGATTCCTCTTGGTAGTAGGACTACGGGTTCACTGGGTCGGTGATCTCGACTAGTGGTGGGGGTTTCCTCATTGGGAATTGGGCTAGCGTAGAGGTTCCGTGTTTTCTTAGCTCGTCATTCTTGTCGTCCCAACCATTGTTATTTTCTGTTGCTATTGCCATTATTGTTGTTGTTATCATAGCTACTGTTACTCTTGGTTACAGCTTTCGTTTGTGGTGGGGATCCATGGGACCCCTACTGAGCTAATGAGACGAGTCTCACTCCCTACTTTTTATGTTTAGTGCTCTCCTGGAGGTGGAGCTCTTCTGGTCTGAGGTCCAGTAGTTTGCCAGCTTGCCCGTGCCGGGGTTGTGCCCTGCAGCAGAGTACATTTCCTTTTCGTTGACTGTACTTGTGGACTAGACTCTGTAGATTTATTTAATTGTTATAAAATGTCAATTTTATTTCTGTCAGTTAATTATTAAATTACGTAGTTTATTTCCTACTCGTATAGAATTTTAATGCATAACCACACCATCGTTTTCACCCTCCTGAGCCCTCAGCTCTTGGGTGGCGGGCCAGGATTTAAATGGTATCAGATTATTCCTGGTATCTAGATCTTGGGTCGTTACATAGCCCGATGTTGATGTAGCAAGGTCACGGATTAATGTGATGGAACGAGTGTTTTGGTCGGTTAGGTAACGAAAATGTCACATATATATAACTGTCAAATGAGTACAAAGTGTGAGGGTGGAAGAGTACAAAGTCTCTCTCTAGCTCTCGCCTCCACCCTCCTCACTCCCTCTCTCTCTCTCTACTCCCCTACCACCCCGATGGCGAGCTCGTAGTGGGGGCATGGACTCCCGTACTACACTCAGAGCTGATCTCCGCACCTCCTCCTCTGGCCGTTGGTGTGAAGAGGAGCCCGTCATGTAGGTCATGTTGGTGAAGGCACTCGAGTGCCCCGCCGCTCGGGCTCGCCCTCGCTGTAGCCACTCCTCCGTCGCTCGTAGCCTCTCCTGGACTATGACAAGTTGTGCCCTGATAGCAGCGAGCTCAGCTCTCTCCCGGCCCCGCTCCTTGCGCTCCCTAGCACGCTCTCTGCGCTCCACCTCAAGGTGGATGCAAAGGTCTGTCATGTCCCTGGGGAGCTCCTCGCGCTGTCCCACCGCCGTAAGACGCGTCACCTCCTCCTCTAGCTTTGCGACCCGCTGGTCACGAATGGCGAGCTTGGCCCCAGCCAAGGCGGCCAGGGTACTCGCGTCTTGTAGCACCGCCACCTGCATTCAATTAGTCAAATATCAGTTTCGAGTTTAATTTCAACATATACATAATTGAAATTAATGTTGTTGACTCACCCGTGCCGTGAGGTCGCGCTCTGCCTCCTGCTGGCGGGAGGAGCCCAATACAACAAGGGCCTAGGGCCCGATATCACTATGAGGGCCACAGGAGGCCGACGAAGGACGCAAGCAGGGGCGAAGAAGCTAGGGCCCACGACGAGTCCTACGGTTGCGCTGGCGAACGGGCTGGAAAGGGGAGCCGAGGTCCACATCTGCCTCAGCATCCGAAGCAACGTCGGGGACCCCCGTGCCAACCGGACCATGAAGGCCAAGCACGAAGGATGCAACAACAACTGGAGACAGATCAGGAACAGTAGTAGGAGGCAAGTCTTGGGCACGGGGCTCCACACGCAGGGCAAGAACAAGTTGGTGGAGCGACAGAGGGGGAGGCAAAATGACAGGAGCTGGGGCAGAGGAGCACGTGTGGTGCCCCGCCAGATAGGGAGCAGGCGGAGGAGAGACCTGAGCAGAGGGAGCAGCAGGAGTTGGAGACGGCGTAGGCGAACGTACAGCGGAGGCAGGCCGTAGCGCAGTAGGGGTCACGCCAGGAAGAGCAGTAAGAGTTGCGGATGGCACAGGCGAAGGCACAATGGGGCCAGGCTGAGCGGGCATGCTAAACAGGCCAGAGGGCAGCCGACGCCCAAAGTAGGCCACGATAGTGAGGCAAGGCGGGCCTAACATCCCGACGAGCAGCATAATAGGACCAGCAAGTAGCGCTCGGTCCACTGGAGGGCAAGGAGGAGCAAGCACAACATGGGCGGGCTTGTGGATACAGCGGGTCCCGGGAAAGACGGAGATGAAGACGGACCCTAAGGGGCAGAGGCCACGGGGAGGACAAGAAGCCAGGGGGGACGAGGTCGGCAAGACAGCAGCAGATACACCAAAGCGCAGAACCTCCAACAAGCCTGGAGGGAGAGGTGGAGGGCCCCCACCAAGGCCGCCGGTAAGCACAGGGCCCATAGCGGCCGGTGAAGGGGAGGCAAGGTTGGCAGCTAAGAGGGAAGGGGACGAGGGCCCTTGTGCTCTCGTTGCAGCAACCGGAGGCACAGCTACCAAAGTTGGAGGGCCTGAGGCCAGCATAGGAGAGGCAGGATCCATGCTAGCAGCTTCGGGCGCATGGAGGCCAGCCCCTGGATGTGGAGCACCCACTAGAACCCAGGGCAGAGTCACAACAGCTCCCCTAACGGGAGGAGCCTCAGCACTAGGAGGGTGTAATGGGGCATGGTAGGAGACCGAATGGGCTGCCAAGGAACAACCTCCGCAAGTAGGAGGGGGAGGGGCTGACGTAGGCAGAGCAGGAAGGTTGCCAACCGGAGCAGCGAGGGAGCCAAGCGCTGTCGCAGGAGCGAAGGCAGCACCAGTCATAGTGGAGACCATGGGCGGGTGAGGAGGGATCGCAACGCCAGAAGCAACCAGCTGCCAAACCATAGAAGGTGCAGCAGGGGGGTGGACAATCCCTGTAGCAACAGGAGAGACATCACCATGGTTCAGAGAACCAGTGCTTGTGGAAATCGCAGCAACACATGGGGACTGGGGGGCAATGGTGCAGTGCTCTACAACACTCGTAGATGAAGAGTAGCCCGCGCCTGGGAGGGCAAAGGATGCAATTGGCTTATCAGGCGGGGCCGAAGCCTGTGCATGGTTAGCGGGCTTTACGCAGGCAGCAGAGGACGCAGACGGGGGCACTGCAGCTACATAGTGGGGTGCTGATAGTAGAGGGTCATCCGCGGCTGAATCCTGGCCTGAAGATGCACCGCAGGGGCGACCAAGAACATGCTGAGAAGGGAGCTCGGCTGGTAGGGGCGAGGAACAGAGGGCCAGCAACGGCAGCTGCGTCCAAGGGTGGCAGCGGAGTGCCAGGGACAGGCAGGATCCCAGTGCCAACCATGGGCCTCCAGGTCGCTCTAGAAGGGACAGAAGAGGCAGTATGGCAAGGCCATCCTCCGATAGTTGCTGCATTCACCACCGAGGCTAGAGAAGGTGCTGGGGGCTTCTTTTGACAGTCACCAACTGAATGTCCCAAGCGGTGGCAGGCGGAGTAGAAGAACGGGGGGTCTGGGATGACCACCGGTTGCTAGAAATCACCGGCACCAATGCCAACCCAAACTCGGTGGGGGAAGCTTCCTGAAGATATCCAGCAGGACACAAACCCGCGCAGCGTGTGCATGGGTTAGGCAGAGATTGTTCCGATCGATCTTCAGGGTCAGCCCAATGCTGCCGGTGATGGAGAGGATGGATTGATGTGACACCAACTATGGGGGTGGTCGGTATGATGCAATCAACCCTTGGACCTATCCCGCAAACACACAATTAACGAGAGATGCCCCCATCAGTAGGCCAAGGCGAGGTCGAGTGGAGTCATTTTTGTGCCAGGAAGGGAAAATCATGTCACAGGTGAGTTCACCCGATCCGTCGTTTCACGCCGTGATTTCGCGTTTCAACGGTATAGAAGCATGCTAGGGGGCCTGGGAGTTCTTTTCCCATCGTTTTCCACTTCGTGGGGCTCGATTTAGGGCCGAAATGGGTGATTCTGACAAGGTTCGCCATTTTCGCGCTGGTGAGTCATGTGCGGTCAAACCAGGGCCCGCACATCCCTTGTGCGGTCCTGTCCTGGCCGCCCATTGGCTTGGCGCGCTACGAGTCAGGCTCGGCACACAGCGGGGTTGAGCAGTCTATCGTGGGACCGCATGTCCCTATGCGTGGCCCGAAGGTGACCGCCTATCTCCCGGGGTTTTGACCATTGTTTGTGACCATTATGCAGTGCTTGGGGTGTGCGGCTAGGGGCTAGCCTTATATCCCCACGTGCGGCCAAAGTCTAGCCGTATGACCCCTCGTGCAGCCAGGGGTAGGCCGTACGTCACTGGGTGCCGTTAGCAGGTTGTGCGACCAGGGTTGGACCGCACACGCCTTGTGCGGTGAGGTCTTAGCTGCCCTTCCCTTGTGTGGCTAGGTCCCAACTACACTTGTGTTCTTACCGTTGGAGGAGGTGCGGCCAGTGGTTGACTGTTCATCCCTTGAGCGGCCGAGACCAACGACGCATCCCGTGAGTTTTTGACCATTTATTATGACTGTTACGCAGTGTTTGGGGTGAGCAGCTAGGGTCTGGCTGCATGTCCCCTGAGCGGCCATTGGCTGGCCATTCATCCTCGTGCATGAGCGGCCCAGGTGGGACCGCCCATGCCATTGAACGGCAGGGTCCTAGCCACCCTTCCCCCGAGTGGCTAGTGTCTGACCGTTCATGTTTCTTACCGTTGGGATTGATGGATGGCCAGGTTGGACCATCTTTCTCTCACATGCAGTTGAGACTTAGCCGTGCATCATTGAGCGGCCAATGATGGACCGTTCATCGTCTGAGGCCTAGCCGGTGGTTTCTTCCATGCCGATTCAAGTCCCAGGTGAATAGACCTCGATCCACGTGCTGACCCGTTGTTTGATTGATGCTAGGCATTATGTGGGGGACCAGGTGTCGGGTGCCGTCGGGGTCCTGAGATGTGGCATCTTTAGCTTACGTCACCGTGAGTCGGTGTTGGTACAAGGGGCAGTCCCCTGTACTTCGTTGGTTCAGATGTTGTTTTTCATTGACTTGAGAGTCTACCTTCTAGTGACCTGTCCACTAGTCGTAGCTTCCTATGCACGCGTTTGTGGACCCACCCGGGAGTGGTGGAGAGCTTGACCCGAGTTAGACGATTTTTAGGCTAGTCTCCGTGGGCCCCTTCCCTTTGCCACCAGAGTCCGGTGGGGGGGAAAATCAGCCAGAGGACCCGACCTAGAGCAGATGGTCTGTGTGTACACACATAGTCGGGGGCTCAGGACATGTGCTGATGAGCGTAACCCCAGCTAGTCCTTGTTGTGGTACTTGTGCGTGTTTGAGTCTCGCGCCTGGGGCGCTGTAGCTAGACACTTGTGACGCGGTGTAAGACGTCTAGGGACGTATCCGATCGTTCTTCTAGTGGGTAGTGCTCTTGTCTCCTGGTAGTTTTAGACTCGAGGGTGCTAGACCGAGGTTCAGTAGTATGGTTTTGATAGAGTAGATAGTTTTCCTGCTTACTTCCTGCATCTCGTTACTTCTACCGTACCCCTGTTAGCTAGAGTAGCTTTACTGCTTTGTAGGGTTAGCTTTACTGCTGTAGAACCAGATTTTTCGTGTGAGGTAGGGGTTCGCGGGAACCCTACTGAGCCTTCATTTTGGAGGATCATTCCCTGCACATTTTCACCATGTTTCAGGTGAGGCGGGTTCGTCGCAAGGCACGGCGGAGTTCCAACGTGGTTCTTGTAGCTGAGGTTAGTGCCAGTTGCCAGAGCCGGGGTATGCCCCGTGTACTTGTACCCTTCTTTATGTTGACTGTACTTTTGTTTGGACATGGGATGTACTGGACCTTGTAGCAGTTTGATTATTTATTTATTTTTTACATTATTATTTAGTTGATCATTGTGCTATCTCTGCAGTTTCTTTAGCTTCTTACACATCCTCACACCATCCTTTCTTCCCTTCCGAGTCTTTAGGCTCATGGAGGCAGACCGAGGTTCGAGTCGCGCCGGTTCCTTTTCGGTACTCGGATCCCGAGTCGCCACATGTTTTGTTGTACTCCTCTTCCCGAGTAGAGTTAGCTTGTGACTCGATCAGATGTAATATCTGAGTGAGGACTGACTTGATGGCACTTGTGGTCCAGTGTTGTTGTCGTTGTTGTCTTGTGTGCTAGGTGTTCCCTGTTACCTTTAACACTAGAGCCGATAATGTTGTCGAGCTGTCAGCTGTGAGGACTGTGTTTCCTTGTGTAAGCTGATGCTTGCCGTATTAGTCATTTGACTTTCGTGTTCTATTATCGTGGCAGTCGTGTCTCTTTTCCCGTGAGACGTAAGTGACGTTGTCTTGTTTCAGAGGTGTCAGACTTGTGTCGTGCTCAGTCCTGAGCGTGTGCTCGTGATTATGGTCTGACTATGTTCCTCTGAGCTGTATTTCTCATTATTTATGTCGCTTCATAGTTATGTTGTTGGGTTGTTCTTCTCTGCTTCTCCTTTGTTAGTCCTTAAATTTTGAGGATGAAATTTCTTAAAAGAGGGGAGGATGTAATGCCCTGGATCTTTATTGGATCATTACTAGGTCTTTTGGATCCTTTTTGGAGAGTTTCGGATCGCTTTTATAGCTCCCGAGTTGAGTTTTACGATCAGTGTCAGTTTTTCTCCCGTGTAACCTACGGAACCCTATGGTGAGTTTACTTCTCAATTCATCGACTTGTGGACGATACAGTTGCAATGTACTCTTCGCGATGATCGTTTCAGTTATTTTTACGTATTTTTCTAAATTAGTACTTTTCCAGTGAGATTTATGGATTTTCAAAAATTAGGAAATTTCCCAATTTCCTAACCATTTAACCCACCCCCCTCTCTCTCCTCTCACTCTCGCGCTCTCACTCTCTCTCTCCCGTTCTCTCTCGTTCTCTCACCCTCTCAGCTCTGACTATTGACGGAGGCGACCGTGGGTGAGGTGACGACGCCGGGAAGCTGTTGAGACGTGTGGTGGAGCGAGGATCGGTGCGATTTTGGTGCGATCCCAAATGGTGGATTCAAAGCCGATGGTTCGGTTCGCATTATGGTTTTCGGCACGGTTTAGTCACCTCGGTGCTCAGTTTCTTCGGTGGAGGTAGGGAGATGGATCACTACTTCGTTCTGAATATTTTTCCTACTCCTGTGCGCGGTTTGGTGCTCGATCGGGGGAGATCGGGCCGGTTTAGTGAAGACCATAGTTTTTGGGGTTTGTAGGGTTCGCCGAAAAACAACAACCATTCTTAGCCTAATTAATGTCAAAACGACCGCTGGGATGTCAGAATCTCATTCCTGCTAGTTTTGTGTCGATCGGTTGTCATTTGGGGCCAGTAGGAGTCTAGGAACCCCGGTGACTCATTTAGGGTCGATTTGTCAGAATCGCCCCGATCTCATGTTTTAATGCGTGCATGCGCCATTTTTTTGACCCCAGGCATGTTGTATGGTCATGTGCATCTGTTTTCCCTACGCTTTGACGTGAATGTGGCATGGAATGGGCTGATTCGGCCATTCCCCTATTTTACTCGTCGATTTATGTAACGGTCACTCCAGTGACCATCACACGTGTAACGGTCCCGCGATAGACCGTTACGTCCGTTAGTCATTTCGCGCTCTTCGGGGTTGGGTTGGTGTGACGGACTAGCATAGGACCGTCACATGGCTGTAACGTGCCTGGCTTGGTGTGTTACGTTCTGGGTGTGACGGACTAGTATAGGACCATCACATGGCTATAATGCGCCTGGCTTGGTGCGTTATACGCTGAGGTTTCCGAGGATTGTGGCTGTCAGTTCCTAGATGACTGTGTCTGCCTCGAAGATCAGGTCAGTCGGTTATGCCTGACGGGCCTCCCCTTGTGCGTCACATTGTGTAACACCCCTAGCCTGGTGCATTACATGGTCCATGTTAGTGGTTTTGGGTCTGTTGGCCTTGGCGCACTTGTCCTGGTGCGTTAGGCTGGTGTAACACACCTATATAGGTCTGTTACATGTCCTTTCATCCGAGTTGTGGTCTGGTTGCCCTAACACCCCTATCCTAGTGCTTCAGAGCAAGTAACGCCCCTATGGAGGTGCGTTACAGTCATTTTGTTGGTCGTGATGGCCATTATTTTGTTCTATGTTTGTTCATGTGTTGGTCTGTCTTAGGTTTGTGTTTTAGGGTGGTGTCTGTGTGTCGGTGGTTTCTGGATCAGTCGGTTCAGGTGACTGGGTGTGGTCTTTTTCTTGACTGCGATAGTTCCCTAATGACTTGATCTAGACCTGCCAGTGTCTTTGTCTCTGGTCTTGCAGCGGCTTTCCTTGGATGGTGTGGAGACTACACAAGTATCACAAATAATTACAGAAATTAAAGCAGTTTATATGAGAAGCAGAAAATTAAATTACATTTTACATGGTCTACAATATAACAGTAATAAAATGAACAACAACAGTCCACAACTAGTACAGAGACAAGAAAGAAAAGTACAGCTATACGGGACATACCCCGGCTCTGACCTCTGGCACTAACGCTGGGCACCTAAAATGCGTTGAGCCTTAGACGCGCTCCCCTGAAGTCACACCTCACCTAAAACACGGTGAAAGCACGCAGGGAATGAGTCTCAAAACAAGACTCAGTAGGATCACTCGAACCCTACCTCGCAAAATGAAAAACCGCTACGCTAGTAGCTAAGTGAGTACCTCAGAAGGAAATGCCCTGCAACTACAGACACCGGTCTCACAGCGTGCAAACCGACACACGCACGCCACGGCAAAACAATCGGAACTCAACGGTCAATCCAACCAAAAACTCAAAGGTCGAAGTGATTGAGACTGACAGTCTGTCACTCCCCGACTCGACAAGAGTACCTCCCACTAGAAGCACAGTCGGCAGTGTCCCCTGATGTCTTACACCGCACTACAGGTGTCCACCTGGCACGACATCCTTGGCGGAGGCAAGGACACCATACAAGTAACCACAAAGCAAGTGACTAGCTAGGGTCACGCTCGTCAGTGTATGTCCAACTGCCCCTAACCACGTGTGCACACACAGACCACGCGTCTTAGGTCTGGCCTCTAACTAGTTTTCCTCTCAGCCGGACTCTGGCTGCAAGACGTGGGGCCCGATGAAAACCAGTCTAAAAACCATCCTCAGGGTAGCCTCTCCACCACTCCCTCGTGGGACCACTAAACGTGTAAGTAGGCTATGACTAGTGGAGGGTCACTGAAGGAGTAGACTCTCAAGCCACGGAAAATAATGTCTGAATCGGACAGGGCACAAGGGCTACCCCTCGTACTGACACCGACGCACGGTGACACAAGTCGAGAAAAACACCTCCTGGGGCCACACAGTACCATGACACCTGGCCTCGACATGATGCCCAGCATCTATCAGACCATGGGTTAGCACGCGGATCGAGGTTCACACTCCTGGGACTCGAATTGGCCAAAGAAACAACACCGGTTAGGCCAGCCCCTTGAACGGTCCACTCTGGGCCGCTCAGGGACATGCGGCCAGCCACGGGCCGCCCCAGGGGTTGGACGGTCAAGAACGGACCGTCCTTCTCCTAGTCCGAACGGAACACACGCGGTCCTCCCCAGGCCGCACAACCATAAAACGGCTGACTCCATGCCGCTCGTGGGAGATGGGCAGTCCACACCGGCCGTCCATCCACCCAACGGCGCAAGGCATGGGCGGCTAGCCCCTAGCCGCTCAGGGAAGGGCGGCTAGGACCTCGTCACACAACGGGATGAGCAAACCCACCCAGACCGCATATCCCACCAATGGCACAAGTGACAGACGGCCAGCCCCTGGTCGCCCATGGGGACATACTGCCAGCCCCTGGCCGTACACCCCGAGCACTGTGCAATGGTAATAAACCAATAGTCAAAAACCCACGGGATGGGCAGTTAGCCTCTGGCTGCTCATAGGGATGTGCGGCCACACGACTAGCCGCGCATACCCCGCTGTGCTCCAAGCCAAAGGGCGGTCAGGAATGGGCCGCGTGTGGGGATAAACGGGCCCTCGTTTGACGGTTTATCCCTCACCGGCGCAAAAATGGCGAACTCGTCTGAATTCGCCATTTTTGGCCCCAAACAAGCCCACGGAGAGGGAAACGAAGGAAAATTAACCCCCATGCCCCCTAGCATGATTCTATGCCCCTAAAACGCAGAATCGTGGGCTAAAATGATGGATCGGGTAGCCACTCCCCATGACATGCTCAACCCTTCCCAGTGTGATAAAACCCACTCTCGACCTCGCCTTGGCCTACAAATCGTGGGGAAGGAATGCAAGAGGCTAGGGATCGTTACCCTACCTTCATTCCGCGTCGAGGCGTGCCAGATCGAGCTCAAACCGTGAAGATCACCGCGAGAAACCCCGTTCCTCCACGCTTCCCACGAACACCGCATGCCCACGAGATCGTCTTGCCGCCGCCTACGTCACCGCGCCGTCACCCTGCCACCGTCTGTAGCCAGAGAGAGGGTCGTCGCGGTCGCCATCAGTCGAAGAGAGAGAAGGAGGGGGTGCGGTCACGGCGTGGGGAGGAAGAAGAAGAAGGAAGAAGAAAAAAAAAAGAAATGTGGGTTTTCCAATGCATGCCCACTCATAGGGGAACCAATTCTCATCTCTTTTGCAACTATGGCCAACCCCTACGCCCAAGTCCGAAGGCATTCTTCATTGGTTAAAATGGTGCATACCCTCATGGATAGAATGGACAAGTTTGACCGAGACACGCGAGAATATTTTTACCGTGCCGAGGGTAGGTTTAAAGCCATTGAGGATAGGATGGACGCTACCGACCAAACTGTCCAAGGTTTGGCTAGAGGACTCCCCGCCCTAAAGAAAGTCCCGATCAGTCTCGTCCAAGGCAACAAGTCCGTGTCTGAGTACATTAGGGACTTTGATGAGTACAGATTGGAATATGGAGTTGGAGAGAAGAGCACCATGACTGCATTGTGCTTCCGGAGAGGTTTGCGGCTTCACTACCAGTTTGAATTGCTTTGCCACAACATGACCACTCTGGAGCATTCTTATCAGGTCGCTCTAGAAGTTGAGCCTTTCGAGTCAAGGTTTGATGCTGCCCTTCGGTGAGCATCTACCTCTTAGTAGAGTGCCGAGCAGGTCAGACGGCCACATGAGCCCACGAGGCAGGACGCTCCTGCCCCATGACCTCACCCACCCCAGCCAGGGAACCCTTCCCCTAGAGCTCCTTTGCCACCTACTTCACCTTCTGATCTTTATTCAGAGCCACCTCATTTGGAGCCGCCTCAGCTAGAGCCACCCGTACTTCAAACGGGAGAGCTAATCATCACCGAGTCACTATTTAGCTAGCTTAAGATAGGCTTGGTCCATAAAGCACCTTGTTACCCATCCATGGACCCTACGCTACCATTAGTGCCCGTCAACTCATTCCATACCACCTTCTGGTCTTGTCACCATGTTGATACATTGGATAACCTTATTAAGGGATTAGACCGACAGTTGAAGTTGACGCACATGTTAGCCCCAGGCTTCGACCGACCCAAAGGTCGTAGCTTCACCCATCCCGCTTTGGGGTCTATTACCTCCGTGTGCACTGTGGGTCATGTCACCACGGAGGTTCTTTTATTCCTCCCCATGTCGGTGTGGATGTGTAAAATCACACGCCCATATGTCCTAATCGGTCTCGCATCAACGACGTCATCAAACAAAGAAACCCCCAGAGAGATGGGTCACTTGGACTCCCCTAATATGCACACTGCCATGAAGCCATCTTCGGAAGCACGATAGCGAAGAAGAATCAACCCCCGAGAAGCTCACAGCCCATGGGCCCCGAAGAAAACCAAACAGACCACAACTCGCACTCACAACGAGCTCAAACCTGCCCCAGCGGCACACTTCAGGCAGCCGTTCAACGACACACCCCTGCCTACCCCTTCAGTGGCACACCCAGGCTGGCCTTCCAATGGCACGCCTTCAGTGTCCCTAGCCAGTGCACTCCCTATGCCTCCCTCGATCTTCAGTGGCACACTTGCCAACCGTTCAATGGCACACCATGGGGGTCCCTCCAATGGTACACATCCCCTTGTGCCCTTCCACGACACGCCCCTTCTGGGCCCTTCAGCGACACACCTGCTGAGCCCTCTAGTAGTACGCTTTACCAGCCCTCCAGCAGCATGACTTTACGGTCTCCCAATGGCACAGTTTACCAGCCCTCCCATGGCACACTGTGGTTTAGTCTTCACCCGGTGCAACCGGTAGAATGGTGGTAGCGCCATGCTCTATGGCCCTTGGCACGCAGTGGGGACAACTTAGGGCTAGCTGAGGTGTCGCGCAGGGGCGAAGGCACGCTGGCTACCCCCCTCTGCAGCCAAGGATGGGAGGGTCAACTCCATTTAATGCCCATCACTGTCTGATGTTCCCGCCGCGGAGAGTATAAAGGGCGCCTTTCTCTTCACTACAACAAGGAGACATAGAGGGCCACCAAGACGCTACTACGCAGACAAAGAAGAAGAAGAAGAGAAGAATAAGTAGAGAGAAAGGAGGAGGCCGCTCCGACGTTGGAGGTTCCTCGGAGGCCACCAAACGAGAGAGAGTAAGAAAAGAGAGAGAGAGAGGGAGGGAGAGCTTCTGTGTAGCGCGAGGGAGTGGGGAAAGAGCAGGGAGTTATCACCCCTACTCGACCCCAACACTCTCCTCATTCCTTCTTCTTCCCCCATTCTTATCTTCTTCTTCTTCTTCCTTGTCTTTAGTTTAGCTTAAATGTGCTCTGCGATGTATATGGCCGGCCATGGTCATTCCTTTTTGTGAATAAAAGTGTCCTTTCTTGGGTCTCTATTGCTTCCGTCGATTTATGCTATTATGTTGGCCATCCATCTTCTTTTCTTCTCCCCCTCTGGTGGTTTGGCCCCTTGCATTGATCTCCTACCTTTGTCATGGCCTCCTTGTAGGGCCTCTGACCTCCACTCTTGCCCATTCGCCCAAAGAGGGATGCCCTTCTTTCCCCTTCGAATACCCAAGCTCAATGTCCCCAACCTAATGCCTCTTGGGCTATCTCCCCCCTGGCCCATTCCTTCCCTTCACCTTTAACCTCCTGAGATAGCCCCAGGCCGGTGCACCCCTGGCCATTCCAGCCCGGTGCACCATCTCCCCTGCCTGCTCGGCACAGCCCTCGACTGGCCAGCATGACACATCCTTCCTTGGCTAGCCCGGTACACCCCCATCACCTCTCAGCATGGCACACCCAGCCCTCTCCTTGCCCGGTATGCTCTCTAGCCCCTTATCCGGCACACCCAGCCCTCTCCTTGCCCGGTGTGCCCCCATGCCACCTTATATAGCACACTCTCCCTTTTCTATGCCCGGCACACTCCCTTGGAAATACCCTAGCCCGAGACAACCTGGCACACCTTGGCCGGCTCTCCTCCGACACACCCTCAGCCCGGCCCAGCCTCTCTGGCCGGTGCACTCCCTGAACTCCCTAGCCGGCACACCAGTTCCCCCCTCTATTACTCGGCGCAAACTATCCAGCCCTAGAGGTGCCCCTCATTCGTTGGTTTATTCTAGATTTTCTGAAGTTTTATCAAAGGTGTTGTCGCCTCTGGCACACGCCTCCTACTGTCGGGTCCCGCCACTCCATGTGGACACATTCCCTAGTATCTCCCTTACCATTCAGGTCAAGGGGAGATGCTGTCAAATTTTTGTTTGAAAATACTGAATATAGCAAAGGCAAAAGGGAGCAACAAACAAATGGGGCAACATCACGTTAAAAGACAAAAGAAAGTAACAAACAAATAAAATGACTAATGGCAAAGTGCTTCAACCGAGACAAGGGAACTGCGGATAACACGAAGAGGACCGGACTGAATGGCGATCAAGCAATCTGAACACTCATCATGTAAAGCAGAAAGAATGGAAAATGATTAAAAAAAGACGGGGGAGAAAACCCATGTGCATTGCATAAAACCAAAGAAGAGAAGAGAAGAAAGGACCTAAGAAGATAAAGAAGAAAGGAAGAAACCCCTCCTAGAGACCTGGCTGGTGCATCCCCCAGCTCGGTACACCCTTAGCCTCGTTCTCACCAGTACACCCCAGTTCTGCCCAACCCGGCACACCTTTTCTCCTTGGCCTCACCCGGCACGCCTCCCCCAGCCTCTGCCCGACACACCTTTTGATCATTTTGTGCGAGTTCGATTTTAAGGTTGTTAGCGCGTGTGTAGTAACGACATACATTTCCGCGTTATCAACGACGCAATTAACCATTGAGTCAACGCAATGTCGAAGAGGAGTCGACGCAGCAATAGCTCCATTACTGGATTTTGTCAAACTTAAGAAGGTGTCAACTCATAGAGTCGACCCCATGGTACACACATTCTGTCTGGGCGTCTACAACAAGAGTGTGTAGACGCAATGAAGGTTATGCGTCGACGCAGTAATTGCAATTCTGTAGTTCTTCAAGTAGACGTGACTGAGCATGTGGTTTCGAACTCTAATAATTGGCACGTGATCCTAGGACGTGCTTTAGAGTTTGGAAGATTCCAGGAAGAGAACATTCCTATCTGACACGTGGACCAACAGGAAATCAGATCTGAGGATAAACTTACTCAAAAAATTCATTATTTGTCTGCATATATAACTCGCCCTTCTTCCTTGCAAAGAGAGAAGCTGCAACGAGAGCAGAGCTGCGAAGGCAAAAAGGGGTGAGCTATCAAGAGAGATCTGAGAAGAGAATTAAAAGAGGATTAGAGAGAAGAGGAAGTCTGAGAGAAGCAGAAGATGAAAGAAAGAGAGATCAAGAGTCCAATTCTAGAAATTTAGAGAAGAGTAGATCCAGTTCGTGAGAAAAGAATTGAGAGCAACCAATGAGATTATGGAAGATCTGTTCATAGTTAGACTTGTGGATCAAATCCAAAGTCTAAGTGCTCATCAGAGCTACATTTTGTTGTTTGCTTTCTGTTTGCTGTTTCTACGTTGTAATTCCAATACCCTGTCTCGGGGTTTGGGGCAAGCTGTGTGTCAGCGTGATGATTGGTTCCTCGTTTCAAGTTGTTTACCATCGGAGGATTTGTTCCTCGTGAGGATTGGTTCCTCATTAAGCTACTAGTCAGCTGAAGTTGTGAATCAACGGTTTGTAAGGGATTGGTTCTCTGAAGCTGTGAATCAGCATTCTTCAAGCTGTTAGTCAGCGAAATTCTCACTCAGTTGAGTGGGGGATGGATGTAGGTCTGCTGGTTGCAGACTGAACCACCTAAAAATCATGGTGCAAGTATGGTTTGAATTGTGTGTTTAATTCTCCCTCATTCTACATTTACGGAATTGCTAGTTTCAGATTAAGTCACTTTTGACTAGTATATAAAAAGGGGCGCTCTAACACACCTTGTGTGAGGAGAGTTTCTGGACTCAAACCTCCGCCTCGTACCAGTTCAAGAGGCCAATCATTTGTGGTAATTGGTTGCTGAATGTCTTTTGGATTGAGCTTGGTTTAGTTTCTGTTTAGCATTGTTACTCCACCAAGTGTTCTATATTGGTTTTGTATGAATCATTATCTACTTAGCCAATTTCTGGTTTATCATTCCATTCAGATATCTGTTAATCCACCAAGTTAGGCTCTCTCCCCCTCCTATTTGACCTCTCCCTTAGCACTCTCCCTACTCCTTTTACCTTCTTCTTCTTCCTCCCTTGACCTCGCCGGAGCCTAAGCCAACAGAAGGGGGGGAAGACCAAGTCACCAAGCTCTTTGGGGATTCTTTTGGCCACCAACTTCCAAACCCCTGAAACATACCTCCAAGCATTCTATTTATACGGGAGATGACCATAGGTGTTGAAGAAGGAAGGGTCAAATGAATCTGCCCAAATCTTCCATGCTTCATTGCTTTCACCGAGGGTATGCCAGATTTAGTGACTGCAGGGGGTTGGTGACCAGATTATATGCTTTGGAAGGCTACCCCAAAACATGCAAGTCGATCCGCTTCATCTCGCGCCGTCAGAGTAGCAGGGCCACCGGATTGTACTTGTCGATGGATGGAGGCCACCGGTCTGATGCCACGTTGGAAAGTCATTGGGCGACCAATAATAGAGGCCGCAGAGGCCACCGGTTCATGCGTTGGAGAGGGTGAGGAGGCATACCCCTCCTGTCTTCTTCCCATGTCACTTCTGTTGGTAGATTTCCCAATCCGAGGTCTGCAGGAGGTTGACGGGCACGGCGATTTGAGGCCAACACAAAAGGGGTAAAATTCGGAGACGATGCCACTGCGGGCCGGGGCTCGTGGGCAAGGACCTTTGGTCCCAGGCAATGCCCAGGGGATTTACAGAAAGCTAACTTTGCCATTTTCATCGAAGAAGCTTCATCGTTCACGTTGCTACCGAGGCCGCCGAATGGGGGCTGGGGAGCATCTACCGTATCAATTGGGTGTCTAGGTGCCGAATCGGACAGCCAAGGAAGCTGACGTATCGAAGGTGGGCGCCATATCGAGTAGCATACGGGGGGTGCCAGACCAAGGGCGTTGAGGTGCCACCGGATCGAGCAGCATATGGGGGGCGCCGAATCAAGGGCATTGGGGTACCACCGGATCAAGCCACCAGAATGCCATCCCTCTACATCTAGAGTTAAGTCCCCACTAGCTTCGAGGCGCTCCAAGTTCATTTGGTCCTCTATGCTAGAAGGCCTCCAAAGACATAAAATTTTACTGTGTTGAGAGTTAATTCGCCTGTATGGGCACGAGTTGACACGGACGCCATGATCCGTAATCATTTGCTTGTTTAGAGACTTGAGACTCTCGAACTCCCCATAGATGCTCTTTGATGCCGTAGATGCCAGATGCGATCACGGCATCGTGTTAATTCTGGGGTGCGTAACTCCCATGGTTTGATGTGCCCCGTGAGAGTTAGAGTATCTTCAAAACCAAAGCTTCACCAACGTCTCTTGAAGCCCTTCTGTTCGCTGGGATCGAGGTGAGCCCGGACGTCGCTTGCAATAGTTGTTGTTCTTCCGAATTCACTTGAACTATTCACAGACGTGACATTTTGCACGTCCACACCTTCCCATTTTGCATAAGAATGCATCCTAGGCCAATGCCAGACACATTCATATAGACTTCAAATCCGACACCCTCAATGGGTAATGTTAAAATAGGGGCTGTAGTGAGGTGATCTTTAAGAGTTAGGAAACTCTCCTCACAGTCCTTTGACCATATAAAAAGATTTTCCTTTCTTGTAAGTCTAGTCAAAGGAACGGCGATCTTCGAGAATCCTTAATAAACCTCCTGTAATAGCCAGCTAGACCTAGAAAACTTCTTACTTCTGACATGGTCGTCGGCCGACTCCAATTCTTAACAGCTTCCACTTTAGAAGGAACGACAATGATACCTTCTTTTGAAATAATATGGCCAAGGAAGCAGACTTCCTTAAGCCAAAATTCACACTTGCTAAGTTTTGCATAGAGTTGGTGCTCTCTTAGCATCTGCAAGGCTATTCTTAAGCACTTTTCATGTTCTTCCTTTGTTTTGGAGTATATAAGAATATCGTCAATGAAAACGACTACAAACTGGTGAAGATAAGGCTAGAAGATATTGTTCATAAGTTGCATAAATACTGCCGGGACATTGGTTAACCCGAACAGATGACGTATGGAGATATGATCAAATGAAATATACAGAAAAAGGATAATTTGACCAACCAGCCTTGCCCCTTTTACCCTGTTTCTTCAAATAATAGCGCGGTGGGACCAAGAGCTTCTTCCTGCGCTCAAAATTTGAAGAATAATTGGAGCACTCACAATTTTGACCTGTAAACACGCCAAAATTGACGTTACTGTGAGCATATTTCATATTACCTCGTAATGCCCCAATTTGACACTCCCCAACTTTGATGTCCTCATCATTCCCAGTTTGGGGCCAGCTTGCCCACTGCCTCCAGTGGTCGAGAGGCTTCGATTTTTCTTAGGACGAAGTCTCCTGGCTGGAAGTGCCTGTCTCAGATTTTGGCGTTGTAGTATTGAGCGAGGTGCCACTGGTATTCCGCAGATCAGATTTTTCTTTGGTCTTGCTTGCCATATCAAGGTTCTCTAGTAATTTCTACTCGTTCACCTCGGGCAAGAAGTTGATGACTCGGAGAGAGGGGTTGCCGACTTCCAGCGGAATCACAGCTTCCGTGCCATGCACCAATTGGAAGGGGGTTTCCACGGTGGCCGTTCTTGGAGTAGTTCGGTGTGACCAAAGTATTCTCGGTAATTCCTCCAGCCAACTTCCCTTGGCCTTGCCGAGCCTAATTTTTATGCTTTTTAATGTAGCCATGTTGGCATTTTCAACCAGTCCATTGGCCTGAGGGTGTACTACTGAAGTGAAGTGGTTGCGAATATTTAGGTCGACACATCTATCTCTAAAATAGTGAGAATCAAATTGCCGACCATTATCGCTCACAATCACTTGGGGGATACCAAAATGACAAATGATCGATTTCCACACAAAGCTCCAAACGACCGACTCGGTGATCCTAGCAGTGGCTTCAACTTCAATCCACTTTGTGAAGTAGTCGGTGACGACGATGACGAACTTCTTTTGGGCCTAAGCTGTCGGGAATGGCCCCAATATATCGATTCCCCATCGAGTAAAGGGATATGGCTCAATAAGGGTGATAAGCTCTGAGGCCGACTGGTGGACTAGATGGTCGAAGCGTTGGCATCGGTCACATTTTTACACGTAGGCTGAGCAGTCACGCAGAAGGGTGGGCCACCAGTAACCTTGCCGGAGTAGAATCCTAGCGAGCGATCTTCCTCCTTGGTGTGCACTGCAGATGCCTTCATAAACTTCTTGAATTGATTGGCTGGCTTCATCGATGCCGAGGCACTCAAGGAGGCGGCCGGTGAAAGACCTTCGGTATAGGGCGTCATCCAAGATGACGAAACATCGGGCCTGGTATTTCAATCTCTGAGCTTCCCGAGTGTCGAAGGGCTCCTGGGAGTCTCGGAGCCAAGATACATAAGGGGTCTGCCAGTCACCCGGGGTAGTATCATAAGCTTGGATTCGATACTCGGTCATTCTAACTCTTTGAGGAAGACCAACCCAGTACCTTCGAAGCCAAGGGAGGAGGCCAGACGAGAGAGGGCGTCTACCCGGGAGTTTTCCTCCCGAGCTATTCGGACTACCTCGAAACTCTCAAATAGTTGGGCCAATCCTTGGACCATTTGGAGGTACTTAATCATTGGTGCTTCCTGAGCTTCGTAGTCACTGTTGACCTAGCTAGCGACCAGCTGGGAGTCAGTGTGGATCTTGACTCGCTCGGCCCCTAGTCATCATGCCATCGTGGCCCCCAAAATGAGGGCTTCGTACTCTGAGGCATTATTAGACACCTGGAAGTTGAATTTCAAGGCATACTATAGCTCTGCTCCATCGGGTGACTTGAGGAGGACACCAGCACCGCTTCCAGCCAAGTTGGATGACCCGTCGATGAACAGGTCCTAGGTGGGTCCGTGCACGGATGGGGGTGCTTCCTCGATCGGGACGGTGCTCTCCGCGATGAAGTCTGCGAGGACCTGTCCCTTGATGGCCACGCGGGGGCGATAAGAGATATCGTAGGCTCCCAGCATGATGGCCCACTTGACGAGGCACCCCGAGGCTTCGAGATGAGAGAGGATCTTCTTCAGGGGCTCACCGGTCAGCACGATGATAGAGTGTCCTTGGTAATAAGGTCGAAGGTGCTTGGCCGAGGTTACCAATGCTACCACGAGTTTCTCGACTGCAGGGTACCTTCTTTCGGCCTCGTTGAGCACCTTGCTGGTGTAGTAGACCAGCCTCTCGACTCCCGCATCGTTTCGGACTAGGACCGAGCTTACAGTAGAGGGGTCACCAAGAGATATAGATGTAATGCTTCGCCCGGAACCGGCTTTGATAGTACCGGGGGCAAGGTCAAGAATTCCTTGAGATCTTCAAAGGCCTTCTGGCATTCTTCATCCCAGGCAAACGTGGCAGATGCCATTTTGGGTCCCCTCAACAATTTGAAGAAGGGTAGGCATCATTCGACCGCTCGGGATAGGAAACGGTTGAGCACAACGATGAGCCCGGTAAGGCGCTAGACATCCTTGACGCAGGTGAGCGGCCGCATATTCAGGATGGCCTGAACCTACACCACCCAAGGGTAAGAACTGAGTAGAAGAAATGATGAATGAAGAGAATGAGAAGGAGGAGCAGTGGCCCCTCTAGTGTACAACTGACGACCCTTGTACTTGCGCCGCCGCCTCTTCTTAGTAGAAATCTCTTGAACACAGACCTGCCTGACGCGGACCCGGACCTTTGGGCTTCTTGATTTGTAATGTCTTCTCAAATAACGAGCCCATCTTGCAAATAGCCTGGCCCAGTTATGGACATGCAACTTCACAGAGGTGGCTGCCCCTAGACAGGCGGTGCTAACCATCGTCGGACATTCTTGAACAACTAACTCCTCGGAATGATGAACGATAAACCATGGAGTCTTGTCCCTTGGCACCAGTAACATAAGATTTGGCAATTTCACTCAGAAATCTGGCATGAAGCATAACTTCCTTGCTAGTAGAGAAGGATGGAACTAAGGGAGAGTAATGCACGGTGTTGACGTGGCCGACGTACTGATGAATCGAGGGAGATTGCATAGAAAGTGCATAATGTCCTTTGAAAATGTCGAAGACACGGCCAATTGTCCCTTGAATATAGAACGCATAATCTGCTCGGCGGCCATATGAGTTAGCACAATAGGGGTGGAGAACCCTTCCGGGCCAGTTATCTGAACAGCAATGGAGTGAGAGAAAATAACAGCATCCATAGTGAATCCTTCGACGAGCAATGAGATTTCCCCTGACCTCGCTTGAGAAGAAACTGGCACCAAGATAAGGGAACACTTCTTGGCAACTGTCATGGGAAGTACAAGCACATTAGTCCCAGAATAGCCCATGACCAGGACTCGAATCGACATGTGACAGATGTAATCTTGATCTTGAAATGCACAGTCGGCATAAAATCATCTTGACTCATCTCCCTGGGGACCGGATCCGAGGCACACCATCGATAATGCACACCCGCTACATGGAGTGGAAGTAGGTGGAGACATGAAGGGAAAAGGAATAGGTTTAGATGGCATGAAGGTTTCAATGGGTATGGCATTTTTAAGTGGTGGTGGAGGAGTAGAGGCAATGTCAGGTTTGAGTGGGGGCAAAGGCGAAGGTGACGGTGGAGGTGTGGCTTGCTCTGGCTCGGGTGGTGAGGAGAATGGGGAGGAAGGTGGAGAAGGTAAAGGCAGTGGACGCGATGGTGGAGAGGGTGGTGGTGGAGACGGAGACAGTTATAGTGAAGGTAGAGATGGAGAGGGTGAAGGGGGAGATCGTGGTGCCCACCGTCGACGTATCAACACAACGTGTCGAGTGACATTAGGGGTAGAAGTAGTGGAAGTGGTGGCGGAAGAAGAAGGGAAGGCACTGGCCTGAGCAGATGCTTGGGTTTGTGGAGGTTGCGAAGATGGGGTAGGAGATGGTGAAGGTAGTGGGGTAGATGAAGGCTTAGGTAAGGGAACAGGTGATGGAGTGGGTGATGAAGCGGGTGCCATATTAGATAAAGGATCACGGGGGTTCCCCGGGTCTTGTAGTGATGGAGACGATTGCCTAGGTGACGCTTCTTGCTGCTGTTGCTACTGTTGGCTGCAAAGATGTAGAATAACTTTATGAATGGTGGACCAATCAATCCTCTTCTGATTTTTCAAGTCATAAACTTGCTCCTGGAACTCGGGGCAATCCTCAATCAAATGCCCCTACTGGCGATGATAATCACAGAACTGGAGCTTATTCCCCACCGTGTGTCGGCAAGGCACAACTGGAGGGAGCGGCAATGCGCGGGTGACCATCAAAGTCAGGAAGATATCGATAAAAGACTCCGACAATGGAGAACAAGGAGCCCACTTTGGGCAAGGCGAATGCCGAGGGGTATGAGATGGAGATGGTTGTGGCGGTTGCATAGGCAAGGGTGCGTGGCTAGTGGCAAAGGGATTTAGTGAAGGCATATGTGGAGTGGGATGAGGGGGTATATAGACGGTATCCACCTAATCGGGGTGTGGTGTTTTCTTGACCGAGGGTGGAGGCGGATGTGAGTGTGAGGAGGCGGGAGGCTGACTCATGGAAGGTTGATATGTGGAGGGTTGACTCATGGAAACACATATGTGGCGGAAGACTGACTCATGGTGGGCTGACTCATGGGAGCGTAGGGTTGGCTCATGGAGGGTGAGGTGTAAGTGGATGGGGAAGTGTATGCTGGTGTAGAAGGGGGAGACTCGGGTTCAATGGAACCTTATATTTGTTGGCGAATGAAGCGGGCTCGGTTGTATAATTGTTGCCAGGAGGTTAGGTCATTAAAGGCTAAGATGAAAATGCAAAGATGATCAGGTGGAGAAGTACTTTCACCCAATCAGCCAGGAGAACGTGGTCCGCCCGCTGCTGGAGCCCAAGCTCAGGGACTAGGCGTTATCCATTCGCCCCAGCGTGCTGGCATTCCGAAAGGGGGAGACATTGCTGCTCGAACCACACTACCCCTTCCTCTTCGGTCAAAATTTTGGGTATGACCAGCATATCCCGGTGCACAGTGCCCAGTTCAGCCTGGCGACGCAGAATCTCAGAGGGGGCCTAACTGTTGAGACTGCTAAAGTCTGGTGGGACTTCTTTCACTGGGTGAACAGTGCTACTTTCCGAGTGCCAGCTCCTAGCCGCGTTCCCCGAGTGACGCCAGAATACGTGAAGTGGTGGAATGCCAGGACAGCTTTTTATCGGTCGTGCAAGACCGACTATTGGGACGGGGCGGAGAGGAGATTTTTGAATCGACAGCTCGTGCCCGTCCTCGACATCGACCCGGAGCCCCTCTTTCGGCTCAAGAATAAGAAAGATAAGGATGTGGCGGCATATATGGCCGTGCGTCGGGAGGCCCAAGAGACCAAGCCAGCACCCCAGGTCAAACTACCTTCGATGGTAAAAGATGACTTCACGAAGACCGTGTGGGATCTCTGTCGTATCGGGGGCGAGCGCCTGGAGCTTATCAATTATCCGCTCCCCACAGAAGAAGAGGGCACTCCCGCAAAAAGTTGGCATCCGGAGAAGGACTCGATCTGCCCATACCGCACATTCTTGAGGCAGGAGGAGAGGAAGCCCGAAAATTATAAGGACACGACATGGTTGTACGTCCTCCTCCGAGTGCACGGGCTCACGATTGAGGATCGATCGGCGGCCATCCTGGGCAAGCGTCTGCAAGTTGCTTATTACTATGCAGACGGATGGGGGATGGACCACTTCAGCCTTTTCTGCCCCCTCACTGCCAGGAAGCACGCGGATCTAGCCACCCTTGCCGATCATTGCCAGACGATCGGGGATGTATGCTGGCTGGTCTGGGAGGTGGCTCGCCAGGACAAGGAGCCGTCCCTCAGCTATTGGCCAATAATGCTACGGCTGTATATCGGCCCGCATGGTACTTGATGTCTTCTCTTTATTCATAATTTCTTGTTGCTGTCCCTTTTAGGGTAGTGGATACTGATCAGCTCTTTACTATTTTTGTCCCTCCTCTTTTGCAGACCACCCGGACAACACCCAGATGGCAACGTATCGCAACCTTCTCCGATAGGTAGAGAAGCCGGCTTACTTTGAGGCGGCGTTATCAGCCCCAACTACAACTCCCTTGCCTCCTCCTGCAAAGTGGCCCAGGGTGAAATCACCCATTAAGAAAGCCATGGAAGAGGCCAAGGTGGCTGGGCGGCGTGAAGTGAAGCGGCGAATGACGGAGGCCGCCAAGGCTGCAAAGACCATTCCTCCGACACCTCCGGTCCTGACGTTCGACGCGCTCGGGCTGAGCTGAGCCAGCCCGCAAGTGAGACTCCCTCATCATGGGTGTCTTCTAGGATTTGCTTCCATCTCAGAGTCAAGACTTTATATCTGAGCACCTCTCTTTTTTTTTAGCCGCCATGGAGGAGCCGGCGTTCGCGCCGATCCCTGAAGTGGGCGAGACTGCGGTTAGGGCATAGCCGGCTCCTAGCCCGACTCCCCCGCCTAAGCCCAGGGTAGGATCTCGAGTGAAGTTTCCTGTGAAGGAGAGGCTGGCCTCTGCCAAGGTGGCTGGGTGGTAGGAGGCTGAGCGGGGAAGGGTAGAGGCCGCCAAGGCTCCGATAGCTATCTCTCCAATCCCCTAGATTCTGTCTTTCGAGGAATTCACAGCGGCTCAGGCTAAGCCGAGCCAGCTCATAGGTTAGGCTCTATGGCCACTGGTGCCCTTCAGTGTTCATTTGCTTTCTAGGACAAGGCCGCTTATATATGTTTCTTATTTCAGCTGCTGCGGAGAAGCCGATACCTGCCCCTACCCCTGGTGTGGGCGAAGCTGTAGCTCCCGGGGTAGCGCCATCCGTTGAGGAGATTGCCCATGCACCGCCTCCGACTGTGGAGGTCGAAGGGGGTAATCAAATTTGCCGACGCAGTTATCCTTTTCGCCCCTCATGGGCCTATATGCCTTCATCTAACCTAGATCACCCCTCTTTGGCAGGCCCCGTCGTAACCGTGCCCGAGCGGGTGGCGGCCCGCGAAATCCCCCCGGTGGCAAAGGTATATACGAGGAAGAAGTTAAAGTCTGGGGGATCCCCGTCGCCAAGCCCGCGTGGCCACGTCGGGTAAAGGACCGGTCGAAATGGGTCGATTTTCTTTCCCTTAATAATCTGCTCTTTGATGATCGTCTGCTTCTCAGGGGCCTACTTTTTTCAACGTTGCTGGACGAGCTTCATCGAGGGGTCGAGGTTGAGCTTGTGTACCACCATCTCCCCAGGGATCTTGGGAAGATGCTCATCAGACCATGCAAAGACCTGGATGTACTCTGAAAGAAACTCTTTATATTGCTCACATATATTAGGTGATAAATCGGCTCCTATTTTGACTCCGAGAGTCGGGTCGCCTTTGAGGAAGATGGACAACAGTTCGCCACTAGGCCCTGATGCTGTCGGTTCCTCCTTGGCTTCCCTGATCTCTGTATTTTTCCCTTCTGGCTTTATGGCATCAACTGAGATTACATAGCACCTTCTAGATATTGCCTGGTTACCTCGGACTTCCCCGATGCCGTATTTAGTGGGAAACTTCAGTTTTTGGTGATTGATGGAGGGCACGGCCTTCACTCAGTTGAGGATACCTTGGCCAAAGATGGTGTCATAGAATGACATCCCCTTAATCACTATGAAGTTAACCATAACTGTGACAGTCTTAGGAGGAGTACCGAGAGTGACCGACAGGCTTAGGGCTCCCTCGGGATAGGTTACCTGGCCGTTCAACCCGCCGAGGGGGGTTCGAATCGGGTGGACCCTAGATGGGTTTTCACCCATCTTGAGAAAACACTCGTACGAGAGTACATCAGGGGCACTACCATTGTCAACTAGTATCCTATCTACATTACAATGGTTTATCATAGCTGATATTACAAGGGCGTCATCATGCGAGGTGATTACCCCTTCCAGGTCTTGGTCAGAGAACACCAAGGCCTACTGCTCGCTCACCAATGGGGCTTTAGGGGGCTCGGAAGCCCTGCTCACTCGTTCAGTGTGACGCTTCCTTCCTCGGCTACTATCTCCTCCTGATGTCGGGCCACCAGAGATGACGTTGATGTGGACTCTGCGGGGTTGATTGTCAATCGCTTCTTGAGGGATGTCGTGATTTTCCCTCTTCTCAGACACGTATCGGGATAGGTGTCCCTAGAAAATGAGACACTCGATCTCATCCTTGAGCTGATGACAATCTCTAGTATGGTGTCCATGGTTGTTTTGGAACTGGCAGTGCTTGCGTCAGCTGAGACACTTTAGATCGGACTTCATAGGCTCAGGTTGGCGGAGAAGGCCCAAGCCCTTGATGTCTTCAAATATCTTGTAGATAGGGGCGGATAGGGGCGTGTACCACTCATATTTTCGAGGGGGCTCCCTGCGCTCTTCATCTTGATTCCGCCTATTCACCTGGCCTGAGCCTCACTCGGATGATCGCTTCCTATCTCCCTCTCGACCTGAGTCCGTCGCACTATGGCAGGCACTAAGGACTTCTTCGCAATCTTCATGGCGCAGGGCTAGGGTCACCAAATCAGCTAGGGAGGTGGGGGGATGGAGGACTAGCTCTCGCTGGAGGTTCTTGTCACAAGTGCCTCCGGTCATTGTGGTGATGATTGAGGTGACATCTAGGCGAGGGATACGCAGGGCTTCCGATTTAAACCGATTGATATAAGCCCGTAGCTTTTCCCCCTAGGCCAGCTTTAGTGCCAACAGCCCCGCAACAAACCTTGGAGGGTCTCTGTCGGTGAAGCTTTCCTTGAAGATCCGCCCGAACTATCGAAAGTCATGCATGCTGCCGGGGGTGAGTGCTCGAAACTAGGCTTGAGTGACTTGGACCACGATGGCCACGAACGGTCGACATTTGATGGCATCCAAAGCCCCATGGAGAGTCATTAGGGAATCGAAGCTATCGTAGTGGTCGGCCGGGTCTCCCTGGCTGTCGTATGACTTGAAGGTCAGTAGTGAGACTCTGGGGGAGATCTCGACCTTCAATATTTGGTCGGAGAACGGGGATTGCTCCTCGACTTCCTTGATGGATGCCTTATGCAAGGCACAGAGGGCATGCTCCTACTCTGCGAAATGTCACTCGAAGCCCTTTTGTTGGAGGAACAGCTCTGGTTGACGCTGAGCTGAGGGGCTATGAGGGCGCCATTGCGGGCTCCCTCGTCGTCCCTCGGGGGCGTCAGACTCCTGGGGCCACTGGTGTGCCTCGGACCTTTCTCTCCTCGGAGTGGACGAGGCTTCTTGTTCTGGAGGAGGGGCTTGCAAAGGTCCTCCTGACCTATTGCGCACAAGCCATCTTCCTTGAAGGGTGAAGTGGCCTTTGGCGGTTTGTTGGGAAGTACTTCTCTCATTATATTTCCCTGATTTTTCTATATAAAGTCTCCATTTACCCTCATGGAGTGTCATTTTTCTCCTGTATATTATCCTTCTTCTTCCCCATCTTCCTATTCCCGCGTGCTCGTGGCCCTTCTGACCCTCAAGCAAATCTTGTGGCCCATTTATCATCTGTTGCCTGTCAAATGGACCTGGTCCAGGCCCAAAAATTCATTGCTAATCATCTTAATTGGCCTTATTCTCATAACTGGCCTTCCTATTCGCTTAATGAGCCTACTTCTCTTAATGGGCCCGCTCCTTCTGCCCATGTCGCTACTGGCCCAATGGGTCCCTATTCTCACGTTCATGATCCTTCCTGACCCACGTATCCTTCCACTCTTGGAATGGACTTCCCTTCTCCTCAGTCCAGATCCCCTTATCCGACCCAATACCATAATCCTATCTCAAATTCACACTCTCTTGCTCGGGTTGGCTTGCATCCTTCTCGGTCTCTCCCTATCGAGGAGATGATTGCTCAAACCCAATGCCAGCTTGATGAGCTTCAACGTCAAATTGATCCCAAAACTTCTTTGAGCGTCCCGTTTGCATTCCAGGGTCTTCAGCTTCCACCGCATTCACAAATCCCCGCATATCGTCGCTATAGTGGAGCTAGTGACCCCTACGTGCACTTGAAGGAGTTTGTTTATGAGTTGGCCCAATTTCGACATGACCAACACTTGATGGCCTATCTATTCGGTCTGTCCTTGGAAGGCCTGACTCGGGATTGGTTCTTCTCTCTTCCGCAAGAGCAACTTGTAAATTTCCAAGTCATCCAAGAGAAGTTCATTCAGTAGTATCAGGACCAAGTTGGACCCAAGTATTCTATGGTGGATCTGGCCTGCGAGAAGATGAAGCCCGAAGAGGATTTCTGCACAGTTGCTGACCGCTGGCGTCGCCTTGCTGCACAAGTCCCGGGGTACATTCCGGAGCAAGAGCTGATTAAAATGCTTATTTCCAACGCAACACCCGAGTATCGGTTCATTTTAGCCCTTAATGACATTACCTCCTAGCAACAACTCTATAGTCGAGCCCGCTTCATTCGCCAGCAAATTCAAGGTTCCCTTGACACCGAGTCCCTTCCACCCCCTACATCCACTTACGCTTCGCCCTCCACATATCCCTCTACATATCAACCCTCCACAAGTCAGCCTTCCACTTATACCTTGCCCTCCACATATCAACTTTTCATGAATCAACCCTCCACGAGTCAGCCCTCCGCCTTCGCATACCCACATGTCTCTCCGCTTGTGTCTCCACCCCCGGTCAAGGGAACACCACACCCCGAGCAGGTGGATGCGGTCCACTACATACCTCCTCGTTCCACTCTGCATAGGGCACTACCAAATCCCTCCGTCGCTAGCCATGCACCCTTGCCTATGCAACCTTCACTTCCGTCTCCACAACCTTCCACTTCATTTCATACCTCTCGGCATCCCCTTAGCCCGAAGCGGGCTCCTCACTCTCTGTTGCCGGTGTGCTTCACGGATATCTTCAGGGCTTTGATGGCCACTCACGCGTTGCCGCTCCCTCTAGTTGTGCCCTGCCGACCCGCGGTCAGGAATATGCTTCAGTTTTGTGATTTTCATCGCCAGCAGGGGAATTTGGTCGAGGATTGTCCCGAGTTCCAGGAGTTTGTTTATGGCCTAGAAGATGATAAGAGGATAGATTAGTCGGCCATGCATCAGGTCATTCTATATCTCCGCAGTAAGTAGCAACAACAAGAAGCATCGCCTAAGCAGCCATCTCCATCTTAAGGCCAGGAGCACCCCTGTGATTTCGCGTCTACCGCAGCGCCTGCTCCGTCATCTACTCCCTTATCCACTTCCCTGCCTATGCCATCGCCTACCCCGTTGCCACCTCCATCTCCACCTACCTCATCACCTTCCCCATCTCCTACCCCATCTCCGCATCCTCTGCCTACCAATCCCTTGCTCAGGCTAGTGCCTCCACTTCCACCAGTTCCACCACCACTACTCCTACCCCCAACGCCGTTCGACGTGTCACTTCTATACATCGACGGTGGGAGCCACGACCTCCCTCTTCACCTTCTCCATCTCCATCTCCACTACCCCCATTGTTCGCATTGCCATCTCCTTTACCATCGTTGCCTGAGCCTGAGCAGGCTATACCCCCACCTACACCTCCGCCTTTGCCTTTGCCCGCACTCGAACCTGCCATTGCCTCTACTCCTCCCCCACCACTTAAAAATGCCATACCCATTGAAATCC